>JAHWGI010001433.1:0-326445 GCA_029379305.1 Frankliniella fusca
TGCGGCTGTCTCAGAATGAACTGTGTGCCTTACTGAACCCTAGATGGGCTAAAACCGTTATGGGTCATTTCTCTACTCCTCGCGTGCCGGGAGCGGTCCAGGTACTGGAATCATGCGAGATGAGATGTATTGTTCATCACGCAGATCTGACTCCGTCCCTAAAAATTTCGAGAAGTGGCGACGGCCACCTGGGGTATGTGCTGCTTGCAGAGATCAGTGTTAAGACTCTGTTCGCCCTGTCTGAGCATCTTCATTGCTATATGAATTTTCTCAAAAGTTATGCCGTCGAATGCGATAGCTGGCTTGTCAATGGCGTTCGCAAAATAAAATCTCTTGGGGATGAAATGCAGATAAGTTTTGAGAGTGAGAAAGACGTTATGTCAGTCCTGAGCTTTTATGGGCGGGGCCTCACATCCTGTGAAGCTCTCACTCCTGAGAAACAATTTCTGCTTGACTTGACTTTCTCCCACAGAGAGCAGTTTGCCCGTTGCGTTATCGATTATGTACACCAGATGTCTGCTGCTGTTTCTGACCCTGTACCAGACGTCATTTCTCTGTCTCAAGAGAGCCAGGAAATGGACGAATAAAAAAATAAAGTTCAGTAATAATCTATCTGTCTATTTTATTTAATTCTATATATATTCCTTAAGTGAGTACAAAATTCTCTCATCACATTTCCAGACATTTAAGAATACAAAAAATACAAAAAATATAATATACGAATACACAATAAAACTAAGATTGAATATAAGATTACCATAGTATAAGATTACATGTTTATAAGATTAAATATAACGTGTGACCACACTGTGGCGCATATAAACGAAAGCTAGAGAGAGGATTCGCACGCCGATCCCTCAACACTCGCCAACTCTAGCTCATTAGTGTAGGGGATCGGCCGGGCGCGCCTCGCCCGGTACCATCTGACGCTAATAAATGCGGCCAAGGCAAAGAATAGAAACCAGCCAGAATACAGGGCCGTTTGCGACAGTGTCACCTGCGGCGAAGCAATGGCGGCCGTCTCGTCCGCGCGGGGCGCCGCGTCGACCGGAGGAGGGGGAGGAGGGGGAGGAGGTGGAGAGAGGGCGGGTGGAGCGGTCGACGCGCGCTCGGAGTGAGGCGTGGTGGGGGGAGGCGTGGCGGGGCTGGTAGCGGAGCTGGGCGGGACGGGAGGCGCGTGTGAGGGGACTGGGCGGGAGTCGTCGCCAATAATAATCGGACTAGCCTCTTGTCTGATACTGAGAGATATATTGTTAATACGGCCGAGGCGCACGAATTGGAGACTGCGGAATATTGGTATACCAACAAGATTAATATCTTTGCCCAAACGGATTGAATCGCAGCAATTAGTGGAATCGGTCACTCTAATGATCAATCGGCCATCTATCTCTATTCGCCTAAGTTTTGATGTCTTAGTGGCTCTCACCGATAGCATCTGGGGTCCTGGTGACAACACGACCCACGCCAGAGTTTCATTTAGTGGGAATACGATCGGCTCGTTCATAGGTATATCCGTCATGTCGCAAGAGCCGCTCCTCGTAAAGAGCACCTGTAGGCAGCCAATGTCGGACGCGTTACTCTCCGAGAGTATCTGGGCCGGCTCGCCGCGCGTGACTGCTACGTGCAGCGGTTCGAGAGCCATATTTCCAAGGAAACTCGCTCTTTCGGGAGAAACAATATTAGGCATAGGTAGTAAGATAAATGATGTGACCTCATCATACAGCGGCAGAACCAGTCGCAAAACTATATCGCTGCCCTCAAGACTAATGGATCGGTTACCCAGATCATCACATTCGAGTCGGGCCCGCGCCGGAACCGAGTCGCGGATCGACCTGCATGTAAGTGCCGAAAATGAGGGCACTTGACCTAGCGATAGAGAATCTGCCATCAGTCTAAGCTCCTCTAGAAGCTTTACAGTGCACTCCCATGAGGCGAGCAGAATATTCTGGTACATATAAGTAATATGCGTAGCGCTGTATTCTGTAAAATTTAAGACGATGGAGATCGAGTCGGCGTGTAGAATAGGAAATTCTGGTAGTACTGTGCATGACGACTCGTTCGCCATTGATCCGTAGTGCGTGCCCTCGAAGGCCCACGCGTCCCACGCCGACATGGCCGTCCCGATCCGGCGGCACGCGCCCGCGGCATCGGCCGCGGCCGTAGAGTTGGGGGAACACAAACCTCGAGAAAGAGCCTGCACTGATGCCATTTTTAAGTTGTCAACCTCCGTAAAAGTTCTTCCAAACGGAAGTCTCCAGCAGAAAGTTCCATTGGCGGTCAGTTTACTGAGAGGAACGGCGTCAACTGCCGCTCCAATGATATCAGCATCGATGGGCGTAAGAGACAGGCAGTCTTCTGCACCTGGCGCGCCGCAGGTGGCGGGGGGTCCAGCGAGTCCTGGAACGTGCACCAAAGACACTATAATTAACATATAGCTAATACATGCGCGCGCCCGCCCGACCCCGACGGGTGTCGATCGTATTAGTGGGGTCAGCAGCGGGCGGAGTGGTCAGGTGGAGACGGCCCCGCAGGCGGGCCGATAAGTGCTCCGAGGGGGCTCACGGGAGAATCCGAATCGAATGCCGTAAAGTGCATAGTCGGGCTGGTCGGCACGCAGGTAGGAGAGGGAGAGAGAGAGAGAGGGAGAGAGAGAGAGAGAGATCTGTGTGGGGCGGGCTGCCCCACACACACACACACACGACACACGCGCGCGCGCGCGGGGCGGCACGACCGGGCGCGCGCAGCCGGCGGGCGGCATGCGGGGTGACCGCGAGGCAGGCGGAGAGTACTCACCAAGGCACAGCAGGGCCGCCAGCGCCTCACTTAATAAGGACGGCATCCCGATAATCATCATGGTCCTGGACAAGTCGGCGGCGGGCGGAGAGCTGCATATCGCAAAGTAGGCGCATATAATTAGTGAGAGGATCGAGGTGCAGGGCGTGTGAGGATCTCTCACGCGCTCAGACATGTACCAACATACTACTCACCAGAGGTGGCGGGCGGTCGCGCGCCGTCCATCCAACTGCTCAGGGCCGTATCAGGACGCGACTGACTGGTCGTCTCCACGTTGCGGTGGACGCGACGTGCCCCGAGGCCCCCGGGGGCCCCAGGACGGAAACAGTGTCACCTGACGCCCTGGTATGGGGCCTGGACTTGGAGTCTGGGCGCGGCGCTCGGGCACGTCATGGCGCGATGTCGGGGCGGTCGGCGTGCGGATGAGAGAGAGAGAGAGACGGGGAGAGAGAGAGAGAGGGAGAGAGAGAGAGAGAGAGAGAGAGGGAGAGAGACGGGCGGGGCGGGGCGGGGTGGGGCGGGGCGGGCAGGGTGGGGCGGGCTCGGACCAGGAGACGGGGATAGAGAGAGAGAGAGAGAGAGAGAGAGAGAGAGAGAGAGAGAGAGAGAGGGAGAGAGAGAGAGAGAGGGAGAGAGACGGGCGGGGCGGGGTGGGGCGGGGCGGGCACGGAGCATAAGCGTGTGCGAGCCGGGGCATGGTCGCCGATCGCGGGCCTGCAGGAGCGGTGGACGGGGCAGCGCGCATGGGCGGGGCGAGGAGGGGACGTGGACGGGAAATAGGGCGGGGTGGGGCGGGGCAGGGCGGGGCGGGCGGGCACGGAGCATGAGACGGGGATAGACAGAGAGAGAGAGAGAGAGAGAGAGAGAGAGAGAGAGAGAGAGAGAGAGAGAGAGAGAGACGGGGAGAGAGACGGGGGGGAGAGAGGCGGTGTACTACCCAACCCTCTACTCCCAGTCTTCCCACTCGTAGTACCAGTCCCCTTCCAGGAACCCGCACTCCTCCGCCAATTTCCTTTCGTACTCCACCTCCGCCTCGTATCCCCGCCTCTCCGCCTCTTCGTCGGACTTGAAGCGTCTCGCTAGGCGGAATGGATAGGGAGTGGGAGGGAGAGGGTGAGCGAGTGGGCTCTCGTCGGCGCGAACAGTCGGCAGGGGGCCGGGACTGGATGGGGGAGAAAGGCTGGGCGATCGAGGTGAGTATAGGCGTGCAGGGGTGGGGGCGGGGGTGGGGGCGGCGGCGACCTCAAGATGTGCACGGGACGGTGGACTCCGTGGCGGCGCGCGCATGGACGGGGCGAGGCGGGGAGATGGACGGTATCGGGGCGGGGAGGGGCGGGGCGGGGCGGGGCGGGCACGGAGCAGGAGCATGGTCGTGTGTCGCGGGCTCTGCAGGAGCGGCGGACGGGAATAGGGCGGGGTGGGGTGGGGCGGGGTGGGGCGGGGCGCGGCGCGCGGGGGTCGGGGCTGGAGCCAGTGCGAGCCGGGCCCGTCGCATCTCGCGCTCGACCCTTCTGCGCCGGTTGTAGCGCCTCTGCGTGCGAGCGATCAGCTGCAGGACTCTGCGCCTTTTCTCCCTTGGCGTGAATCGATTCTTTGCTAGAATCGACATGGCCTGCGTGATGCAGGCCATAATAATAAACTGCACCGCAACGCTCATTGTTCTGCAAATAAGGCAAATATTGATGTGAGAATGAAATATTAAATTAAATTGAATCGAAGTCTGTGTAGCCAAAGAGTGTAAATGGCAAGGCGAATGCGAAGGCGTATGAGGATGCGGAGGAGATAGGGACAAGATATAGAAAATAAATGTATATATATATATATATATATATATATGTATATAAGTGCTCCATTTTATTTCCTAAATATATTTACGAGTGCAGAAATTGCGTGCGCGCGCACGCGCTGATACACATGCGAGCGATATATATACAAATACTAATAATGAAAATTTAATGTATAAGGTAAAATACAGAGATACATAGATACATACAGATTTACTTATTGCCTATTCACGCACGAGCACGCACACACACACACACACACACACACACACACACAGTCCGGAGCGCGCGCGCGCCGTTTAAGTGCTATGCGGGGTAGTCCTCCCAATACAAGTGGGGCATTTTAACAGTGACAGACACGCCATAAGACGATCGAATGTTACACAGGTCTCGCCGTTATGTGGGCAGCCGCCGCCTGCCGATAACGGCGGGGCTGCAGCCGGTGGAGGGGACGACAGATCGTCCCTATCTGAGAATAGCTTTCGGCATGTAGATCTGGCTTTCTTACTGGGGTGAGCGGCCGTCCTCCCGGACAACGGCGTAGATGGAGCTGTGAACCAACAGGCGCCGCTATGATATAGATACATACGACGAATGACATAATTTAGATGCAGCTTCTCACACATAATGCTCGCACCTGGGCGTTCGACCGCAGAGCCCTTGCGTGGGCGGCCGCGGCGCGGGGCGTAGCACGGAGGAGTGGAGGCGGCGTCGCCCGCGCCTAAAATAAAATAAATATATATGAATGTGACGCCGCAATGAGGCGTAATAATGGCAGTGGTAGATTAATAGATACATACTCATTTCAGGCTGCGCCGCGTACGCCTGGTGCGCGCCATCCTGCTGCTGCAGCTGCTGCAGCTGCTGCAGCTGCTGGGCCGGCTGCTGTTGGTGCTGCTGAGCCGTCGGCTGTCCGTACATCGGGCCGCTCTGGTCCGCGGGCAAGGCCTCCGATATATTCACAGGACTAAGATAGAAGCTCTCCCCAGCCAGCTCGCACACGAACGGCGTGTTCTGACCGAGCATGTTGATCGTCCGATTGTCGGAAGGGTACTGGCCTCCTCCCCGGAAATTCGTCCGGCCGTTGCACGCCGCCCGCCGCGCCGCCGCCATGTGCCGTAGGGTGGGAGAGAAGAGTGATGGAAATGCTAGCTTGCTCATAAAGTAGCACTCGACGAGACGGTCATTCTTGGTCGCTAAAGGCGTGAAGGGGCGCAACAGCTCTCTAAACGTTGACCCGCTCGCCCGTTCCGATACGTGGTATAGGCAGTACAATCCACACGCCGCGCTGGCGTAGCTCTGTAGCCTAGCCCCATTTGCTAACGCGCGATTGGAATTGCGTCTGAGAAAGCTATATATGTCCGCGTGTACGGGCATACTGAGGGAGTCTAGAAGCTCGGCCGACATATCGGAATTAAAATAAATGCTTATCCAGTGCGTGCCCGGCTCCCAGATAGTACTGAGATTAATTATTACGTGACACGGTCGAAAAGGTGGAGTGAGTGACCTGACCTCATTTCGTGGAAACACACCAATATTTACATGTTTTAGCTTCGGATGCCTTTCACAGATTCTCTTTAAATCTACAGTAGAAAGAGCTGACTTGTAAGAGCGCATCTTAGAAGAGAAGAACCTCTCTGTCCGCAGTAATTTCAAATTTTGAGGGAAAGCTCGCCAACACGAGTACATGCACGGGATTCTCCAATGGCTGCTTTAGAGTCGCGTGAATTCGCAGAGTGCCGTGGAGGTCTAAGTTGTGATCGCAGGCAAACCCGCTCTTATCTGCCGATAAATCAAATGCCACCGCAAAAGCGCCGTTTTTCATATTATCTAGAGTATATAAGTTTCCAGGGAGCGACTCGTCACGGCAGCCAAACACATCATATACACTTCTTAATGCCGAGCAGAAGCCGAACTCGCTCTCGGTAGATATCTTTATTTTCTGCTCTACTCCGTTCACAAAAACGGATATCTCTTGGACGTTGCAGTGGTCAAATACAAATGGATTATTTTTCATGTTCGGGCTGAATATGCTCGACTCTTGAAAAGTAATTAAAATGTCCTTTGGCAAAAGTCCACTAAAGGCCATAGGAATATTAATCTCTGTACTTTGGACCGGTTGAATGAACGTCTTAAGCTGCCTCGCAAGGTATCTGTATTGAATATTTTTTTCGGTCAGAACCTTTTCTATCGCCAGACTTAAGTCGGGCGAGATTACAAAATAGGGTATATGTAACTCTGCAATTTCGAGAATCATCTCAACATCACCCCCTCCCTGCTTAGCCCAGAGATAAAACTCCTGCGGATTCAGGTTTAACTTGACTCGCAAACTGACGTTATCAATTATAAATAGATTCGAATTTTGGCGGCACACGTCCGCGCGCAAGGTTGATATCAACTCGACTCGTTTCGAGTACGAGAAATAGCCTAGCCTATTGTCCCAGGCCCTATTTGTCGTCGCGTCATTTTTCGTGTCATCAGAGGAGAAGAGGCAGGTGGAGATGGGGCCGCGCACAGCCGGGGGGCTGGTCGTCGTATAGACGTCAAGATATGACTTCAAAGCGTAGTGCTGTGGCGACTTTGTAAGGTTTTTCTCGCTGAGTGATACCTCGCAGGTCGAAATCATGGCGTGAGACAGCAAATTTGTCGGGGCGACTTTGATGTCTAGAGCGCCAAGCTTATCTCCACTTTTTTTTCTCATATACACAACAAATCTAGTGCGTATATTATTAAGATCAAATACTTGGAGTGGCCGTCCGGCCGAGAAAAACTCAATGACCTCTGTTAGACTCCCATTTAATGCGCAAATCGGTCTCAATACCTCTACGTAGGTATTTACAATCCCAGATTGAATATATGTATTCGGAAAATAATCCAGCTCACTCACGAGGCACGGAACTAAGTTAGACATATCTGTCTAACCTCAAAGCGGTCGCTTACGGGGAGAATACGTCGCGTATAGACGGCACGAGGCTCGCGGCGCGAGGGCACGCGACCTTCTGGCGCTTGCTGCGGGCGGCCGCTCTCTTAGTAGGTGGCGCGCGCCTTCTCTTCCGCGGCGGCCTTCCGCGCCCTTCTAACTTCGATGCAATATTGTCCGCGACATTTCGGATTGTCTCACCCCCTCGACGCCTAGCTATCTGACCCAGAGACTCGCCGGATTTATTATTAATCACGTCCCCTACAATATTACTTGCCGTTTTAATACCTTCCTTCACTAATGGCGCTCCAAGTGGTCGAAGAAATGACCAAGCCGATCTTAAAATGTCCAAAAATCCGCGGCCCCGTTGATTCACAAGACCGCTCCGATAGTACGGAATGAAGAGGCCTCCTCCGCTCTGAGAGTGCGTGTAATACGCGTAATAAATATTGCTATCCATTCTCCTCAGCTAACCTACACGTTTAAAATGCAATACTACAACGGTCGGATTGATGCTGTCCTGAAAGTCAAATGGTTCTGCAAATTTATCTTTTAGCTCAATATGGATTATCGACAGCTCCCGAAGATCAACAGGAAAGTAATATGGTTTAATAAAATTCTGCTGCAAGGTGTCGTTTGTCACGCTTAGTATTCTTAACAGTCGGGCCCTTGTATCAGACACGTGTGTAGGACAGATAACGTTTGTGTAGACGAAGCACCTGTCGATAGGTCGGCGGAATGGTACAGCGACCGCGCGGCGCGCTCGACTCAGGCCGGACCCCGCCTGCCTAGCCTTCCATAAATCAGAGGCCTGATGCAGCAGGCGTCGTGCCTCGGTCAGAGTCGGGGCGAAACTGGCTGCGTGCGTCAGGAAAGCCAATAGACTCATCTGTTCAGATACGGCGCTGTACTCCAGCACGCGGTCGCCAACGGTTAAGATGGCGGCGGTCTCATATAACTCGTCGACTACATTGTTAACGGGGCCGGTCATCTCTCTCTCTAGCTGCTGTAACTGGGCGTGCATCTGACCCTTATTGACGCATTTTGAGAAAACCATATCGATTATATCTGCTAGACTCGCGGGAGAGGGAAATGTAAACGTGTCAGATATGCCGTCCCTCTCAGAGACCGGGGTAGGAGCTTGCGTCGGGGTCGGGGTCGAGGTCGGGCGGGGCGGGGCGGGGTC
This sequence comes from Frankliniella fusca, assembly GCA_029379305.1. NCBI lineage: Eukaryota > Metazoa > Arthropoda > Insecta > Thysanoptera > Thripidae > Frankliniella > Frankliniella fusca. The sequence goes on from JAHWGI010001433.1 coordinate 8,684, forward strand.
GAGTGAGGCGGGGCGGGGCAGGGAGGGGGCCGGAGTCGGAGTCGGGGCGGGGTGGGGTGGGGAGGGGAGGGGCGGGGCGGGGAGGGGTGGGGCGGGGCGGGGCGGGAGCGGGGCAGGAGCATGTGCGGGAACGTGTGGCGGGCGCGGGGTCGCGGCGGGGCGGGGCGGGGCGGGGTCGAGTGAGGCGGGGCGGGGCAGGGAGGGGGTCGGAGACGGAGTCGGGGCAGGGCGGGGCGGGGAGGGGAGGGGCGGGGCGGGGAGGGGCGGGGCGGGGCGGGGCGGGACCGGGGCAGGAGCATGTGCGGGAACGTGTGCCGGACGCGGGGTCGCGGCGGGGACGGCGACATCTGCTGTGGTCAGGGGTCGGGGCGACGCCTCTCGCGGGTCCGCGCCCGCGCCCGAGGCCGTGCCAGCATCGGGGGTGGGAGGGAGAGCGCGTGTGGGGCCTAGCGGGAGGGGGGCGTCGGACTCGGTAGGGCGCGATGAGAGACGGGCTGAGACGTCGGATGGCGCGTTCGTCCGCTCGCCTCTGCTATCATCTGACGCCAATACTCGCAATGCCTCATCCTGACGGTGAAATGCGGTCGGACTCCGAGTTATGGAAGATAGTTGGTGATGTGCGCTGCCGACGGTCGCGGCCGCCGTCGGCGCCCACGTCTTCGGGCGCGTTTCTTTCTCCTCCTCCCCCGCCCCACCAGGGGTCGCAGCGCGCGAGATGCCCTCGCCATGTCCGGCCTCGCCGAGCACTAGAGACAGACTGGGTATATTGTTCTCGTCATACTCACTAACTCTCCCGAACGGCGTCCCTATACTTTCAAGCGGATTTAATAATATCTCTACGAGACCGCACACCCACCGCCCTGGCAGAGTGATAGGAGAGTCTAAAAGAACGCGAAACGAGCTGAGAGTGTTATTGAAATACATCGCAGAGCTATCGCTTAATATATTCAGGATGAAGCTGTTCTCTCCGCCTTCGTACGCCGAGTCCATTCTAGGTGGGATCCTTTCGCACGCTTGACGTCTTGAGCCAGTACTGAAGCTCCTTCGGCCACTGCTCGAATGTGACTAACGATTCGCTGGCGCCAGTGTCACGATTTCTACGCCTGGCCAATACTTTATCAATTTTATATTCAGTATCTAGGAAGTCCGGAGCATATTGAAGCTCTTGCTCGTAAAATAGTCCGTCAATCTTTCTTTTCAGAATATCTTGTAAAATATAAGTTCTAGGGTTTGAAAGTACCCTCTCTTTGACAAAATATATCTCTTCGGAGAATGTCCCACGAAACCCCTTATCCATTCCGCTCTGTCGCACGAGAGACACTCTAACCGGATCATTTACTCGATACTTGAAACGGCCCGCCGACCCTTTATAATGCGTCAGATAATAATCTTCCCATATACCATACAAATTCTCTCGGCGGACGTCGGCTGGCGCCAGCCCGCCCAGAGAGGCGTGCGGGCTGTTATTTATACTTGAGACTATTGGCTGTAGCACATCGATAAACCTATACGTATTTCTATGGAGCATAAAGCGATGAAGTCTGCGCTGCAGTGTCTGAATTGCTCTCTCAGCCAAGGCCGACTTTGAGGTATTCGCCGATATTAACTGCCGAATGTGGTACTGTTTTAAAAGGTTTTTAAACTGACCTCCTGTAAACTCGCCGCCCGCATCACTTCGGACCGTCTCCGGGCGCTGAGGAAATCTGTTCTCTAATAGAAATCTAAATGCCTTAGTGACCTCCTGACATGTTTTCGTTTTCAGAGGAACTGCAAACAATTTTCTGCTCGCTCCCTCAACGGCTATCAACACGTAATTGAAACCAGAGTTTTGCTTTGAAATACGCAGGCACGTCAGAAGGTCGATCTCAACTAGACTCCACAGTCGCGAGAAAGAATAAAAGTGCTGGTTGATCTTTTTTCGGGCTGGATATGTCCGAGTGTACGCCCTGGTTGCGCTGAGATACGGGGCTACAGCGCCGACATTGGCGCCCTCTCTAAGCGCGGCCTCTCTAAGCAGGTGTTTTCCCGCGTAAGCGCTAAATGAGTGTCCCACATCTGTCCACAACCTATTCAGGCTCTCGCGATCTGTCTTCGATATATCAGGCTCGCGCCAGGTCAGCGGGTCGCTCGAACTAGCCGCGCCGATCCTAGTCTCAGCCATCTGTCGTCCGGGCGGGGCGCGATCTTATGAGACGGCCGCTTTCTCTTAGATTTAGTCTCAGGCGCAGACGACAGCAGAATGTCTTCCAGCGTCTGATCCGAGGGCCTCTTATGATCCTTCCGGGATTTCCGCCGCTTAATTACTTTACGAGGCGCTGGGGGCGGGGGCTGAGCGGGCGGGGCGGGCGGCACTGCCACGTCTACCGTGAGCGGGGTCACGCGCTGCTGCGCCTGGTGCTGCAGTAGCTTGTCCTGCGCCACGCGGTACACAGAGTAAGCGGCGGTGGGCCCGACCTGTCTAGAGTCTATCTCACTAAGACGCAGAGCTTGGTCTTTCTCACTCTTTAACTTATCGCCAACTATGCTGTCTTTCCCCAGAAGACGGCCCAGCTGATCTGGCGACAAAACCAGAAACTTTTTTAATGAGTCACTCATTGCGCCAGCAGGGAGCTAAGAACTGTGGTGATAAGCGGCAAGAACCAGCCGCGCCCCGTCTGAGACCTGATGATATTTCTCTTCCGTTTCCAGGACAGTCTGCGATCAAATGCGAGGGAACGTATGGCGTTCTTTTGCTTCTTGCAGTGATTAACACACTCCTCAGACAACTTTACGCGCGACGTGTTTGCCACCCCATTAAGAAAAAGCTCACACAGGCCCAGAGTTTCGCGCTTGCTGAGCGTGTCGGCGAGAGCGCGTCGCCTCTTCCTGTTGGCGCTAGCAAAGGTCTGAAAGAAAGGAATTAATTCTCTAATCTGAGTATCGGTCATAGCGTTTATCCCGAGTTATCAGGTCTGTAATATCTCTCTCAGTCGCATACAATACACGACCAGAGTCGGTCGGCAGTATTTTAGCTCGATATTTTAGACTTGGGTGAGACTTCTGTGTTAGATCGATAAGAAGATAAGAGTACGCGTGAACGCACGCGTCCTCGTACGCCTTAACTAGCTGCTTAGCCCGCGGGCCCGCTACCTGTCTCGCGAAGTAGTGGAACTGACTGATATCGCGCGGTGATTTTTTAATTATCACATATTTACAGTTAAGCGCAATATCGCGAGCATATTTATTTTTAGAAAATAAGTTATGCGCCAAAACTATGCATGTAATATTACGGTGGTGTGAATACACCGTAAAAAGCAGGCTGGTACTCTGGTTCCAGCTCGATTGCAGATCGTCTAATACGACGAGGCTGTCGTGGGGCAGTGACGAGCAGTCTGGGACTCCAAAGAACACCTCAAATTTTGGAATATGCCTCTCTATATCCTGGGGAACTATACTCCCTTCAGGGCAACACCACACAAAATGAGAGAACTCCCTTTCGAAGAGCGAATCTCTGTTTCGAATGATATCCAGACAAAGCGTGGTTTTTCCTGGAAAATAAGAGATATTAGGTCGCGTGCCATAGCCGGTCACGCGCGCACACGCGTGCGGACACACGCGCGGACACGCGTGCGGACACATGCGCGGACACGCGCGCGGACACGCGCGTACACGCGCGCTGTGCACATAGTTACCACTATCAGAGGGCCCGCAGATCAGGATACAGCTTGGCGTCTCAAATCGAAAGTCTGTTTTGCACGTCTGAAAGTCCGCCTCTTTCATGAATACTCGTCTTTATGCAATAGAAGGCGACCGCAAATACTCCAGTCATCACATAGGTGACACTAATCCACACCAGGGCGGCCCGCACTCTACCGCTCGGCTCGGCGGCCCGACCGCTACTGGCATTGTAACACTGAGCAGAGGATAGCGGCACATGCGTTGTATATGCGTCCCAGTCACGCTGCAGCTCACGAATGTCGGAGTAGGTTCGAGACAGATTCGAACAGAATTCAGAATACTCCTTAAAAATTATCTCAAGTCGAGGGTCAGGCAAAAATATATACGGAATGAGAATTTCCGGACTGTCGGGGCAGGACACGATGCGACCCATCGCCCCGCGTGCGCACATAGCGAGAGCTAGAACAGTTAGTACTATCATGGCACCTACGCGGCGCCGACCCGCCGAGTACTGATCTGACGGCCGCGCGCGCGCGGTCTCTCTCTCTCTCTCTCTCTCTCTCTCTCTCTCTCTCTCTCTCTCCCTCTCTCTCTCTCTCTCTCTCTCTCTCTCTCTTTCTCTCTCTCTCTCTCTCTCTCTCTCCCGCTCTCTCTCTCTCTCTCTCTCTCTCTCTCTCTCTCTCTCTCTCGCCTGCGACCACTCACTCACACACACACATACACACACACATCCCCACGTCTAGGAACCGTCCGAGCATCTGTTTCTGGCACTGCCCCCCTCCCTCCCTCCTGCTCTCCCTCCCTCCCTCCCTCCCTCCCTCCCACACTCACTCACCCCGCTTAGTCTAAAAGGGCGACTAATTCCGCCAAGTGTTCGGCTCCTCGGTCCCTTGGAGCGGGCCACTCCGCCTCTTCCCCATCCTCGCCCACACAATATGGAACGGTGTGAATGCCGTCACTTAGTATTTTACGCTTATTGTCAAAGGCCGAAAAGCAGCGCTTTGTCTGTCTCAAAGTATGTACATTGTGATAGCCGTCACTTCTAATACTATAGTAAGATATTTCTTTGGCCAGACCATTAAAGACGCAATTTTTATAGTCATCGATTGAGACTTTTGCGCTTAATGAGGCCGCAGGCACGCCCTTACATCGCCTCATGAGAGACTGCTGTGCGGGTTGCACACCTTTAGGCGGCGTCGCTGCGCCGCTCTGGGGATCCTGCATTAAGGGAACATACCTGAGGGCATAACATTTGGACTTCAGGAACACAGCCTCAAGTATTTCACAGCTTCCAAGCTCAACTTTTAGAAAGCCAGGCGCCCGCGCTCTGCTCGAGTCATACAGGCTATGCCACTTTGGAAGCGAGCTAAAATCGAAGATATAGCTTAGATGCCTCAGGTCCTCTTCCAGAGCGTCCGTTGTTAAAAGGACAATAGCTGAGTCAGTATCTGTTCCGATAAGCTCGCAGTCTTTACCCGGCTGAGATATGAAGTGGGACTTCAGTTCCCAGTACAGCGAGGTCATGTATAGCTTGGACAGATCAAGGACACAGGAGGCGGCCGATATTGGCTGCGAAAGAAGGACAGTCTTTTTCAGTGTCTCAACGGCACTCAGCCTCTTAGAAAATATTCTAAACCCCTTATAGGTAGGCAGCCGGCTTAGCTTCAGAAATTCTTGTCTCTTCTGGCACAGTTTTACTAACCTATCTCTTCTAGGCTGGCGATTTAGATAGCCATAGACAGCATTACAGATCAGTTTTAGATAGTTAGACTCAAACTCGTGCGCCGCATTTCGGCGCTCGTTCATGACAAATTGAATGAACGGCCTTAGCCATGGAGATTTTCTGTACACAATGCCTCGGTGATACTTTGTCACCCTCATCCCCTTTTCGAGGTAAAACAGCAGCAGGTCAGAGTGCAGGACATAATTCTTGCGGGGGCCGACGAAAGACATCAGTTTCTTTACTTTATTGGACCCGGGCAGTCCTGAGTCATGCGCGATCCTCGCCTGGTACTCGCTGTACCAGGTCTCTTGAGGACACATGTGGGTAGGCGCTAGGGGCCAGTCGGAGTGAATTGAGTCCTCTCCCATATTAATTCCGTACTGCAAGTCCACCTCAAGTAGAGCCCCGCGCCCGCTGGCGTGAAGCGCTACGAGATCTGTGTTCTCACAGTCCTCTCCCGTCAGCCACGCAAAACCGCCCTGCGGCAGGTCTTGGGAGAGGCACAGAGAGTAGAGCGCATTCACGTCAAAGTAGCGTATGTGCCTCTCTGGCTCATCCGGGTCATAGGAGGGCTGTCCCTTCACATTTGCCGACGCGTATCTTAGGGCGGCGTAGCTCTGACCGCCGCGAATAGACCGCTCGAATAGCAGTGACATCGTGCTATCTGATAATAGCTGGACGCGGCAGCGCGTGTATTTCAACGCGCACGCCATAGCTAGGCCCGGAGCGGAGCAGAAGTGAGCCACCTCATAGGAGAATCTGGCTGCAGTGACGTCTCTATACCTCATCCAGAAGCTCGCCAGCAGAAGGACGTCTAATAGATTGTATAGATTACTGTACTGCAGTAGATTTTGACACTCGAACGCGTCCCACACCGCCCGGGCCTCGGAATATTCCTCGGGCGTCAGCCCGCGTTCTCTGAGTCTGTTGTAGAATGCGTCGATTGGCGGCAACGTCGTCTGATTGACAATTTTGTCAAAACTAGTGCAAAACTCATAACAGAAGTGCGCCTTTTGCATTAAAAGGTCGCGCTTCCGCTTCTCAGGAAACAAGATATGCAAGAGTCCCATGTCTTCCTCTCTCAGGCTTTTGGCAAGATCCGCGAGAGAAGCGTTGTAATGATTCGTAGAATCAATAAATCTGATCTCTCTTTGCTGTTCTGGGTTGATGCGTAGTGATAAGACTCGATAAACCTCAAGATTTCTTGGTAGAATGTGAATATTACATTTTTTAAACTTTTTGTGACTGCTTGCAAATTTTAATATTAGATGCATATCAAATTTTGATGAATTTGCTGCGACACATGGTATGAAATGCGCCGCCCTCCTTGCCAGGTTACATCGGCTGCAGGCGGCGCCGATCAGATTATCTACCTGTATAAGAGGATTATGATCTCTGACCTTCACTAGGCTGGGATCAGTCTGATCAAAAGGGTTTAGGCAAATGTAACAGCCCGTTGCCTTATCGTACTCCTCCGTCTGCTGAGCGGACGCGCGTAGCGGATAATTAAGTCGCTTGCTAAAGCACAGTTCCTCTAGTTTGAATAGCGAGTCGAGAAAGTGTCTAACTAGTTGCCTTTCGTTTCCACACGCATATACAACCGGCTGGTCTACTGGTGCCCCCTTAAAGTCTACTGCTAGGAGAGCGTAGCTGTAGGGGCGATGCTCGCTCCTTTTAGTCGTCCTGCCCGCCGCCCCGCCGGTCCTGTCCACAAAGACCGGGTGGGCCAGCGTCTCAAAATCATAGAAAATAGTAAACTGTACGGGCGCCATACACTTCACATGGCGGAGACCAAACTCCATATAGGAACCCTCCTTGGGATACTTGATTCTCTGGGCACTATGCGCCTTACAGTCTCGTTCGTGAGAAACTCTAGCGTCCAGAGTAGCATGCGGATTGAAGCAGAAACAGCAAAAGTGTTTCCTGCCTCTGTGCCGATTCTGGGAGTAAAGCAGAGTGTCTAGGGACCTACACAGCACAAAATGTCTCTTTGTCCCTTTAATAAGCAGGAGAAGAGTAATATGGACTGCTTTACGTTCTTTGCTGCAGAACAACGGGAATAGATCTTTCTTCTCTACGCCAATAACTGAGAGACTGAAATCTTGATTTAAGTTACAAAATTTTGGCAAATCTTTTATTTGCATATTTTCAGATTGAATATTTTCAAAATTTAAACTGTTGTAGTTAGGGGTGTATGTTTTAGGGTCGCTCGCGCGCCGGAGTGCAGGATGCAGCGCGGCTAGAATGCTCAAACGAAAACACTGGTTGTTGTTCTTAGTCTTTACATTAAGGATAGTTCCCTTCCGAGCGAGCCATTCTGGAGTTTTCAAATAACTTCCGCCGGTAAGCGGTTTATACAAGGCAAAGTTGAACTCATAATAAAAGATATTTGTCACCATCCAATTACTACCTTCCATTTTCAAGGTCTCGGCGTTGTTCAGCAGATCTAGGAACGATTCTTCTAGCTGCGACCCCTCCGCGCCACTTTCGCGCAAAAGCTCGCGCGTGGCCGATACCAGGGTCTTTGTCTCAGACTCAATCACCGGTTCCCCGTTCTGAGCCTTTTCCCGGCTAACTTCAACACTGGCGGATATACTCCATTTAATCCCCCTCGCAAGTTGCACCTCAGATCTTAGTTTTTCAGTCAGTTCCCTTTTGTTCATAATTAGAGACATTCCTAGGTCCCTTTCCCCATCATTGGGGTGATATCTTACAATCTGAGCGGCCCCCCGCAGGCTGAATGTCGGCTCGTCCCAGCTGCCACGCACCACGGCGTTTTCGCGCCCTGCCCCGGCCGCGCCCTCGGGCGCCGCCCCTGCCGGCCCCTCGCCCCGCGCCGGGTCTCCTCCGGCCCCGCCCCGCCCGGCTTGAGTGCCGGGACTTGTGTCGCGACGCCGGCCCCCACGCCCCAGGGCGTGACGTCGACAGATCTGAAGATGCCGATTTTTCTCCGTAAGAGTAGAGAATCGGCGAAAACATATGCAGCAGCCAAATTTTAGTTTATCATTTTTTAATAGACATACCTTGGAGTGCAGCTTAAGGGACCTCGCGGTTCTGAACCCGGCCAAACAGTAGTCACACAGCCTATTAACCCCATGAATTTTAGCGACGTGGGTATACAACCGCCGTCGCGATTTTGTGAGATATTTACATTTTGGACACTTTAGGCGCCTATCTTTGAAACTAGGGCCGTGAACTTTAGCCAAATGACGTCTTAATAGAACGCCCTTCGAAAATGTTAAGTCACAAACGTCGCATTTTATTTTATTTTCATGTATCTCTAAATGCCTCTTATAGTTTGCTTTATTTGATATTTCTTTTCCACAGACCTCGCATCGATACGAGACTTTAGCGTGCGATGCACAGTGGCGCGCGAGCTTCCCAGGGCGGTCAAACACGTGACTGCAGGTGGGACAGACGTGCTCCTTCGCCATTTTTTATATTTTATCATGCCTTCGCCGCCTTGCCATTTGTGTGTGTTTCCACCGAGATTAGGATACAAGTCGCCTCACTCACCCTGTCACGCGTGGATATTCTTTTCTCTCCAGTCGTCAGCGATAAGGCCCGGGCGGGGACGGGGGACGGCGCGCCAGAGGACTACAGCTGCGGGGCTAGGTCGACCAACGTATGCGCGCCGCTCGCACTAGGGCGCTGGACTCTGAGACCTAACTCGCGCATGATCTACGGCACGCGCCGCGACGAACCCCCACCCACGCTAGTATTTTCGGATACCCCTTCTTCGATTGGCTTGACCGCGCCAGAGACTTCTTTAATAGGCTAGGCAAGGCGATGAGGAGTATTGTATTGGTCGACACCCCACCCCACCCCACCCTATACCGACGCTCCTCGCTAGGCCGAACACTCCAGACAGAGGCGGTACTATCACACAGCCCTCGCCGGCCGCCCCCTCAAGACTTCGGTCCGACCGCCAGAGGCGCATCTTTGCTCCGAGGATATCACGGCCCGGCCCGGCCCCCAGCCCGCCCCGCGCCCTACGCCCAGGTCCATATTCTGCATCCCGCCCGCACGCCGCAGCTTCTCATCTCGCGTCCGCTTGACGTGAGTACAGTAAGCAGACATGGGACCCTTTAGTAACAGCATAGTTAATGAGAGAATTTTTGACAATCTGCATATGCTAGATATACTCGCGCTCTCGCGAGTTAGCAGCCAGTGCAGAGGCGCCGCAATCGATTATTTCTGTCGTAAGAGAGTAAGTTTTGCAATTGATCAGTTTGGCTGCGACACGATCGGGCGCCATAAAAATATGATTGGAAAGTATATCGCCGTCTTACACCTCGCGAGTACTATAGAACATGTAGGTCCCGGGAGTTGCCGCAGAGCGAGGCCTGAGCACGCGCGGCTATCGCAAGATCATTATATATATTTTCTCTCTCTTCTTGCGTCGAAGACAGTCCGCTCGCTGGACCCGTGTGGGATTCAAATGTATTGGGGCACTCCACAGCACCTGATGCGACGAGTGGTCAGTTCTCAAGAGTCAAATCTGGTCAAAATCGTCTCTCCCATTGATATTAGTTATTTCTGCACAGCGGGAGTCTATTTCCCAGGCTTAGTATTACTGCACGTGGCCATAACGCACGCGGAGATGGCGCTCGACGAGCAGAGTCTATCCGGCGTATGGATATCCCAGTGTAACAGAGCTCCTAGGCCGCAAAGATATTTCGAGCGATTCATAGCTCACAAAATTCTTGGGACCACACCCAGTCTGCAGACCCTAGTACTGCACGTCACGCGCGAGTTTTGCGGGCATGTGCTAGATCAGAGCCGACTTTCACCGGCCATGTACCACGCATGCATGAGGCTGTACTTGGGCGAGCCTCAGGGGTGGACGCTGGCTCCTGACAGACTTCCGCCAATGTTCAATCGAACGCGATTATTCACATTTATTCGACTTTGTGTTTATGTCAAAAGAAGGAGAATTTGGAACCCAAAATGAAGTGGTGAACTTTTCACATCTTTTTCGAATGAGAGTTCGGGTTGCTGATGTAAGTCATTCCTTTGCCATAATAAATGCGTGAAAATTACCTGAGTCTTAACATCAAATTATTTTAGGTTTCAACCAATGTGACTATTGATTCCATTGATGAAGTGAATGAACATTGGCCATGGTTCGCACTAAGGTTTAGCGGGGAGAGCACTGAAGGCCTTGGCGGACATTACGAGCCATTTGTAGACTTTAGAGACATTTTTGGCGTACCTATAGGTAAATGTGTAGGTGAGTGTCAGCAATGCAGATGTCACTTACAAAGATATGTTTTTAGCCTATTTATTATGATCCTTTTGTTTGCAGTCGGACTACAGAACACTGAAGACGTAAGTCGCATTAATGAAGGTATCTCACCGAATGCCACATCACTGGTGCGTATATGGATCGTTCTCTTATTTTGTTTTTCTCTTAACGCTTGTGGTGGAGTGAAAACGGTAACTTTAATTTGACTTCAGTTCACTTAAAAATAATAAAAACAAGTTTAATTTTATGTTAAGTGTAGGGTTTGTATATAAATATATCATCTCTGCTTAAAACGGTGGGGCTGCGGGTAGCGTCAGCGCCCAGCTTTCGACAGGTAGATTGCGGCGCGAGATATTCGACTGCAGCGCGCGACAGTGACAGCGACAATGGCGTGAAGGGCTTAGGATTCACCCCAGGGACCCGTAACTTAACATAACAAACATCATTTGTTAGTTATAAAATTTAACATAGTTGTAAATTAAATTTAAAGTTAAGTTACTTAACGTAACGGTTAAGAATTGGTTATTCTCTTAACGTTAAAGATATAACAAATTACTTAACGTTACAAGCAACTTTCGTTTACTTCATTTCTCATGTCGCACAGATGCGAAAAACCACATATTTTTTTTAAAAAAAATACCCAATTACTTTGTGTTAAATCTGTAACGGTTATTCGATTATCAGAAGTGAATGTGTGTATTCTTTATCTGTTAAGTGTCATGGTATGCATTATCAGTTATCGGGTAAAACATTAACGGTTAACAAAATGTTTTAAGGTGCTGGTTTGTTAACCCTTTGAGGCATGATGTTGTACCAGTACAACGTTCACTAAAATTAGCTCCTGATAAGAGAGTTTAGTCCATTTATTGCTTTCTGTACTCAAAATACCTTCTACAAGTATATGGCTTTCTATTAAGCTCCTCGCCGACCTTATGTGTCCCATACAGAGAGTGCCAAAGTGTCTCAAAAATGGCCTTTTTTACTTTTTTCTGCACCCATCTAAAAATGCCCCTTATTTGGCACGAAAAAATCGACGTAGATAAAAATACCAGAAAGAATTTTGCTCTATAAGGTCTACTGGTCAATTTGCTGTCTCACAGTACATGCTCTGACACTTCCGCTAGCGTCAGCAACATAGAAAACACGAGTGTTGTACTCATACAACATTATGCCTTTAGGGTAGTCGATTTCGCCCAAAAGGCTAAATGCGGTAGGATTCCAATAATTATGATCTAGTGTGACTCTATAATGAGTTATGTAGCCATTCGAATGGTGAGAGCGTCGGTTCTTGAATGAATTCGACCAGTTTTGACTGTGAAGCACGAAGGAGGCGATCTGGCACATTCGCGTCGCAGTCATCTTTAGGGTGCCATGACAGACTGAAAGCCCGACCCTACACATGTGTGAGGCTACGAGGCCTTACCCGGCTGCCCCTATGCTCCATTGCACCACCGCATGCACCTGCAAGTCAGTCGGGAGGACAAGAAAGGCGCCTCCGAAAATGCGACAGCAGGGAGCACATCATGTTGTACCCATACAACATATGTTGTTTGTGTACAACATTGTCCTCGCGCGGCCCAATGTAACTCCTCCGGCTAAGGCTGAACAGCCCGCACTACACAGGTGCGGAGCTGGGAGGCCTAACACACGTGCTCGGAGGCGCCATTGCACCACCGAATGCACCTGCAAGTCCACCGGGTGGACAAGAAAGGTGCCTCTCAAAACACGATATAGCGAGCACATCTTGTTGTACCCATGCAACATATGTTGTTTCTGTACAACAACCTGTTTTTTTTTGTTTTTTTTTTTCACCTATAAACGTTCCTGCTATCAGAATTTTGAGACCCTCTTTCCTCTTTTCTTTCAAAATCGATTGTACAATGGTCCCTGCGTGCAATCCGTTACAATTTCAGATTGCTCTCATGAAAATGGCCAATATCGAGTATTATTTTACGGGGGGAGGCATGATGTTGTATGAAAACAACGTTCACTTCACACTGCCCTAGAGGCCAGGTTTTTGAGAAAAATGAACTTTCGACGTCGAGGTGTTTTATTGTTTATATGACTACCTTTCAGTTTATACCGAAAGTTTACGATAATATTTATAAATTGTGATGCCAAATTGGACTTGAAAAAAAATATGGGAAATTTGGCCTAAAAAATGGAGTTTTCATGGCATAGCACCCTCTAAATTTTTGCAAACAATTTGTTTTTTGCTTTGAACATAAACACCTTGATCAGTTACATCCAACCATACCATAAAAAGTTAACAAAAAAACAAAATTGCATTTTCTATTTTTTGACCCAGGAGGCATGATGTTGTATGAGTACAACTATCAATAACTCCCGAACCAATCGTGGTAGAACACCCCACGTGTGCTCAAAATGCTTCTTAGACAAAGTCTAGGTCGGCTAAGGCCAAATATTTTAATTTTAAAAGCGGGGCAAAGTTCATGCCTCAAAGGGTTAAGTTACGGGTCCCTGATTCGCCCCCTAGAGCTTTGCTTCCATTTATTCGTTATCGAGATTGAAAATTAGCTCACTCAGTTTATAGCCATTTATTATTTGTCAAGGGATTTTGGTATCAAAGGAATCATCTCCTTAGAATCGAAGTCAAACTGCACTTCGTATTTATTTCTGCAAATATTAAATGGGAGTAGAAGTTGATTGAGAGCACAAGTGTATTTCATTACGCCAAACAGAAATGTTATTAACGTACAATGTTCTAAATAAACCACCAGCGCGGCTGCGTGGGAAAGAGGGGAAAGGTCGTACTAGTTTGAGTGACAAAGAGGGAACTAAAGTTGGTCGCAGGGGGCAACACTGCTCAGCACGCGCAGAACGATGGACGAGACGAGAAGACGGTTCTTTTGCCCTTTAATTATTTTTGTACTTCGAAACTTTCCCTGATAGTATAAGTGAGATGAAACATTATATTAGTACTTTCTTTAAGATAAAAGTATCTTGGATAAATTTATGATGTGCTTATTAAGAGAAAATGGTAACTCCGTGATGGCAATAATACAACTTTGGACGATATGGCAGCTGAGAAAGTATATTTGGATTCAAAGATACGTAAATTTGAAAGGAAACGTTGGACCAAAAACTTGCTTAGGAGTTTACGATAAGATTTCTCAAAAATTTTTTTTTGAGACAAGATAACACTAAACTGATATTTCGGTGTTGGTATTGTGATGCAGGTAGTACCCGGATCCGTGTCAACCACCAGCAGTACTCCAGCATACAGCACGGCATTCGACGGTGCATTTGACGTGCCTTTGACTACATCCACTAGTACCTTCTCACCGCATCGCAGTCCTATTCGCTTCGAGGACTGCATTCCGTGGATGTCCCCAATCACAACACCCTGTAAACGAAGATACTCTTACCGGAAGAACAGGCTACTTAACACCTCGTCTGAAGACGATGACTCTGTGGCATCCCCTCCAATAAGCCCTGTGCATCACTTACAAAAGAGATTGTACAGCCAGGTCCTTGCAGGGACAGCATCACTAAGTCTTACTCCACCGCTGCATCAGCGCGCGGGCACCATACTAGACGTAGACCTTGTGGCCATTGATCGGCAAAGCCAACCTGGTCTGGATGTCAGCAGCAGCGGCAGCCAGGCAGATAATAAGAGGACCACAAAGAGGCTGTCAAAAGCAGAAAAGAAGAAACTGGCAAACCAGAGAAAAGCAAAGGCAATGCAGTTAAAGAGAGAAAATGAAGCGGCTAAACTCGCGGAGAGAGAGCGAAATGCGGATGCAAAGAGGAGGAAACGAGAGACGGAATCTTTCAGACAGTCCGAAGCAGAAAGAGACGCGGTGGCTAGGCGAAGAGCGCGTCTTGACAAACTACGCCGGCAGCAGGAAGCAGAGCGCGACAGAGAGGCGAAGCGTATTGGAAGGCTGGATGCTGAGCGCCGGCAGCAGGAGGCAGAGCGCGACAGAGAGGCGAAGCGTATTGCGAGGCTGGATGAAGAGCGCCGGCAGCAGGAGGCAGAGCGCAGCAGAGAGGCGAAGCGTATTGCGAGGCTGGATGAAGAGCGCAGGCAGCAGGAGGCAAAGCACGATAGAGAGGCGAAGCGTATTACACGTGGAAACGTACACAATCGGGAACAGGAGGCTGCCAGAGACTGCACAGCCAGACAGTTAAGAAGACAAGACCCAGCTGCAAGACAGCACGAGCATGTACTCCGGTCCGTTCGTGGAGCAGAACGGAATACGTTTCCAGTTATGGAAGCCGAGTTCCGTAAGAAGTGCATGGAGGGGCCTACGCACATTTGCTGCTGCTGTGGCCAGCTTTGGTTTAAAGCCTCTATTACAATATGGTCTGAAGAGCAGATTGCTGAGAAAGTGCACGTGGATGGCTGGAGTGACGCGTGCGGCGTGCAGCGGTCTAGTGGTGACCCGTACACGCTTTGCGGGACTTGTAAAAAGTATTTCACGCAGGAGAAACGGATTCCTCCGCTAGCATTGATTCAACGGCCTACGCTTCCCTGACGTGCCCTCTGCGCTCCAGGGGTTGCGGCCCTTGGAGGAGAGGCTGGTTAGCCCCCGCTTTCCTTTCATGCAAATCCGTGAGCTGGGGGTGTGTCGCCAGTATGGGATACGTGGTAGCTGCGTAAATGTCCCCGTAGACATCAACAGGGCCGTGTCCGCTCTGCCTCGACATCTGGGTAACGTGCAAACTGTGTTCGTTAAGCTGGTCCGGCGGATGAGAGACACCCATGCATACGCATCGGACCACGTCCGTCTACCTATTGTCTTTGAGGCTGCACGGTATCTCATCAACACGCCGCTCTTCATCCAGTACGGCGTCACGCTGAATGAAAACTGGCTAGAGCAGGTACAAATCGAACTAGACCAGCTGCAGCAGGACCTTGACCGGCAAGACGACGGAGAAAATCCGGATGACCCTGGGGAACACGAAGATGACGCGGTGTGGGAAGACGTCAACGAAGAGGACGAAATGTTGGCGGACCAGGAAACACTGCTCGATGACGTTGACATCATTTCCTCGGATACCGGTATAAGTATAGCTCCGGGTGAAAACAGCATGCCAACATCACTTCTTTTCGACAAGCACGTGGAGGAGCTGTCATTTCCAACCATCTATTGTGGGCTGTCGAGGAATGTAGCCAGCAATGTCAGTATCACGCAGATCGCCAAAGCAGAGGCCAGAATGTTCGACAGGCGGTGCGCGGCTAATATTCCCAAGCTGTTCCTGTCCTTCTGTCGCCTGCGCCGCCACAAGATAGCTGCACAGGTCACCCTGGCTCTTCGCAAGAAAAGGTACCGCACTCACGTGACTGTCCGCGACATGCTGAACGCAGAGACTGTTGAACAGCTTATCCAGCATAACGATGGCTACAAGATTCTGCAAGTAGACCGCTCCAGTCCCGCCTACTGGGAACGCAGGAAGAAAACTGTATTTGCAATGTTTCGCCAGTTTGGTCTGCCAACGCTTTTCATCACGTTCTCGTGCGCTGAGACTCCTCTTGTGGAGCTTTTGATGATCCTTAGCAAGGTGGCCACAGGCGTAAATATCACGGAGGACGAAGCGAGAGCTATTGCCTGGCAGGATAAAGTGCGGCTTGTGCAAGCCGATCCTATCACCGTGACGCGATATTTGCACCGCAGATTCAAGGAGATGTGGAAGGTCTTGGGTTCCAGAGGGGGTCCATTTAAGGACTACAAGATGTGGCACCATTTCTTTCGCGTGGAAATGCAGCACCGCGGATCAATGCACTTTCACTGTATCCTCTGGCTTGAAGGTGCCCCACTGTTTAATCCGGCGAATCCAGAGAGTGAAGAGGAGTGCGCTGGATTCATCGACGAATTGATCACGTGCATGCTAGACCAGGATATGGGTGAGCTGCTTAACGTCCAGTTCCATCGGCACAGCAGGACCTGCCGGAGGCAAGTAAGGGGCAGGCGCGTTTGCAGGTTCGGCGTGCCCTTCTCGCCCATGCGACGCACTCGCATCCTGCTGCCTTTCGAAGAGTCTGTCCCGGACGACGTCAGGAAGCAGTTGTCAGCAGAGTACCATTCTCTTCAGCAGCGCATTCTGGCGTTACACAAGGAGACCCCAGATATCTCATTTGACGAGTTTCTCGAAGCTATCGGAATGGAAGAGGAACACTACATAGCAGTAGTCCGTCCCCAGGTTCGGCAGCCAAAAGTCTTCCTTCGACGGGACCTGAAAGAAATCAAGCTGAACAGCTACAATAAGCTGGCTCTGCAGTTCATGCAGTTCATGCCTGACCCTTACGGCGCTGCAGTTTACGTAGTAAATTATACCGGTAAATCAGACCGAGGCATCTCCAAGCTCATCAAGGAGACGGCTGACAAGGTGCGGGCAGGACATGCACCACTGAAGGAGCAGCTCCGTGCAATCAGCAATGTGTTTATCAACAAGTCGGAAGTGTCTGCCCAGGAAGCCTCCCTACACATCTTGGGCTTGAGCATGGCGGAGGCATCGGTGGCAGACATATATATCAATACATCACCACCAGAAGAGCGGGTCCGCCTTCAAAAAGCTGCTGCAGAACTGCGACGTATATTCGAGGAAGATCCAGGCAGTACGGACATCTTTGCCGCTGGTCTCTTGGAGCACTACGTGCAACGCCCTGACGACTTAGAGCAGTGCTGCCTGGCTGAGTTCGCGGCGATGTTCACATTTCACTCTAAACCACGGTCTAAGAGAGCCAACGCTGCAGCTGCGCAGGATGTGTGTGTTGAGGAGGAGAACGAAGACGATGTTGAGGTCAACGAGGAAGATGAGACACGTCCTCCTCCACCGATAGCTGAGTGTCTGGTTAGTATTCGATAGGGAAGGTAGTACGTGCAATTTCATTACATCATTCACGCAAACGCAAATGTGTGAATGGCGCACATGTGCAAAACCACATACGTATTGACGAGTTTATTTATTTGCAAGCAAATAAATTTCATAAGTACGAAAATTTGCGTCATCGACAAACCTGAATTGCCATGTTCTATCTAAAAATTGCTGTCTTACCCATGACGAGTCGTTAATCTAGCGGTTGCACAGTAAAACGTCTAACACTATTGCTCAGTGAATGATGCGATTTTTCTGTACATATCATGCATATTCTGATCTGAACCTTTCGGGAGGAAGAATATATCTTTTAAATGGACAAAGTTTTAATTTGTCTCCTAATATGCCAGGCCTTCGTTTCGTAGACAGATGAATGCCTCTGGTTGGGCAGTGACTCAAAACATAACATTATCTGAGCAGATAATTCTTTCCAATTGCGCGTGCGTAAGCTTTCTTGTGTGCACTTTCATATGTTTTAAATAAGATAAAACTTGTGCATACTCCGTATGCGTATGCGAGCACATTTTTATATGTCAATTTAGCTTAATGCGCTCACGATAATTCTGCAACGAAATTTAAGCTTTATCATTGTAAGCAGAAGATTTTTTAAAGTTCAATACACCAATAACGAATCATTTTCTACAGTTACTTGAATGGATAATATGCGTCTCGTATTTTGTAGTACTTCAGTATAGTTATAATATTTAGAAGTAACAATGAAACGCCTTTTTGTATTTTAATTTTTATGATAATTTTGTTCGCTTTGTTTTCATTTTTTATTAAAGGTCGCTGTTGCTCAAAAGGACCTCCAGCTAAAAGACAAAAGTGGCTACGTAAGCAGGCGAGCCCCTGACAAGGAGGGTAGGGACAATCCGAAGGTAATCCGCTACCGAAACTACAGTCCTGCCACGGATCCGGACAACTTCATGAGGGAACAGCTCATGCTTTTCTCGCACTGGAGGGATGAGAACACACTTGTGAGCAACACGCGTGGCCTGTACGAAGCGAACTTGGACGTGGTAAAAGCAAACAGGGCCAAGTATGTCAAATTGGACATCAACATGGAGGAGGTCCTCGAGGAAGTTATGCGGCGAGAGGAGCGTGTTGAGGATGGCGACAACGAGTTGGATAATGCCGTCCCAGTAGACTTCAGGGTGTTCGAAGCCGACAATGATCACAACGCTGACATCGGGCTGGACGTAGCCCCCGACATCCTGAACGTCAACGCTCCTTTATCGGAGCGATTTCTGCTACCCCACCATATTCCGGAGAACGACTATCTGGCACTGGTAGCTTGCCTCAATGAGCGCCAGCGGCGGTACCACCTGAATATCGTGCACATCCTCAAGACGCGACCAGATGAGCAGGTGTTGCATTTCGTAACGGGTGGGGCAGGCGTGGGTAAGAGCGCTCTTATCAAAGCCATTACGCAGTCAGCCATCCGGATCTTCGCCAAGATGTTCCAAGATAACCCCAACCATCTCACCGTGGCGATCATGGCTCCTACGGGGAAGGCTGCGTTTGGTGTTGGAGGGGTAACTATCGCATCGGCTCTCAAGATCTTCACGGAGAACCCGACCATGACGTTAGGCCCTGATGAGCTGAACACTCTGCGTACGCAGCTGGCTCACGTCCGCCTGATTATCATTGACGAGGTGTCGATGGTAGGCCGAGAGATGTGCGCCCAGATCGACAAACGGCTGAAGCAGATCTTCAACTCACTGGAGCCCTTTGGAGGTAGTTAATTTTCATATCTTACATGGGCTCACACGTTTTGCTGGAAAAATCAAAGTGCACCACTCACACTGGAAACATGTCTCGTACAAGTTGATCTAGCATATTTCTTTCGGACCAGAGATTTGATTTAAAGGGATAATTATTGGTCAAATTGATGGAATCATACAGCAATATGCGCTAACTTAAAAATATCTTTATAAATAAAAAAAATAGAATCTCTTATTGACAATTCAGTTGTAAATTTACGACAGTTTATTCCCGATTATCTTTAAACTCGAAGTTGATACGTAGTTCTTGTAATTTTTATGTTCGTTATTGTAATTTTCAAAGATAGGACTTAAATTTTTTTTTAATACAACAGAGGTTTTAGAGCCCTATTATCGTAGGCTGCGATAAGGGAGAGCGCAAACGTAAATTTGAAAACGAAGACACTTAAACTCATCTTGGCACATGTTTTGTACGAAGCCATCTTGAAAAATCGCCACTTAATCAGCACAGCCCAATTGCAATGTTGACAACGCGAGAAAACACGTTCAACACTCGCACAAGCAAAATGTGTGCCAAGTTTACTAGGTCGCAACGATTACGCTCACGTTCATCCGTACGCTTTTCCATCTCAAAGCTAAAGTAATTCCGGCATGGGAAGCTTGTAAACGGTTTCAATGATCTCGTGGTACCGAGTGGGAGAGGAGTCACTTGAGCGTATTTACACTCCATATTCGCCATACTGGCCTGCATGGGCTAACACATTTCTGTTTGAAGCGTGTTTTCTGTACGAGCTGATACTGCGGATTAAACCATCATCTCCATTAATCTTGCCCTTGATGTGAACATGTGTGTTTTTTGCTTTTCAGGCATATCCCTGATCGCCTTTGGTGATCTCAATCAGCTCCGCCCAGTTAAGGACGCCTGGATCTTCGAACCACCCGAAGACGATCTCGGGGTGCTCGCCGGGCCTACTCTTTGGAACAATTTTAAGTTCTTCAGGCTCACTCAAATTATGCGGCAGCAAGATGACAGTCTCTTTGCGGAGGCACTTAACCGCATTCAAGCGGGGAGACAACAGAGCAGGACGACATAATGTTTAGTTCCCGTGAAATCAGTACCCTCGCACAGCAGGGAATCCATCCACCTAGTGACGCATTTACTCTCGTCGAGACCAACGTCCAGGTAAGCCGTTTCAACGAAGAGTTCCTGCGCACCCTGGACACGGAAACGTGCTACATTCCGAGCATGGACACTTGCTTGGGAGAGGGCTCGGTGCGTGAAAGGCAGCGTGAGCTGGACAAGGTCCAAGAATGGCCTTTGACCAAAACGCAGGGACTGCCCCGAGAGCTACAGGGAACGGTCTCCGCCCCCTACATGGTCACCGTCAACCTGTCGACGAGAGACGGCCTAACCAACGGGTCATGCGGCACTCTGCGCCATATTCAGTGTGGCCGTACAGGTGACGGTCAACGCACACCTATCCGGCTGTATCTAGAGTTCACTGACGAGACGGTTGGCAGGCAAGCACGGGCTGACAACCGTGCCATAATGGCCAGCGACGGTGTGAATGCCTCCCTTACGCCCATTGAACGCGTTTCGAAGACCATCATCCCGAGGAAGGGGTCTCTGCTTAAGATCG
This sequence comes from Frankliniella fusca, assembly GCA_029379305.1. NCBI lineage: Eukaryota > Metazoa > Arthropoda > Insecta > Thysanoptera > Thripidae > Frankliniella > Frankliniella fusca. The sequence goes on from JAHWGI010001433.1 coordinate 29,519, forward strand.
TACGGAAACAGTTTCCGCTGGTGGTTTGCAAGGCCATGACGATCCACAAATGCCAGGGGAGTACTATGCCAGCTGTAATTGTTGTTATACGGGAAGAGCGCCGCATGGATCGCCGTTCTTTCTACGTTGGAGCGAGCCGTCCACCATCACTCACCGGCCTCCACATTCTAGGAAAGTACAGGCGGCCTTCACCACCTCTCCCGAACGACCCCGTCATATTGGAGCTACAGCGACTAGAACTTCCTGAGAACGCTGTACAATTCAGCATCAACTTCCCTGAACTGAATGCTGACGGTGAGGGCGCGGTGGCACTATTCCACAACATCGTGTCCCTGCACAAGCACCACAACCACGTTGTGCAGGACCTAAGCTACACCGGCTCAGACATAGTGATGCTCTGTGAGACAAGGACCATGTCCCAGGACGACGTCTCCATCCCGGGCTTTCAGCTGTTGCACCGCAGGGACTGCATCAAGGCGACACGGCACCCGTACGGAACTTCACTGTACGTGAAGCACCGCCTCGCTGGGCAAGTATCTGTCATCTTCGCAAAGCCGAGTCTGAATGAGTGGCGTGGTGGTCATCTACAGTCTTTCGTCGACGTTGTAGGACTTGTGGTGTCTGGGTGGACGAAGAGTGGCATTGTATTTTTACACAGATCACCCCAATGTAGCATGTCACTCTTCACGCAGCATCTAACAGATTGTCTCCAGTGCCTTCAGCATCTTGAGGTGAAATCTATCACTTTTGTTGGGGACTTCAACATCAACTTCAAAGAAGTTGAAGCAGCACAAACATTGCTGGCTTATATGAGAAACTTTGGCCTCAATATTAATGTCAACGAAAGTGATGTTTCTACGGACAGCTCTACGCTTATTGATCTGTGTTTTAGTAACGTGCCTGGATTTCAGGCCCACATAACTGAATCTGTGATTAGTGACCACAAGCCTGTGTGGTTTAAGCTCAATGACCTGTAGATATCAGTTTAGCGCCCTCTCCTCACTTGGACTTTTATAGTTGTTTTTGCAACGATCACGCACTTGCATCCATTTGCATTGCGAAAAAGTGAAAATAAGTTTTAAAAAAGTTATTGAAGTAGTTAACTTATGAAACACAAGTGACATATGAACTGTACATAACCTCTTTCAATTCCTTGAACATGATGTCTGTAACTGTAGATATTTTTAAGTCCGAAAGTTCGGTAAATATTCATGTATGGCAATTTTTTGAAGGAAAAAAAGCACAGTTGAATGGAACTTGTGCATACAAATAATGGCATTGTTTTCAGTTAATGATTCATGTTTTACTTCTTTTTTTCTTTATTGTTTCCACTATTACAATATAAGGCTTCATATGTTTATTTGCTTTTTGCTCCTTGTACCTTGTATAATATGTTTTAAATGATATATGTAATCTGTATGATAATTTTCTCTAATTTTCGTTATATATATTGTTTTTTGTTGTGTGTTTCGTCATTTTAGTATTCGGTTCTTATTCTTGTTCCAGGTGTGTTTTGCAATGTTACATAATTTTTTTTTATCTTTAGCGTGTTTTTTCTTAGTAATGTGTCATAATGACATTAGTTTTGAGTCGGTATAATGTTTACAATTTATTTTTCAAACCTTACTCCTGGTATGCTAATTCTTAGGTCATCAATTTTGTCAGTAACATTTTAAGTTGAATTTAAAACGTCCTTTTCTTTTAAACTGTTTTTTTTTTTTTTAAATATATATATTTGATACGTCACCAGTTTCTTTAACCTTTTTGTGATAAGTTTTATGCTTTGCAGCATATCCAGCTATTGTTCAAGTTTTGACATGTGAACTGTACATAGTGAAGTTTTTGAAGTATGGGTAATTGTATTTGTATTGGAAATGTTTGTCTTACCTATGACACGTGTTGTAACGGTAAATTTGCAATATAACGAACAACCAGAGTACTTCATTTAAACAAGAGAGCAGTTTAATAATGTTCCTAAATCTTGTCAGAAAAATGTCGAAGTATGTGGTATAGTCCTTATTGACCCGGTAAAATTCATGTTTTATCTCTAAACACTTAGCAAAAACGAATTGCGCTTGTCAAACCGGTTTTAGCAATATAGGGATCGAAGGGGGTCGGAATTGTCGAAAAATGGCAAAATAAGTGAGTAAGGCCCAGAATTACACAGTCAGACTCGGCTTTTGTCTTGCTGCAGTACGCAACACTGAATTACAATCGTCAACCTGATTTTACCGATATGGGGGGTCGAGGGTGGTCAAAAATGTCGAAAATGTCGAAGAATTTAAGAAAGGCCCTAATTATCCGGCCAGATTTAGGTTTTAACGTGCAACAGCTGGCAACACTGAATTGCGCTCCGCGAACCGATTCTTACGACTAAGGGGCTGTGTGCTGTCGGAATTACGGGGGAAATGTCGATTAATGTGAGTTCTTGCGGTTGGCAACACTGAATGTCGTAAAGCGATTGTCACCACTGGTTTGCACTCGAAAAGACGGTTCCGGTGCATTGCGGGTCGATGGGATTAAATACAAAAATAGTTAAAATCTAGACCCAATTCGGGCACTTTTTTAAAGTGTACTGGCAATTTAGCCCCCTTATCACTCGAAAAGACGGTTCTGGCGATGAGCGGGCCGATGGGATTGAATATAGTTGAAAACTGGACCTATTTTGGGTCAGTTTTATTGCAGTGTACTTTTAGTTTAAGCCCTTTTGCGGCGGAAATGGTCGACGCCTTTAAACTGGACTCCTAAAAAAACGATCCCGAAGAGTTGCGGGTCGATGGAATTGGAAAAAGTTGAAAACTAGACCTGTTTCAGGCGCTTTTAACATTGCACTCGTGGTTTAGGCCCTTTGGCGAGGCAAATGGTCGGTGCCATTAATCTAGACTTAATTTTTAAAAAATGACGAAAAATATCGAAAAATATCGAAAATTATCAAACAATATCGAAAATGTCGAAAAATATCGAAAAACAACGAAAAATGTCGAAAATATCGAAAAATATCGGAAAATATTGAGAAATGTCGAAAATGTGCGAAAATGTCGGAAATAGTCAACATGTTTGAGTTTTGACGGTTGGCAACACTGCAAATTAAAAAAGGGATGGAACCACTGAATTGCACTCGAAAATTCGGTTCTAAAGAGGTGCGGGTCGATGGGGTTCGTAAATGTTGAAAAGTGGGTCAATTTCGGGTGCTTTTTACAGTGAAGTCGCGAGTTGGGTCCATTTTTTCCAAAAACGGTGTGCACCATTGAACTGGACACGAAAAAAACGGGTCTAGACAGGTGCTGGTCGATGGGGTGGAGAAACGTTGAAATCTGGACCAATTTCGGGTCTTTTTTAAAGTGTAGTCGCGAGTTGGGTCCGTTTTCATGAAAAACGGTGGGCGCCATTGAACTGGACTCGAAAAGACGCTTCCAGAGAGGTGCGGGTCGATGGGGTTGAGAAAAGTTGAAAACTGGACCAATTTCGGGTGCTTTTTACAGTGGAGTCGCGAGTTGGGTCCTTTTTATCGAAAAACGGTGGGCGCCATTGAACTGGACGCGAAAAGACGCTTCCGGGGAGGTGCAGCTAGATGGGATTGAGAAAAGTTGAAAACTGGACCAATTTCGGGTGCTTTTTACAGTGGAGTCGCGAGTTGGGTCCTTTTTATCGAAAAACGGTGGGCGCCATTGAACTGGACGCGAAAAGACGCTTCCGGGGAGGTGCAGCTCGATGGGGTTGAGAAAAGTTGAAAACTGGACCAATTTCGGTGGCTTTTTACAGTGGAGTCGCGAGTTGGGTCCTTTTTATCGAAAATCGGTGGACGCCATTGAACTAGACGCGAAAAGACGCTTCCGGGGAGGTGCAGCTCGATGGGGTTGAGAAAAGTTGAAAACTGGACCAATTTCGGGTGCTTTTTACAGTGGAGTCGCGAGTTGGGTCCATTTTTTCGTAAAACGGTGTGCACCATTGAACTGGACGCGAAAAGACGCTTCCGGGGAGGTGCAGCTCGATGGGGTTGAGAGAAGTTGAAAACTGGACCAATTTCGGGTGCTTTTTACAGTGGAGTCGCGAGTTGGGTCCATTTTTTCGTAAAAACGGTGTGCACCATTGAACTGGACGCGAAAAGACGCTTCCGGGGAGGTGCAGCTCGATGGGGTTGAGAAAAGTTGAAAACTGGACCAATTTCGGTGGCTTTTTACAGTGGAGTCGCGAGTTGGGTCCTTTTTATCGAAAATCGGTGGACGCCATTGAACTAGACGCGAAAAGACGCTTCCGGGGAGGTGCAGCTCGATGGGGTTGAGAAAAGTTAAAAACTGGACCAATTTCGGGTGCTTTTTACAGTGGAGTCGCGAGTTGGGTCCATTTTTTCGTAAAACGGTGTGCACCATTGAACTGGACGCGAAAAGACGCTTCCGGGGAGGTGCAGCTCGATGGGGTTGAGAAAAGTTGAAAACTGGACCAATTTCGGTGGCTTTTTACAGTGTAGTCGCGAGTTGGGTCCATTTTTTCGTAAAACGGTGTGCACCATTGAACTGGACGCGAAAAGACGCTTCCGGAGAGGTACGGGTCGACGGGGTTGGAAAAAGTTGAATTTATTTATTATTTATTTATTTATTTATTTATTCCGTGAAAACTTTAATAATTTTTTTCAGTGCCCTAATGAGGGTTTGCAGGATTTGCACCAGGCGTTTCGTTGTCCAGGAGTGACCCTCAAGATACCCTTAAAATTTCAACTCTCTAGCTCAACTCCTTCGAGTGGAACAGACAGACGGACAGACAGACAGACAAACAAACAAACAGACAGACACCGCATCGATTGCATAAGCCCGCTCTAAAGCTTTTTCAAAGCAGAAGGGCGGGCTAAAAATCTAAACTTCGGTTGTTCGTGATTTCTTAACCGGGGTTGTCGGTTAAGTACCTGGATAGTAGCCTGCTGACTCCTGCAGGACCCCACCAAAGGACAGGGGTAGCCGGGCCGGGGCAGCCCCAGTGACGTGGAAGTATGGAACAAGCAGGCCCTCCCTTCCGCCAAACGTCGTTGCCAGCTCCGCTTTGCTACGCTGGCAACTCCGTTCGGCAGGGGGCGTGCCTGCTTGGCCTGCCGGCGGCGTTCGGTCGGGCCTTCGGCCTGACCCCTAAGTCACACAGAACGTCCTCTTAGCATGTAAATGATCGGGCCTGCGGCCCGTAAAGGCATTCTCTTCGGAAAGAGGCAGTTTGTAACGGTGAACCACCGAAACTACAGCCCTCCCTTCTGCTTTGAAAACGTGCCGATAGTGACTAAACGGTCAGTTACTCGGCAAAAAAGGGGAGTCGGAAATCTCGAAAAAATGTCGAAATACGTGAGTTCGGCCTCAGATGGAATGGCCGAACTCGGACTTTATTTGGCAGCAGTTGGCAACACTGAATTACGCTCGTCGAACCAATTTTAATGGTATAGGCGTCGAGGGGTGTCGAAAATTTCAAAAATTGTCGAGATATGTCGAAAATTTTCGAAATATGTGGAAATTCGTAAAAAATGTCGCAAAATCTCGAAATATCTCAAAAATGTTGAGATATATCGAAAAATATGGATAATGTCGAAAAACATCGAAAAATGAGGGATAATGTCGAAAAATGTCGAAGAATATCAAAAATTGTCAAAAATGTTTACAAATATCGAAATATATCGGAATATGTCAAAAATGTCGAGTCGCTACGAACTGTATTCGAAACAATCTTCATTTCAGCGTTGTCTCCGAACTGCATTTCGTCCCAGAAATGAAGTCCGGAGAACAGTCAACTAGAATTTCCGATTTAATTATGAATTAATTATTAATTAATTAAAAATTAATTAAAAAATAATTAAAAATTAATTAAAAATTAATTTTAATTTATTTTTAATTTATTTTTATTTAATTTTTAATTAAATATTAATTTTTACTAATTTTTCTACCAACCCTGGCAACACGTGGCCCGGGGGACCGTCACGCACTCAGCAGCCATGCTCCAGCTGGCCTGGCTGGCACGGAGTATCGCCGGCTCAGCTAGGCCAGTCGGGCTGCCTACACACTCGGGCTGACAGCAGCCTTGCACGAGTGCAACCAATGTAAGACGACGCTGCGCAGCTCTCTCTGCCAAAACATGTATGTGGTATTCTGTGTTCTGAGATGCAAATGGGATCACGGTATGGTGTTACACTGCACTGAACAATACTCGTGCTCCTACCACCAAGTAGTGCTATAGGTGAGTGGTAAAGAACGAGTGAAAAAAGTACTTGTGCTAACTTCATTTTTAAGGGCCTCCCGTGCATCTCCACTAACACTAACTGGCAATAATACCGTAAGGCGTTACATGGAGAAAGGGGAGCGGAGTCTTATTATATAGTTATCTGTTAGAAGGCAGAAAAGTAGTACCGTTGTATTACTGTTCTGCTCTGGTTCGATCAGCAAAGTACATAAGACAGCCGTAGAGGCAAAATTGTGTATGGTACTGGCACCGTGTAACAGTGGGGCTTCCAGATGGTACAGCGACCCTGCACTCTGCGAACTGTACACTGGGCGTTGTGCGTAACGACAGAGAGCGTCGTGTGTGGGGCCACGCCGTACACTATCTGCCGTTGTCACCTGTTTTTCTTCTTCTTTTTTTCGCGGTGAAGTTATGTAAAATTATCGTGATTATTCTTTTAACTCGATACCTTTTGAGAAGTATAATTCATGTCTCGTATTTTCTGTAAGTTTTACAAGTGCAGGAGCGTACCCATACACAACACCGATCTGAACTGCAAGACTCATGGGGTCTCAAACTTTTCACTGTAAGGACATTGGGCCTACACTTTTTAGTGCAGTGCTGTACGACACTTGAGTTTACAGAGTCTACTCTGGAAATTCAAGGGTATACGAATGTCGCACACTTGTAGGTGTGCGAGGATTCATTCGTACACTTGGCCACTCAAACGTGTGAATATCCTAGGGAAATTCACACGTTTCAGTGGCCAAGTGTGCGAATGAATCCTCGCACACCTACAAGTGTGTGACATTCTCACACTTGGGTTTCGAGTGTACACGAGTGTCGGATCTTAGTCACCATTTCAATGTGGGACCGCAAAATAAAAACAAACAAACCCTCCCCCCCCCCACCCCCAAGAAATAAATAATTAATTGCACGTATAGAAATTTTACAGCTGCAAAGAGATAGAGAACGACACGGTGCGCCTTGCACTGCGCTGTTTTCTACTCGTCAGTGACAACTCTCAAACGGACTGGGGTGTTTGGTGTAAGGTGAAATGAGATTCCAAGTGCACAGTGAACTAGGTCAGTATTTATTACGTGATAAAACAAAACAGCGACCATTTCAGAGGCATGCAAGCGCCAGCTAGCGCGCACGCTGAAACCGTAATGCTTTCAACTTTATCTTATAAAATAGAATCTGCCAGTTACAACAGTTCAAGTCTACATACAAATCTTTACAATAACATAAAAAATCGTGCAGGTCACAGGCCAAGACAAGAATGGCTCAGTAATACACTTTTATTCATAACAACTTAAGAGTGGTTAATTCATTCCCCACATTGCGAAGTCGGTAAAAATGCTTGCTGACACACATCTCGTTTAGCATTACAGCAGGTAAACTTATTTTGTTGTTATTTATTTTAATTAGCAACACTATTAAGAATGTAAGAAATAGAAAATGGCAAGCGATTGTTTTAAGAGGCGGTCGTCCAGAGTAGACCCGACTACTTGCAAGTATGAACACGATACAAATATCGATATGTGAACAGCGACAACTTAACTGACGTGACTTCCCCTCCACGCACGTCATATGAGGGGGGAGGGGGCGGTGAAGAAGAGCGGTGTACAGAAAGGTGCCTACCTACACGGGGCGCGTGGACCGGGGAGGGGGAGGGGGGTAGCTCACATTGCCTACCTTCAGGCGGATCTAGAAGCTGACAGGAGGGGCTGTTCCCCTTCCCTTTTTTTGTCACTCACTAGTCGGTTCTGGCTCAACAGTAGCCTGAACATTCGCACCCAACAACCTCTCGTCTTACTCTCCCCTCGCCTGCACACGCCCATAATCGTGGCAGTGACGAATTTTAGTGCGGCGGACGCGACCGGGCAGGATCGCCCCCCTTTAGGTCACCATGAATGAATGAATGAATGAATGAATGAATGAATGAATGAATGAATGAATGAATGAATGAATGAATTGTGTGCTAAGGTAAGAGTCGGTCTCAGACAGCCGCCTAATAGCGACTTCAGACTTCACTGCAAATAATAAAAATGTCAACGCATGACGCCGAGAAGAGGGTGGTGTCAGGTTACGGGTAAGGAATAGGAAAGGATCAGGGTGTGCAGCCCGATGCAAGCATCAACCAAACCAGCGCAGAAGACCTAAAACATCACCTGCAGCCACGGCCATCAAAAAAGTGGGAAAGCAGCAGATAGCAGCGTCCGTGCCACGAATCGCATGGACCAATAGGATATTATGGAGCGCGTCTAGCTCCATTTATAGCCAAGCCACCTAGCAACTGCACGGGTTGTGAACCAGGCATAGCAGGGTGGAGTGACAGCTAGACGCCTCTTAATAGTGACACGGGGAGCTTGGGATTAGAGTACGGCGCCTCTTTACCCCGGCCTCTACCCTCCCGGCCGGCGCTCGGCGGGCTGACCCGCGCCGCGCCAAGGAAACGCTTTTCCTAAGCGGCCCCGCATTGACCAGGGCGGCAGCAATGCCACCGCCCGACCCGCCGCGAATGGGTCGGCGACACACGGTGTTGGCGCCGGCCAAGCGGGGCATTAGGCGCCGCGGTGCGCGGTGCACCGGGCGGGCCTGGGAGGATCTCTGCCGAGGTCAATCGTGTCGAATGCGCTAGCAGGGAGAGAACGGCTTTCTACCCGCACTGCACCCCGGCCTCTACCCTCCCGGCCGGCGCTCGGCGGGCCATGACCCGCGCCGCGCCAAGGAGACGCTTTTCCTAAGCGGCCCCGCATTGACCAGGGCGGTAGCAATGCCACCGCCCGACCCGCCGCGAATGGGTCGGCGATACACGGTAGTGGCGCCGGCCAAGCCGGGCATTAGGCGCCGCGGTGCGCGGTGCACCGGGCGGGCCTGGGAGGATCTCTGCCGAGGTTGAGGATCTTCCAACGAAACGCTAAGCCCAAACTGACTCAGCACCCTTCCTCGGCTCGGGTGTTCGACCAGCCCTTACACACCTTACTGAGAGACAAGTAAAAGGAAGGAAGAGGGATCTTAATGATACAATTGTGGAGTGTGGAAGGGGGAGTTGGAATGGGCGTGCATGTGCTACGGAGCCTAACCACATGCTTGCTTCGAAAGCGAGCTGCAGCGAAAGGCTTCGTGACAAGGATCAGGGCGATGACTGAGGGAGCACACTACAGAAGGTCCTGCAGAGAACTTAGACGCCTATCGTGTCTAATGTGCTAGCAGGGAGAGTAGGGCCCTATGCCCACACTGCACCCCGGCCTCTATCCTCCCGGCCGGCGCTCGGCGGGCCATGACCCGCGCCGCGCCAAGGAAACGCTTTTCCTAAGCGGCCCCGCATTGACCAGGGCGGCAGCAATGCCACGACCCGACCCGCCGCGAATGGGTCGGCGACACACGGTGGTGGCGCCGGCCAAGCGGGGCATTAGGCGCCGCGGTGCGCGGTGCACCGGGCGGGCCTGGGAGGATCTCTGCCGAGGTCAATCGTGTCGAATGCGCTAGCAGGGAGAGAACGGCTTTTTGCCCCCACTGCACCCCGGCCTCTACCCTCCCGGCCGGCGCTCGGCGGGCTGACCCGCGCCGCGCCAAGAAGACGCTTATCCTAAGAGGCCCCGCATTGACCAGGGCAGCAGCCCGACCCCGCGAATGGATCGGCGACACACACGGTGGTGGCGCCGGCCAAGCGGGGCATTAGGCGCCGCGGTGCGCGGTGCACCGGGCGGGCCTGGGAGGGTCTCTGCCGAAATGCAAAACCACGGATACCTTAGCGAATAGGAAGTCGGGATAAGAGAGTCAGAAAGGGAGGCGACTGCAGTGCTTGTCCCAGCCGATCCCCAGGCTTCACAGCTACGCCAACACGAAGCCGCGAGAGTCTGAGTGTCAGCATGGACAGGCGGCAGCCCTGGGAATACGGACAGTTCATCATCAGCAAGGGCGGGTACCTTTATCTCAATCATTAGGAAGTATAAAAACGAATACTCGCCCGCCCCCTGCGTTAGAGGGAGGGTGTCTGCCGGGGGAGCTAAGGCGGACGCTTGCCCCAGCCCCGGCCTCACCCTCCCCAGCGAGCGATCGGCGAGCTGCTCCGCGACACCACGTTCACGCCTAACGCCTTGCCTAAGGGGCCTCGCGTTGGCCAGGGCTGCAGCGGAGACGGGCCGCCGCCTGGCCCCGCTCACGGGTCAAACGACACTCAGCAGTGGCGTCGGCTAAGCGGGGCATTTAGGCGACCCGGTGCTCGTCGCTCCGAGCCTAGGGGAGGGTCTCTGCCAGAGGTACTCCTAGGGCGATGGCGGAGGACAAACGCAAAGGAGAGGGGGTTGGGGACACGGCTTACATATCGGCAGTGATGCTGAGGTCACGGCGCTAAGTGAGAGTTGAAAGCTGTTCGACCCACACCCTCCACTGTGGAAGAGTTTAGGAAGAGGGGAGGGGGGAGAGAAATTGAGAGAGAGGGAGAGGGGGAGGGAGAGAGGGTGGGGGAGGGGAGGAGGGAGAGAGAGAGAGAGAGAGAGAGAGAGAGAGAGAGAGAGAGAGAGAGAGAGAGAGAGAGAGATGCACATGTGGAGTCAGTGGAACAACCGTGTTGCTGAATACGGACTTAGAAACGTGAAGGGGAAGGTGGGAGGACCGAGACTCAGAATCGGGTTGTGGTGAGTACAGAGAGTACACAGTGACTGGGATGGGCTCATTGAAATGAATGAAAATGAAAGGTGGCTGATGGCAGTTCACCGCTCTGAACCACGGTTAGGGAGAGACGGTGGTGGCCGCACTGCTCCGGGCCTCCCAGCATAGGAACCCATGTCGGTAGTTGTCACGTTCTGGGGAATAAACTCCAAGTCGAGGCAAACTAACGTGCCGGTCTGGAGTAACTGTGGTCGGGACGGCCTGCGTAGAGGTATAAGCTTTCGCGTTGCCGACCGTCGACCGGACCCAGGTACGCAGGAGAGAATTGGTGCGGCTCGTGCTTTGACATCCCGCGTAAAATTTCTTCCCTTCACTTGCTTCCTTCTCCGCCCTCCTGCTGGACACAAAAAAGAAGGATACAGGACAAATAATATTTTTAGAGTTGTAAATTTATAAAGTAATCCAATGGCCACTTTGCCACGCTGAGGTGGAGTCGAATGCTCACCTCGCAGACTGATTCTGGGTCACAGTTTACAAGGTGTCACGATTCGGATCCGCTGCAAATGCATGAACCAAGCTGGAGTAGTTGTCAGCGTAAGGCAGCGGCAGGACACTGGGAGGCTGGAGACCAGGATCAGATGACAGCTGGAAGAACGGAAACGTGTTACAGGAAGGCAGCTTCTTTCGGAAAAGACACTCCATCACCCACCCCCACAAAATAACACTTGTCTTTTCGAAACACACTCTTATCGTGAATACAGGGTGCTTCCGTTCATTTCGGTCAAAAGTATAAGGTGGGTAGGGCATGCATAGATGATACGGCGCTGAGTGTCGGCTGCACGTCACCGACGAGGCCAGAGTTCACCGAAAGGACCCGCAGCAGCATACAGAACCACCAGATGACGCCTTCATCAGTCGCTTCTCAAAATGGTGCGAAGTAGACGACGCGCAGACGACTCGCAGTTCCGCGGCGCCGTACTGCAGGCAACCCAAAATGCGCGCGCGCGCGATGCGCTGCCTACCTTCCAGGCGGCGGACCTAATTCAAAAACCTAACTATCCCCGTTGTTTCACGTTTGCGTCCACTACTTTACACTTCAAAAATGATCGCCTATGCATGCTCTACCTGCCCTTTACTTATGGCCAAAATGATCGGAAACACCCTGTATTACATTTGATAAATTTCGGCACTCTGCCACTTTACAATGCTTTTGAGGCAATTTATAATAAAGATGATGATATGACGGTCGTACACAGATTCTCCTCCTCCTGATTCGTTGAAGCTGAACCTCAGGGTGGTAGTTAAAATGCCACACAGCTGAAACCTTTCGTAAAATATGTGACAACTAATGCCCCACAATGGCAGAGGTCCGGCACCGACTACCATTTAGAACAAAGCATGTTCTGCTGGAAAATCGGTCGGGACAAAGTGAGCAAACTCATTACCAAAGGAAGCACAACGTTAGCACATATACCACCAAAGGAAACAACTACGAGGCACACTGACGACCCTGTGAAAATTATTTGTAAACAACAGCTCGCCCTCCTGCTGGCCAGGCAAGTCTGATGTTTAACCTTCGCTGTACTTTTGAAACATAACTTGTAACATTTCCTTGGCCTACTCAGCTGAATATGTATGTGATGATTAATTATCACAGCACCCAAAAATAAGCGTGCGGTGCAAAAAGTTGTCTTGGTGAAAACAATTTTCTCACTGGCAGCTTCCTACACCCCGCATTGAACCTACACTGCAAACTATACAGAGCAAAGCGCAACGCTAGCTCAGCAAGGAAGCCAAATATCTACAGGTTTCCAAAACACTAGACTCTCAAATACAAGTGGCGTTGCTTTCACAGATGAGTGCATCATTTTCTTTTTCATCTTAGTGACAGATATGAAGTCGTGGGTATGAAAAACTGTCGTGATAATAAACACAAAACAACCATGACAGTTTTTCATACATTTTCTCTGCTCTTACGAAGGTACACCACAACCATAAACCAGTATCTGCCAGGGATACTCATCTTTTATCCAGAAAAGATATGTCGACGCATCTCCTAGCTATCCAAACGCCTGCAGGTTCCGAGGACCTGGAACAAAAAGAAATAATTACAAATAACAAAAAGTGGATCAAGAATCTTTTACCATTTGAAAACCTTTGTCAGCAGTGTGAATGACCATTGTAACTCACCTCTTGCAACAAGCCTGACACGCTTCTATCCAAGCAATTTGCCATTCCGATGGTACGTGAGAACAGTTAACTGGGCCTTCAAGTCTCTCCAGCAGGCAGTCCGGCGCTCCAGCTACAAAAAATGAAGTGACTTTATTCCATGTGTAAAACCTATGTGTTAAAATAAAAGAAAAGAAAAGGAGAAAAAAAATTTCTAAGAGAAACATTAATTACCTTTGAACTATAAATGGCATGAGGAGCACTTCTAATTCACTTCTGATTAGATTGCCTGATTGCGACCCCAAAAGAAGCTGAGTGCTACGCGGATTAGGTCAGACAACGGGCTGGTCGCAAAACTGAAAGCAAACAAATAATCAATAGTACGAGGCAAAATAATAGCAATCTAAAATCTAAGCAGAAAAGAAAAAAACAAAACAACTACCACAAAGTGGAAGGAAAACTAGCAAAAGTTCGAATAATGAGGTGCACTTTGTAGCAACCACTCACAAATATATGATTAACAACAGCTAAAGTGTTCAAAGCGAGAGAGGCAGACATTGGAAACGGTACATCTATCACTGCACGTGTTGATATAAGTAAAAAGTAATGGCTCTTACAGAAGTGTAAGGGCGTCTGATGCTGTAAGTTTGCAGACAAACCGAGGAAAAATAGACATGACAGTTAAACAGTCAGCAGATACCAACAGAGATAAAGCTGATCATTCACATCCAGAAGTGCCCATATCCAATGGTAAATGACTCACACAAATCCGTTTTAAAAGTGATAGGCAAAATTTGAAAGAAAAGAAAAAAAAATAGTAATTTGACATGATTTAATACAAGAAGTTACCCTTGACACTCAATTTGTTGAATGAAAACCTTTTATCTCAACTGCTCAACAATTTATGGAATAAAAATAGGCCTGCCAATTATTGCAAACTCATTCACACAGTGCCTTTACAAAACAAGCAAAATTACACTGAAAATGAATATTGCCCTGGCACACACATACACCTCACACTATCATCCTTCATTTCAAATACAAAAGTACAATGGTAAAGTGCGCAAACAGAAGTTGCCTACAACATTCTCATTGTCTAATAAAATACATTAACTAACAATGCTTATGAAATTATGCTACGAGAAGTGAGTGTTATGAAAAGATGTACTCGGTCACACACTCCCAACTCACAATCAGAGAAATTTCACAGAAAAATGCTTCTGCCATGGATATATACAAGTTGAGCAGAAAACTCTCAGTATAGCTGGCATGTAGATTGCTTTAACATTTTACGAACTGGCCATTAATGTGACTAACTCACCTCTAGCAATACGCCTGACAAGCTTATAGCCAAGAAAATTGACATTCAGATGCTACGTGAGAACAGTCAGCTGTGGCCTTCGAATGACTCCAGCAGGCAGACACGGGCTTCAGCTATAAACAATATACATACAGACTTATTCCATTTCCATGGACCTTGTTATGACATAAAAGGAGAGAAACATTTAAAACATACACATTACTTACCTTTGAACTATACATGGCATGAAGAGCACTTCTAATTCACTTGGAAAGGGATGGCCAGATTTTCCCCGAAGGAGAAGCCGAGTCTCCCACAGACTTCCTTGGGCAACAGGCTGGTGGCAAAACTGAAAGCAGGATCCAAAAAAAAAAAATCAATGATAAGGGGCAAAATAATGGCAACCATAACCACTGACACAGCACACACAGAGAGACTTATTTCACACAAAAATAAGTCTGCCCTGCAACAAATTAATTTCAAGAGTTACACGCAGTATGCTTGTTGTCAAATGAAAACCATCAGTCACAACTGCAAATCAATTTAAGTGTCGAAAACATTAACTCAGATTAATAATGCGCAATGAGTCGCACACTCACTTTCGAAAAAACAGAAACGTCACAAATAAATAATAGGCTGGCATGGACACATTACTGCTGAGAACACACGGCTGACTATCCTCCCTCATTTAAAATACAAACAATCCATGTTGGACTCTACCTAAACATTATATCAGCCTTTCTCAAAAGCCTACATTTCTCGATACCACTTCCAAAGCTTTAACAGAGGCAGATTCCACCTAAAATTAAATTGTCTTCGCTCAAACTAATTTTAATAGCTGGCTCTCACATTCTAGTTGACAAACAGAGAGCTTAAAGCACAAGTGCTCATCACAAATACTCCTCCTTACCAGACATACAGTAACCACTTCAAATCAGATGAATTTTACATAATTAGTGTAATGCCAAGAAAAACAATAATGCCTATTCACACCTCTACCTATCCGTTTTGATTTGTGATACAAAGGCGCAATGGTGAACTCCACCGATACAACTCAATGTCTATGTTCCATAACTAGCTCTCCCCAAAACCAACTCCGAAGTTTCAAGGTGACCACATTCAGACAGAAATAACTCTGGCCAAACACAAATTCACTTCAAGACTCTCAGAATACAAAAATCAATGCTAAGGGGAAAAAGAATGGCAATCATTACCACTAACACAGAACACCCACAAACATCAAAACAAAAAATCAAAAAGCACTTCTCACTGATGCTGTCTATTTCCATTGCCTTACAACACCCACAAAGATTGGACTGTCATCCTTAAGTAACATTAAATGGAGTTACTCAGTCACACCCACAGCTGCTCAAATTAAACGGTTCAATGACAAAAACAAACTATTTTTCAAAGTGAAACCACAAGTCTTACACTGACCCCACTCAAATTAATTTTAACAGAGGACTACATTATGTTTGTTGGTAAAAGTGCACATCTGTCACTCTACAGAAATTACACACATTTTCAAACCTGCCACCAACAAACAGATGAGCACAAATCCCTGACTATCCTCCTTCATGTTAGAAACAAATTTTCACTGATGAGATCTACCGTAACAACACATAAAAAAGTTGCTCTTCACCGTACCAGCCCTAAAGTTTTCAAAGTGAGTGAACGCAGTATAAAATTAAACTGTACTCCAACATTTTTCTTGACAAACAGAAATCTTAAATCACATGTGCTTAGCAAATTTGAGTTGTAGGAAATGACATATACTGCTTTACCTGTTACACAGTGACTTATAAAAACTAAGGAAACTGAACAGAAATAGCATATTGCCAATTAAAAAGGTGAGCTAATTCCACACCTCTAGCTGCGCCCCCTGATTTAAACTGGTCGACCAAGTCACATTTATCCAAACCAAATCCAAAGTATCAAAGTTACTTATTTCACTCAAAAATAAGTCTGCCCTGCAACAAATTAATTTCAAGAGTTACACGCAGTATGCTTGTTGTCAAATGAAAACCATCAGTCACAACTGCAAATCAATTTAAGTGTCGAAAACATTAACTCAGATTAATAATGCGCAATGAGTCGCACACTCACTTTCGAAAAAACAGAAACGTCACAAATAAATAATAGGCTGGCATGGACACATTACTGCTGAGAACACACGGCTGACTATCCTCCCTCATTTAAAATACAAACAATCCATGTTGGACTCTACCTAAACATTATATCAGCCTTTCTCAAAAGCCTACATTTCTCGATACCACTTCCAAAGCTTTAACAGAGGCAGATTCCACCTAAAATTAAATTGTCTTCGCTCAAACTAATTTTAATAGCTGGCTCTCACATTCTAGTTGACAAACAGAGAGCTTAAAGCACAAGTGCTCATCACAAATACTCCTCCTTACCAGACATACAGTAACCACTTCAAATCAGATGAATTTTACATAATTAGTGTAATGCCAAGAAAAACAATAATGCCTATTCACACCTCTACCTATCCGTTTTGATTTGTGATACAAAGGCGCAATGGTGAACTCCACCGATACAACTCAATGTCTATGTTCCATAACTAGCTCTCCCCAAAACCAACTCCGAAGTTTCAAGGTGACCACATTCAGACAGAAATAACTCTGACCTAACACAAATTCAATTCAAGACTTACCCACAGCATTCTTATTGTCAAATCAAAACCATCAAACAGCCCTGCTCATCAATTTAAGAGTTGGAAACATAATTCCAGATGAAAGCGCAAGAAGTCACACACTGACTTCTGGAAAGCCAGAAAAATGAAAACAAAATAATGCACTGGCCTGGACGTAGAGTTAATGAGAATGCACAGCTAATTATCCTCCTTGTTTACAAATTCAAAGAATAAAGAAAGAATGATGAACTCTACCAAAAAATTAAATCAGCCTATTTCAAGGTCCCACATCTCTGGACACAAACACTCCAGATTCAACTGAGAAAGATTGAAGCTAAAATTACACTGGCGTCACTCAGATTAATAGGAAATGTTGGCTCTAACAGTCTTGACTGCTTTTGACATACGGAAAAGTCACTTGTCGATTAACCTTTCCGAGACAAATCAAAGAAGTGTGTGCTACAGCAGATGCGCACAGGACAACAACTAACAGAAAAAAGCCAACCTCAAATAAACACTGACCTTCAACTTTTACGGCACATAAAATTTTCACTTTGAAAGCAGATGATAACTCTTCTCTTTCCTTTAAACAATTTTTTTTTTCCACAGAAAAGAAATGGTAGGTTGACTATCAATTTTGAGGTACCACCATGCATTACAGGCCATATAAACTTAGGTAAATACATGGATTGCATGGGTCCTGTTAACAGAATGGAGAAATTAGTTGCCTACATAGCGCTGCAAAACATAGCGAGAGCAAAAGACATACCTGAACGTTGTTGGGGAATCAAATTGTCGGCATCGCTTCAACACGCTTTCAACTCATCCACATACAAGTTCGTCAATGCTTGGCTTGATGCAGCTTGCAGATTTCAATCAATTCTTATCTTTCCACCTACAAAACACAAATGCAGTTTGACACCAAGGCACGGCACACAGTTGATAAAACTGAAGTGTCCCTCATTAAAAGGCCTACTTACACAGTCATATTTTGGCTCTGCTACGCCCTGCTTCTGCTTCTCCTTCCACCCAAACGAAACTCAATGAAGACAATACGGGTAAATGTGGGCCGAGGTTCGTAAGTCTACCTGCAAAATGGTAACAATAATTAAAACAGAGTAGTGAAAACAGAAAAGCGAAGCTGACAGCTATCTCGAGACAGGGATTGATATTTTAGAGTACTACGTCTGTGCAACCAAGCCATCACACTTCCGTCGAAACACGCTGTTCAAAAACATCGAGAACAACAACAAAATGGTCACAAACGACAAATAGACGATCAGAAAACACATCCCAGCAAAATATAAAATGGTCTGCGTACGAGCTCGTAGAGGTTAGTCGGCCGCCTTCCTCTCCATTGACTCGAGTTTTCTCAAACTTGCTGTCCAACTTCCTGCTCGTTGCTCGTCTCAAAAGGGCCCAAGGTCTTCCACATTCTCCGAAGAGCAGCACTTATCATGTCAACGAACTTTTGCGAGCCCGCTCTAACAAACACACTCGGCTGGACAAGCCTGCAGCAGCTTGCTGCGCCCGACCCGACCTGACCGACCACAGCAACTGACGCGCCGCGCTCTCCTAGCGTCCAAGGTCTTGAAATTTCTAGCACTTCTTCAGGACGACAAAGGTTTGCTCCTCGTCACATTTCAGGCCCCGGAATACGAAACACAATCGCGGACACGTCCTGCCAGACTCCCAGCTCGCTGCGCTGCGCTGCGCGCTACGCCTCCTTCCTTCCTGCAGCGGACGGCGCGGCGCGGGGCTGACCGGCCGCCGGCCGGCGCGTCGCGCAAGGGACTGCACGACGCGCCTCCTCCTCCTCTCTCTCTCTCTCTCTCTCTCTCTCTCTCTCTCTCTCTCTCTCTCTCTCTCTCTCTCTCTCTCTCTCTCTCTCACTCTCTCTCTCTCTCTCTCTCGACTCTTCTTCTGCCACTACCCGCTCCATCCTTACGGCCCCTACACTGCTAGCCCACAGCCAGCCCATTGCTGGTACAGCGGGAAGCACCCCTTATTGCTAACATGAGTGTGACCAGTCGGTGACTTACGTCACGTCACGGACACCGACCCGAAATTTAACATCTTGGTCTGGTAGCGTTGAGGGATTCAGCGTGCAGGTGCCGCGCTGGGTCCTGACGTCTGATTTCGAAGATCGCTCTCGCACCTCCGTCCTTGTCGCACACATGGGGCCGTGCCATTGCCCACGTAGGGTAACGCCATAGGTGCGACAAGGACGGAAGTACGAGAGCGATCTTGTGAATCAGGCGGCTGCCGCCAGCTAGGGCCAGGAGCCAGAGGAGCTTGAGCAAAGACGGGAGGGCGGCTGCGGCTGGGTACCTCCGGTCCGGTGCTAGGGTTGGGCGAGCGCAAGGCGAGGCAAACGCCACATAACATGTACGACTTCCACGTCGAGCAGAGCGTGCTTCACCCTTGGCGGTGCACTATGTTGGGGAGGGCAGGGCCCCACGAGTGCGACAAGGACGGAGGCGCGAGAGCGATCTTAGGAAGTAGGCTGCTGAAGAGGAGCTCGAGCACGGACCGGAGGGTGCCTGCCGCTCGGCACTGCTGGGGCTGGAGGGAACTGTACACAGCCTAGACAAGGACCTAAACGAGCTGCTCCCCACTGTCCAGAAGGACGCGCACGATGGTCACCGGGTGATGGACCTGAGCGGGCACGCCTAGCCGCGCTGCTGGCGCTGCTCCAGTGCGACATTCGTGTGGGTGGAAGAACGAGGCATACCCTTCGCTGCGGTGTGATTCCGAACAGCGTTTAATGGTGTCCTCTCGCTCGCACCCTACGTCCGTGCCCCATGAGTGCGACGAGGACAGAGAGACGAAACCGCTGTGCGGAATCACCTCACTGCCGCCCAAGTACAGACAGAAAGCCAACGGCCGACAGCCGCTACGTGTCCTGCTGCGAGCGCCGCGTGCAGCTAGGCGATTCCGAACACCGTTTTGTAGTGCCCTCTCTCTTGCACCTTATGGCCGTGCCCCATGAGTGCGACAAGGAGAGAGCGACGAAACCAGGGTGCGGAAGTACCCTGCTGCAGGGTAATTCCGCAAACTAGTTTCGTCGCTCTCTCCTTGTCGCACTCATGGGGCACGGCCATAAGGTGCAAGAGAGAAGGCACTACAAAACGGTCCCCGCCCCAGCCGCGGCGAGCACCCTCGCGGCCGGGGCCGTTGGACGACGTTAAGGTCTGCGCCCAGTAATAGCGGCCTGGTGGGGCCGCCTCCGTCCACGGCCCCGGCCGTGTCAGTCGCGCCGTGGCACCACTGATGCTGGAGCTTCAGGCACAGGGGCAAAGAGTCTTCCAGGCCCTTCAGCTGGCTTCACAACTCGAATGAGCGCTGTTATCAACCAAGCTCTGTGACATGGGAGGACGGGTAGTCTAAAGCAGCCAAATATCCTGCGACCTTGGAGCCCAGCGCCCTGCAGGGCGATTTCGCACGGCCACTTCGTCTCTCTGTCCTTGTCGCACTCACGGGGCAGGCCCATAAGGAGCGAGTGAGAGGACATTACAGAACGATGCCCTGAATCCGCCTGCTGTCCAGCACAGAGGATCAGGGCCGTATCAGCTTAAGCGAGTGCTGTCGTGACAGCACGACAGCAACAGCACGACAGCACCTGCCCCGAACACCCGCTTCATATTTCCTATTTAAACGCATTATTATATTTTTTCGGAATCGGAAAATAAATGTTTTTGAGCCGGGAGGAAATTTCTTTTCTAAATTGAAGGATCGATTGGGAAAATTGGGTGTTTGGGGCAGGTGCTGTCGTGCTGTCGCGACAGCACTCGCTTAAGCTGATACGGCCCAGATGCAGCGCGCGCAGATGGTCACCTGCGGTTGTCAGCCATACGCTCCCTGCTCCTGCTGAGAGGCAGCAGGGTTGCTGGTTACGCCTCGCCCCTAAATGCGGTCGCAGGCAGCGAGTTAAGAGGTTTCGTGTGCCCGCTCAGGACTGGTATGAATGTCTCCGTCATCCATGGCGTGAGCCGGTCCCCGTCGTACTCGCGGCCGCTCTTCCTTCATCCTAGAGCTGGTCGCGCAGAGGCCAAGACTCGGCTCGGCCCCATTACCAATAGCAGCTGCTCTAACTTGCCATGCTCGCCACCACTTAAGGCGCAAGGCCCGGTGCTGATGGCTTAGCCAGAGTTGTTTCCTGGGCCGTACTCGGCTCTACGCCGTGCGGACGATGCAAGACAATTTTATTGAAACATTTGGCGATAGCAAATCAGGAAGACAGTAACTATGAAGAGACACATGCAAATACCCAGCGCAGGCGCGGATGAAAAGAGCAATGTTACACCTTTTACTCGCATTTCAATACGCGTAGCAAAATCGGCGTTACGGGAGTGCTGACCTTGGAGAACCGATCTCTGTGCCCCAGTGGCGGATCCAGAGCCAGCCTTTGGGGGGGGGGGGGCAAAGTAGTACTTTTTGCCTACTTACAGGGGCAACGTATTACTTTTTGCCTACCTTTCAGGCGGCTACCGAGGAGCCATGGGGGGCAAAAGGCCTGTCGCCCCCTCTGGATCCGCGCATGCTGTGCCCTCCCTCCCTCCGTCTTGCTCCTGGCTCGAGGCGCAGCACTACCTCTCCTGTCCCCCCACCACCACCACCACATCGCGCCGGGCGGACGAAGGCACGTTCGTCAGAACGGCGCGGCGCGCGGCGCGGCAGTGTCAGTCAGAGTCAGTGATTCTCATGCAGTCAGAGCAGCAAGAGCGTTCGGCAGGCGCAGCTCGCAGTCCTGTTCAGGACAATGGCGGAGGCTGTCCACAACGCCACTGTTTTCGAGGGTGAAAGGGAAGGCGAAGTATTCTTCTGTTCCTGCGGCGACGGATATCTGTATCACCGCCGTAGACAGCCACTGCAGGATGGATCGTGGGCGTTCACGTGTAGAAGTCGCAATTGCCCAGGACGAGCGAGGAGCGCCGTCGACTACAGCGGGCTGGTGATTGTGACTCCCCACACTTGCGTTGCGGATGCTCATTTGGCTGCAACCCTGCAGCTGCGGCAGGCAATTGTACGGGAAGCCATGGGGGTACCCTTTCGTATGGTCCCTCAAATCGTAGCCACCAGGATAATGCAGTAAGTAAAGGCATTTGGCAGATATCTTCATAGGCTAAATGCGATCTTTCACTCAGAGTGCCCGTCTTCTCCGCCTCAACCGAGGGGTCAGTCACTCGGTTCATGAGCGTACACACGGTTACAGATAAACGGTGATTACCAACAGTTTTCGAAAAAAAAATTCGATTACCACTTATTATTAGACGAGTGTACACAAGATTTCCAGAGTGGAGAAGCCGTTGACCTTACCTCTGCCGTGTTGCGACCAGGGGTCCCTTCCTTATCA
The DNA here is from genome assembly GCA_029379305.1 of Frankliniella fusca. Classification (NCBI taxonomy): domain Eukaryota; kingdom Metazoa; phylum Arthropoda; class Insecta; order Thysanoptera; family Thripidae; genus Frankliniella; species Frankliniella fusca. Next base: position 51,806 of record JAHWGI010001433.1, read on the forward strand.
AAAAATCAGAAATTAAGGTTCATACAGAACTTTTTTAAGGAAGCGACCTCTGCCGACTGATTCAGAAGATCGCTCTCATCCCTCCGTCCTCGTTGCACCTACAGCGGTGCCCTATGCTGGCCATGGTAGTGATCCAGAGTGCGACGAGGAAAGAGGTATGCAAGCGATCTTCGGAATCGATCGGCTGCGTATTTTCACCGCCATAGCGAGCGCGAGGCCTTTGGTGTTTCTTGGCCGCCGACATTAAGCATGGCTTCTGTTTTCGCGTCTGACGAGCGACGCAGGGTAACACTTGCAACTTTACTTCCTTTCATTCTCTTTACATAATCGTAGGGGGTGCCTTAGGTGCCCCGCCCCGGACGCTCAGAGGCCCGGGGGAGGAAGAAGGGCGCCAAGAGGCGCCAACGGACCTGTCCCCCCACGCCCCTCGGGCTTAAACACGTTTCGCGCGCTCATCATGGATCTGGTTTACATAAATTGAAACACTCTATTCAGCAAAATGTTCCTGAAACGGACTTCTCCTTGTCATTCTGTAGAGCTCCACCCGCACTGCGTGTGCAGCTCAGTGAGAGGGTTGTCCGCCGCGCGGTGTACGATGCACGACGAGGTGAGCGGCCTCCCCCTCCCAGAAATCTGCCCGACATCCATCACGAGTTGACCAACGACTTCCGTCACCTGGGACAGTCCCTGATCGGGGACGGGGAGACTCAGCTGTACCACGGTCAAGTAGGCCCTCCTCACCTGCGCAGTCTGATCTTTGCCTTTCCTGATGTCATACTTTGGATGTCAGCGACTGCTGAAATCTTTATTGACGGCACGATCAAAGTGACTGTTCACTTGCCGGCGGACTGCCAGCAGGTTTTATCTGTAGTGACGTCGTGGAATGACCATGTAAGTTTTTTCTTTTCTTTTCATAATAAAATTTTTCCATTTTCTGAAGAATTTTTTTTTAACTCAGAGAAGAGCGTGAACCGGAAATCTGCACACTCTGCATCTTGATTTGTATTTCTCATTTGTACAAAGTTCCTCAAATCTTTTGCACATATTAGTGCATACATTTATACAGTTATGTGCATAATTTTGGACTAAAGGGGAGGGGCGGCCTGCGTGGGACTAGCCCTCCGAGTCGTGGTGGTAGTTTGTCCTTTCGAGTTCCACCCTGATGGGAATTTAGGACGGCCGCCTGTCTGCTTATTGCTGCACGCTTGCTTGTACCGCACCTGGCGTCTTGCTACCTAAAAGCGTAGGTCTCCGGGCCCGTATAGGGTGCTAACGCTTCTGCTTGAGCATGCTGCATGCGAGTGTTTCAGAAGAGCCGGAGCGGTACGACGACGAGTCTCCTACACTGCCCTCATTATTCTGCTGGGAAGCGGAACCAGGGGTTAAGTCCAAAACCCATACTTTTCAGGAAACTGAAAAAACTATTAGCATGTAACTTTTCAAAAATGTTATGATAATATTAAAATGCAATCCCATCTAGGATATTACTGGCTTTACGATTTTTTCAGTGTCATGCTTCTACGCTAATATTTCATTTTTTACTCTGTTTGAATCATTAAGTGAATCGAAGACAAAATATAAAGGCAATAGAAGTGAATCCTCAAAAATAATTTTCTGGTTCAAATAAGGTATACAATTAGATAACAACTAGGTCTAAGCTCAAAATTTAATGCAAAGGATATTCCGAAAGCTTCACAGAAAATAAAGAAATATTAGAACTCCTTGCGTCAACTTCTAATCTGGAACTGAGTTCTGTAGTGCCACTACAGAATAAAAAGAAATATTCTTGCCATTATTTTTGTGCAAAAGGGGATAAGTTGACATAACATTTTTTAAAATCTCAATCAAATGGAGTCAAGTCCACTTAACTCATTTTGTTTGGATGAAATTTTTAAGACTTTTGCGACAAGTCGACTTACCTCCTTTGGCTGCGAACAAATGTATTTTTAAAAGTGGGTATGTCGACTTATCTTCTTTTACCAACCCTTATATAAACCAGCCTATGGGGTTCTTTGCTGTAATATTTTGAGTGTAGAAGCAGCCTATTATTGACTTTAACATGGCATAAAAGTCTTATTTTGGGGCTAAGTCAACTTATCCCCTTTTTCCGCTTCACAGTAGTGTTAACTTATTGATATTGGCAGCGGTACCACGCCTCGTTCTCAGCGTTTGTCCCCAGCGTGTGTTCGGCGGCGGCTTGGACGGCGCGCGCCGGGGCATCCTCCTGGAGGACTCTGCGCAGGGCCTCCTCGGCGGTGTCCTCGGCGGTCTTTTCGGCGGTCTCTGCAGCAGCTTCATCGCGGGTGGCACCCTGGTCGGCGGCGGTCTCGTCCTCCTCCATCCGGCCGGCCCCACCGGCGGCCCGGGCGGTGTCTTGGGCTGCATCCTGGGCCACCAGGCGGTGGAATGTAGGTCCGGGGCGTATCACCGCATTCGCCGGGCGCGGCGCGCAGCGGTCGGTTGCCTGGCCGCCGCCGTCCATGGTCTACCTCCCACTACCAAAGTGGTGGCCAAGGTGTCCCGCACATGTGTCCTGCCGCAATGAGCTAGGAACCGGCCACGATAGCGATTGTCAAGACGGCGCGGGCCTCACTCCGCCGACAGGTCGCCGTGCTGGCCGTGGGTCCGCTGGGGCTGGCGCGGGCCGCGCCGGGCGGCACATCAAGGCTCCGCGGCGAAGAGGCGCGCGGCCGCTTAACCCGCGCCACCCGCACCCTCCCGAACATCCCGTGCGGAGAGTATTGGGCTGCACCCTGGGTCGGAACAAGGTGGGACGGACCCGCCCCTGCCATACCTGCCGGGACGCCCGGGACGCGCTGCAGCAGGACCTCGCGTGGCGCCCCGCCCCGCCCCGCCACGGGCAGAGGACGGGGCGGCACTCGCGCAGAATCCAGTGGCGGTTTTAAGTCCGTCTGAAAGGGGGGGGGGGGTGAAGCACTTCAGGTTGCCTACTTACAGGAGTTTTGTCGTGCAATTTGCCTACTTTCCAGGCGGCTATCTAGGACCGATTGACATTACCCCCTGTCCCCCCCCCTTAAACCGCCACTGGCAGAATCGCGACGCGCTGCCTCAAGGAGGTGCTGGACGGCGCGATCTCGTCCGACGGCACAGTCCAGCGTTCCGAATGTGGGCCACAGGGGCCTTGTGGCCGTAGGGCCTGAGGAGTGGGATGAGGGATACCTATGTTCCGTGGTTGGGGAGGGGGCCTTCTTCTACACCTGAGGATTATTCGCTTGCTTGACCGTATAGATTGCTTTTCTGTGTGCTTGTCGCAGAGGACTGGGGCCGCCGGGCTGCTGGGGGGCTCGTGGCTGGGGCCTGACGCCTGCACACGGCTGCTCCTGCTTTTCCTGCCCTGCTTGCCTGCACGCCCCCTTGGCGACGGCGGGCGGCCGGACTAATGACCCTTCTCTCCCACTAGGATCCGGTGCCAAACATTTTGCTGCGTGCTGTTTGTTTAACTACTCCCCTTGCGCAGGGCTCCCAGTTGCGCTTGGTGGTTGCGCCGGCCTCATTGCACGCCAAGTGCGGTTTGGGCCCCTCGCATTCGCCCGGTTTCGGGGAGGCAGCGGGGGCGGTCTCTCTGTTATCCTTCTCAGGGGCGGTTGACGGGCCCCGTGAAGGCGGAGTATAATACCTTCTTCGGTTGTAAAACCGCGCCCTGATACCCTATCTATCTATCTATCTATCTATCTATCTATCTATCTATCTATCTATCTATCTATCTATCTATCTATATCTATTGTGCATAATTTTGGACTTAATCATGAAATTCTCCGTACAAATTTGTGCGAAACGATATGCAGGTTTCACTTTGCACATAACATATGCAATAACGTGCAAATGCATTTAGCGTGTAGAACTTGTACACCCGTAAGGTTTTTATTGTTTAGCGACGTACAAGAAGTGACATAAACCGGGAGGTAGGCTCTCCGGAAAAAAAAATGATTTCTCAGAAACGTATAGTTCAGTTTCGAATAGGTAAAGTGTGAAAAAAAAAAACTGAAATTTGCTTTCAGGTGTGTGGGGCGGGGGGATAGAGGCATTTAAAGGGCCTGTACGTTAAAAAGGAATTATAGAATGGGTTCTCCGTACCTAATGCCACCTGAGAGAGACCCTGCCATGGATCATGGACCAATTTGAAACTCTACAAAAAATTATTTCCAATTTAAAGCAAGCCTTACACTTTTTTTACAGTTTGTTATACTGTGAGTGCTTTGCGCGATCTGTAATTTTATGCGTACAGGGCTCGTTCTAGGCTTATTCGATTCAGTTTTTAATGCTTTATCCGAAAGTGGACTACGTTTCTGAGAATTCAATTTTTTTTTTCTTATTTTCGGCCACCCTACCGGGAGTGTGTTTTCCTGCTGCATTAGAACACTGTGGGAAAAGGTCGTAAGGGTGATAGAAAAATTTCCTTGGCAAATGTAGTCAAGTTACGACTACGAGTTGTACAGTTACGAGTATATTTTGACAATAAGTGTAAAGTCGGATTTATTAAAGGAGCAAGAATTTGCTCCCGTAAAACTACGACTGCGATCATAAATTTAAGACTCTGAGTCGTAATCGATGTTTTTGATAAAGGTCGTAAACTTACACTCTAAATGAAAAAGGACAATTTTGTCCCAGAAAATGTTGCGTTTTTGTACACACCATTTTCTTGGGACAAATTGTCCCAATAAAATGAGACAATTTGCATCCAAAATATTACAAATCGTCCCAAATTATCACACAAATTTGTCAAAAGGAATTGGTGTGTACAAAAACGCAACATTTCTTGGGACAAAATTGTCCCTTTCTATTTAGTGTGTACGACTTTTTTTTTTCACCGTGAATCCTCATAATAACCGATAATTTCCGTCATATTGCTTAATTTAACTCACATTTTGTGGCATGCAGGTTGTTCCCGTTGCGTATGTCTTCATGACATCGAAGAGTGAGGCCAGCTACCTGCATGTCCTCACTCATTTGAGACAGTTGGGTCTGGCAGGACGTCTGTTCAAAACTGACTTTGAGCCGGCCCTCATTAACGCCACTCAAATGGTGTTCGGTGGTCTGCCGACGTTTCGGCATTCTGGCTGCCTTCTCCACCACGTCTTCAGGGTGCATGAAGCAGTCGGTAGACTGCACCTGACAGACGTGTTTGCAGCCAGCCAGGATGCAATGACGATGCTGCGCCGTCTGTGTGCGCTCCCTCGGCTGCCAGCGGACATCATGGGAGAGGGTTACAGTGCTGTGTGGCATGAGCTGAGGCGCCGTGATCCTGGTGTCTACGCTACTGTCTTCCCTTTCCTGATGTATTACCACAACCAGTGGCTGTGCCGAGTTCGTCCAAGGGTTTTGAGCGTGTACAAAATGTACCACGCCACGACGAACCATGTCGAGACCAACCACCGCCACTTCAGGCGCTTCTTGGAGACTCCTATCCCCTCAGCGTGGGATGTGATTGGTACGTGTTGTTCGTTTAAGAATTTTTTCATGCTCAGTCCTGCAAGGTTACGCAAAACATCTGTCCCTGTAATGTTGCACACACATTTAATTATCAGGAACTTTCTGAATACGCAGCTTCAGATTCCTTACGCAAAACATAATACTTAATTTTAAACCAAACTTACAATTGGATCAAATTTGCGCAATCGAACCTGCTAAAAACTGCACTAAATCTGCAGCTGCGTATTCATAAAGTTCATGTAATTTTAGCTTTCATGTGTTTTAGCGAAAGCTACACTGGAAAAACAAAGGTAGGACTTAATGCCTTTCTAGGGGTGTGAAATTTTAATGCCTTTGCAAAGGCACGAAATTGTCCAAAGGCATTAAAATTTAACACCTTTGGGCAGTTTTAATGCCTTTGCAGGGGTGCTAATTTTTAATGCCTTGGTAAAGGCATTAAAACCCTTCTTGTCCTACCTTTGTTTTTCCAGTGTAGAGGTGTGCGAACACTTCGCATTCGACTCGAATCGAATCGCAACAGTCCCGATTCGATTCGTATCGATTTCGAAACAAGCCACTTCGAAATCGAACAATTCGAGTGAAGTAAAGTTTATAAGTTCGAATTCGAATCAGAGGACGCGCGCTGGAGCTGCCGCTATCGCTCGGTTAACGCCAAAGCGTCTGGTTGATCACGCTACCAAGCTAAAGCCTCTTTAAAATGAGAACCAGTTTCAATACACACCATCCACTGTGAGAAAAACCGTGCTTCATACAACTGAACAACGGTTTTGAATTAACGGTTTACGGTTTTCGTTACCGTACATCACTAATTTACCCTAGACTGGGTACAATTAGTACAATATTTTATTACACTTCGAAAAAATGGTAAAAAATTGTAGTTAAATTGTAGTTTTTTCTCACAGTGTCATATAGTTATGTTTAGAGCACTTTTTAAACGTCTTACATTTTAAGGTCTATACGTTTGATTCGATTCGATAGCGGATTCGAAATAGTAAGATTCGATTCGAGTTTGAAAAAGGGTGATTCGCACATTTCCATCGAAAGCACGCCTTGATGCAAGCTCGTGGCACACAGATGTATAGTGCGTGTTTCCCTCTCTCCTTTCTCTTCTCTTATTCTCTTTTATCTTCGGCGTTCAGCACACTCTCGGGTTAAGTACTACATTTTAGTTGATTGCTGTGTACGCCTATAAACTTGAGATGCTTGTGCACAAATTTAGCTAATCGTACTCTGCAAACTCAAGTGTGAGACAGTATCACACTTTTTACTGCAGTACCACTCTGTCTCACACTTTCAAAAACTATTTTCTGTCGTTGACTAGCAATCACAGCAACAGTTTTGGTTCAAATTCCCAGTTAAAACGAGCTACCATGTGATGAGTGATGGGGTTCTGATCGCAAACAACAACGTTCCTTTAAATTTTCGGAACCATTAATTTACGATTATTTAATGTATTGTAGTTCCAAACCCCATCACATGGTAGCTTGATTTAACCGGAATTTTCAAACAAAGCTGATGCTGTTACCTAAAACGTGATTGCTATTTAACGACAGAAAATAGTTTTTGAAAGTGTAAGACACAGTGGTACTGCAGTAAAAAGTGTGATACTGTCTCACACTTGAGTTTGCAGAGTAGTGCATACCGTCTGTTAACCTGGGAGGGTGCACTGTAAAATGCTTGGAAAGAATTGGTTCGTATTGCACACTATTTTCTTTGCGAGTTGCGATGCATTTTGAAGCATTGTACCAGGTGGCTGACGGACACCGGGCTTTTTATGTACTATGCAACCCGCCCGCACCGCTCCATCCGGGACTGCATACCCATCAGGCGCTGGGGACCGGCTCCAAGCCTGGACGCCCCGCTCCGCCACTGTTGTTGCCCCGAGAGGGCCCTCTCGCGGTTCGCGCGGTCTACGGCGGGGCGTTACCGGGGGGAGATTCACGGTTTCTCGGGAGTAGCCCGCGCGAGTCCGCCGGGAAAGCTCGCGGTCTGCGAGTTGCTCCGTGGGGGTATCTCGCGAACCGCGGATCCTCCGCGGGGGAAGGTCGAGGTCCGCGGATCCTTCTCGTGGGTTGCTCGCAGTCCGCGAAGGACCCACAGTGGATCCGCGGTACGCGAGATTCCTGCGCGGCAGGACGCGCGGATCGCGAGCTTTCCCGGCGGACTCGCGGGTGACGCCCGCGAAACCGCGAACCTCCCCCCTGTAACGCCCTACCGTTAACCGCGCGAACCGCGAGAGGACCCTTTCGGGGCAACAACAGTGGAGGAGCGTAGCGTCCGCGCTTGAAGCCGGTCCCCAGCGCCTGATGGGAATGCAGTGTTGGATTCCGGATGGAGCGGTGCGGGCGGGTTGCATAGTACAAAAAGTGCCCGGCGTCCGTCAGCCACCTGGTATTACGAAACAATTCTTCGGAAGCTTATGAACGAATAGTTTATAAGGATTCGAGTAGCTTGCAATAAAGTTCTTTGCAGGGCGAACAAATGCTTCGCTACACAATATCACGCTGCGAACTATTTACTTTTCTAGCATTTCACGGGATGAAACTGACTTCTGCTCCAAAATGGAAAGTGTTTAACTTACACACTCACGAAAGTGTTGAGCCCGTGTTCAGCGCTTTGTTGAACACTTTTAGATGCTTGATTTTAAATCCCATGCATGTTTGTGTATGTGGCATTGAAGTGTTAGACCGATGTCTTGGCCAGCATAATGCGTCCAAAAATGTTGAACACTGTTGCGAACCGATTAAATACATGTGCTTCGTAACTATGCATCGAAAAGTACTCAACCCCGGGTTCTAGCATTTTGGAGTGGCCTATACTCGTTCGCTCGGCATGTCGTCTTGCGGATTAAGTTAGTGTGTAGATCTTCAATGCCCAACACAGGCGACGGTTAGATGGTCGACCTGCACCCACACCTGTGACATTTTTTTTTTCCAGACGCGATCCGACGTCACCATAGGGAGACATACCTCTTTTTGGAGAGAGTGAGGCACAACCAGCCATCTGGCCGTTTGCGTGGCGAAGCTCAAGTGCTGAACGCACTTCGAGTGGACCGGGCAGAGAAGCGACTGGCAAGAGATGGTGACATCATCCAGTTTCTGGACACTGTAAGCCACGCTATGGACAACGTTCTAGCTGATCTAGAGCGCTGGGCAAGGCCAGCTGAGCAGGACGTGCCACCAGCACCAGACGGCGGATGGGGCCCTGCACCACCACATGACCCTCCAGACGACCGCCAAGTGCCACCTCTTCCCGTGCCACCCGGCCCTGCGCCCGGCCCTGCACCTGGTCCTGCGCCCGGTCCTGCACCCGGCCCTGCGCCCGGCCCTGCACCTGGTCCTGCGCCCGGCCCTGCGCCTGGCCCTGCACCTGGTCCTGCGCCCGGCCCTGCACCTGGTCCTGCGCCCGGTCCTGCGCCCGGCCCTGCGCCCGGCCCTGTACCTGGTCCTGCGCCCGGCCCTGCGCCCGGCCCTGTACCTGGTCCTGCGCCCGGCCCTGCGCCCGGCCCTGCACCTGGTCCTGCGCCCGGTCCTGCGCCCGGTCCTGCGCCCGGCCCTGCGCCCGGCCCTGCACCCGGTCCTGCGCCCGGTCCTGCGCCCGGCCCTGCGCCCGGCCCTGCGCCCGGCCCTGTACCTGGTCCTGCGCCCGGCCCTGCGCCCGGCCCTGCACCTGGTCCTGCGCCCGGTCCTGCGCCCGGCCCTGCACCCGGCCCTGCACCTGGTCCTGCGCCCGGTCCTGCGCCCGGCCCTGCGCCCGGCCCTGCGCCCGGCCCTGCGCCCGGCCCTGCGCCCGGCCCTGCGCCCGGCCCTGCGCCCGGCCCTGCACCTGGTCCTGCGCCCGGTCCTGCGCCCGGCCCTGCGCCCGGCCCTGCACCCGGCCCTGCACCTGGTCCTGCGCCCGGCCCTGCACCCGGCCCTGCACCCGGTCCTGCGCCCGGCCCTGCAGAACTTTTACTTCTGCAGCCTTGGCGGCCATGGCATGTCGGTTAGTGAGTGCGGAGGGGACGCGGGGGAAATAACCGCCGAATTTGGCGTAGAAATCTCGTGAATTGGATGTGATTTGGGTTTGAATTGGCTTGAATTGAATTGAATTAGCTTGACTTGAATTGAAATTAGATTTGAATTAGGTTGAAATTGTTTGCGTTTGACTAAATTTGTTTAACTAGTGGTGTACACCAAAGTCGGAGGTTATTTCCCCTTGGGGGAGGGGGGGGGGATATATTTCGGCGATTACCCACAGTGCGGGGTACACCTACTAGTCCAAATTTGGTAATGCGCCTCAAAATGCGTATAAAACTCTGGAAATCCAATTGTACGAATGTCGCACACTTGTAAGTGTGTGAGGGTTCATTCGTACACTTGGCCACTCAAACGTGTGAATATCCTAGGAAAATTCACACGTTTTAGTGGCCAAGTGCACGAATGAATCCTCGCACACCTACAAGTGTGCGACATTCACACACTTGGGTTTACAGTGAAGGTAACACGTTGTAAACGGAATTAATGTGCGTAATTGCTTAAAAGGTGCATTTTAAGCACATAACGGGCATTAAATGCGCAAGAAATGTGTTAATTTTTATGCGCATTTTTACGCGCAGTACTGTATTTGATGCGTCTTTTAACGCATGGCGTGCTTGCCAGATATATAGGTTCGTGCACGAGCATATGTTATGCATAAAACATAAATTTTGCAGAAGATATGCTGCTTCATATGCGTACATAAGCTATGTGCATAATAATAGATAAAATTCCAGTGTGTTGTTTTTATCTCGTGAATGGATAGCGATTTTTCATCGTGAAGCCGTTGAATCAACTGAATCGTTTACTCTGTGCAGTGTGCGTGTGCATACCATGCGTGATGTTTCTGTATACAATGCTTTTTGCCGAGGGGTCGTCAACTGCCTTCAGCCGTGTACGGAGGAATATTGGTATCATCGGTAATATCAGAGTAATATTAGGGTAATATTGTAATATTGTAGGTAATATGGGTAATATTGAGATAATATTGACGTAATATTGGCAAAAATATGGGTAATATTGATGTAATATGAAGGTAATATTGGTAATATTGAAGTAATATCGGGGTAACATCAGTTTCGTGTACGGAGGAATATCAGAGTTGACGACCCCTTGCTTTTTGCCTCAATATCAGATTTTGTCTTTCAGAGCTTCAAGAACCTCCCCCTCCACCTAGAGAACTCCTGAACCTCCTGGTATATGGTGCTGATGCAGAGGACGCAGACATGGTAATTCATCACACATTTTCTGTATGAACTATTTGTGCTCGTTGAGGTTAAGTCAATTGCTGCGCTTAAAAAGCGAAGGCAGAACCTCATGCTTTTAAAAGGTACTAAATTGTATAGTGCCTTTAGAAAAGCATTATGCTGTTTCCAGTTCCAGTTAAGCTGCCCCGGTCGGTTTCGAGGGTGTTCGGGGCGTCCGGGGCGTTCGGGGCAGCGGGGCAGTTAGGGTGGAGGGTGCCGATCGGGGCCTCTGGAGCGTCGCATCGGGCACGTCAGTGCGTCGCGCAGCGTCGTAAGGCGTCGCGCAGCCCCCGTCCACCCCGATCTGCCCAAGTCGGCGACCCCCACCCCAACTGCCCCGCTGCCCTGAACGCCCCGAAACCGACCGGGGCAGCTTAACTGGAAACATCATTATTCTGTACAAAGGCACAAAAATTTAGCACATTTCGGGCAAATTAGCGCCTGTGTTGGGGTGCCATTTCAATAATGCCTTTTATAAAGGCAGGAGTAATAGCAGCACTACCAACCCTTAAAAGAAAGGGAAGTCCTCTATAGTCACAAGTTTGAATTTCCCACGTTGGTCTTATGCGAAGTCCCCCCAGTTCCGAAAGGGAGCTGATTAGGACTCAGGGTTTTCAACGATTCTACGCCTCTGAAGGCCCTCGGAAGTCACTCCTATGCCACGCTCCTGTCTCAAGTGAAAGGGCATAAGAGCGCCTATCTGCCTCATTCTATTTTCAGTATGTGATCATATGGTCATTTATTTTTTCATTGAATATCTTCGGCCCTTCCGATGTCATATGACGCGCTATAAATGACCTAGAATGAGTTTTCCTACATGTCCTGTGAACGATGTAAAAGTATGCATTCGAGAGAAGAAGGACTTCAGAGGGATTCCATTTAAAAAAGAATTCGGAGGGATTTCAAAAACAGCGAAATCACCTTTTAGTTTCCAAATCGAGGAACTACTTTGGACCTGCTTATGGATATAGTTGGGAATTCCTTTCATATGAGTGAGAATGGTGCGAGGGGGAAACGACTAAGGTAATCTGGCTGACAGCCGTTAGGTAATCCGGCAGGGTGTAAACCGGGGGAATTCGAAGTAATCCGGTGTAATCCGGGGAAATTTTAGGGTAATCCGGCATAATCCGAGGAAAAAAGCACCGTTATCCGGAGGACACTTCAGAGGTATTCCTTGGTAATCCAGGGTAATCCGTAATCTGGCTGACAAGAAAGTTGACAGTCGTTTCCCCCTCGGAATGGTGACATGTCCTCGGACATGTCCTACCTTTGATTTTCTAATGTGTTGCCTGCAAATGTCCTGCACTTTTTGGGAGCACTACTCAGTAACGGGCTGTGCACTATTTTGAGCGTCACACAACTTTTCATGTCTCGCCCACGCAAAATGTTTCATTCCATCACCACGCCGAAGTCTTTGTAACTTAAATTCGTCGATTTCGCAAAATTTAGCACGTAACTCTGTACGGATTGGTTCATACGAAACGTATGAGCTCAGTTGAATGTAGGTACTCATGCTTAACATAGTTGACATTTTGCCTCTTGGAGTGCGGGTAATACCTGTAAGCGGCGGGCCGCATTCATGGAAGTATATGTTTGTAAACGTAATGAGACATAGTAATTCCACCCCAACCGTCTGCGAAAGCTTCGGCGCCCCTTGGCATCGCCAGGGAGGGGTGTACATTGCCCCCCCCCCCCCCCTCCCACGGCCACCGTTGCGCATTTCTTTTGGCGGATGGGCGCCTGCTTGTTTTTATTTTTGATAGCCTTAGTGCATAATGTGCTTCATGGGTATTTTCAGCCGAATAACGTTTGTTGAGACTTACTAATAGTGTGAACCGAACACTTTCAGATGGAGTACGAAGACGACCTGCACGTGATTGAGATGGACATTTCTCCCCCAGAGTCGCCGCCAGCACAACGCCAAAACGAAGGTGAGTTCAGCAGAGAAGTGTGGCAAGAAAACTCAGGGGCGGATTGGGAGCTAAGGGACAAGTGCTGGGGCTCAGGCGCCCCCCAAAAAGAGGGGAAAAGAGGAAAAAGAGAGGGGAAAAAGAGGGAGAAAAGAGAGAAAAAAGAGGAAAAGAGGAAGGAAAAGAATGGGAGAGGGAGGCAGATGGTGGTAGACGGTAAATCCAAAGCCACCCGATCCATCCGAGGGATGCGCATCACGAAAATCTTCTACAAAATCGATCTCAGTACTACGTAGATATTACGCACATTAAGTGCGTAAGAAATGTGTTAATTCAAAACCGTTGTTTAGTTGTATGAGGTAGGGTTTTTCTCGATGACTCAATACGAGCGATATCAAGTCATCTCGCTCGATTTGAGTGACGCTTATCACTCCAAATGAGCGATATAGAATTTACTCACTCCTTTAGGGCGACGTTATATTCCTCGCTCAATTTCTGTCAGAAACATGACTCTCAGATTTACAGTGTGGGTGCAATCAGCTCAGACCGATCATATGGTATCTCGTTTAAAAGTGATGTCGACAATGAATCTGATCATTGCTGGGTTTGGGTCCGGGGACACAGGTAGGCGTTGTAGTGGTAGCCGGTTTATTCACCAATACAAAACACATACACACAATACCAGATAACACACGCTACACACTCTGCAACAACACTATGATACACAACACAATATTCAAAGCCTGGGATATCGCTCTGAGTCGGACCGTGAAATATCGGTGCCGGCTCAGAACGAAGTGGCGCGTTCTCCGCGGCCGGGCCGGCAGGTCGGCTCCGGCGGCGCGGAGACCGCGCGCTCTGGGCGGCGGAGGCCGCAACCGCTGGGGCCAGTCAGGGCCCCAGCATCCGCGCTCTGGCGGCGGAGGCTGCGACCGCTGAGGCCGGGCACGGCCCCAGCATCCCTCCCCTCTTGGTCGGCGCCAGCCAAGGGCGACGCGTTTTCGACGTCGCGCCGTTCGCGCTCGTCCAGGGTCAGGGGGAGCGCGTCGTCCTCGAGGATGTCGCGTGGTTGGTAGTGCGTCCCGCTGCAGGCCCTGCACCTGCAGGGCGAGCACTCTGCTACCTCCTCGTCGACGCTTCCTCCCGCGGCACCGTCCTCCGCGGGGGCGCGGGCGCCGCTACGGGGCGGCGGCTCGTCGGTGTTGGCGTAGGGGTCGCCGTGTCCTACGGCGTCATCGGGGAGGTCCCGGTCTTCGGCTGACGGGTGCTGAGGGCTGCTCCCGCCGGCGGCCTTCATGAAGGCCCTCCTCTCCCCCTCCGCAGTCCGCTCCGCGCGGGGGATAGACTCGTTCCCGGGCGTCCGGGTGGCACGCGTCGGTCCCGCGGTGGCGCTCACGATGGGCTCGCCGGCCAGGGTGAGGGCCCTCATGGGCTCCTCTGGGGCGGGCGCGGCTCTGCTCGCGGTGGGCTTGCCGGCCAGGGTGAGGGCCCTCATGGGCTCCTCGGTGGCGGACGCGGCTCTGCCCGCGGTGGCCGCTGCGCCGGTCAGTGGGAGGGCCCTTGCGGGCTCCTCGGTGACGGGCGCGGCGGTCCCGATGTTGTCACAGTCGGTGGAGTTGCCGGCGGCCGGGGACACGGCCTGGACGATGTCCTCGCTGCGGGTGTCCGGCAGCGGGAACTCGCTCCCGTACCGGCTCGCGTACGCGGCGGCCGTCAGACCCAATTCGTCTCCGACGAATCTGTGTCTGAGACACGCTGTACTGGGCGACTCACGTTCTTCGCCGGCCCGCCATTCTTTACAAAATGGCCCGGTGAGCTGTGAGTCGTCCCGGCTGGTGGTCAAGCTGTGCCCGCCCCCATGCACCGTGGGCGCCCTCCACTGCGGTGCGCCCTGGGGGCTGCCAGACTCGGGCGTACTTTGCGCGCGGGCAGCGTCTGGCCCCGCGGCCAGCAAGTCTTGGTCGGTGTTCACGGGCACGGGAGGGCCCTGCAGGGGCTCATCCCACACCGTGCAGTGAAACAGCCATTCCTCCCAGTTGGATGTCTGTCCGCCCTCGTGCTCGTCGAGCTCGTGGACGGTTGTGTGATGCAGGCTGCTCCGGGTCGCCGTGCTTGCGCCCGCCCGGGGGGCATACTCGCCCCCCGGCCCCGGAAGCGCCCGGGCCATGGGTGGCTCCGAGCTCCAAAGATCAGGTTGCGCCCCGCCCCCGCGGGTCCCCCGTGCCTCCGAGCGCGCGTCGTTTGGCACCAGCGCCCAATGGAAACCAGGCGGCGCCTCTAGGCCTGCTGATGATCGGCACGCGCGTGCGATGTGTCCGACTCGCTGGCACGCGTGACACGTCGTGCGTCCAAGGGGGCAGCTCGCACGCTCATGGTCGCCTAAGCAGCCCGTGCACTGGCGCGGGGCCGTCTTGTTTTGCCATCGGAGCAGGAAAACCTCCGTGTCCATCCCTGGCGCCACCTCGTCTGGGTCAGGTGGGGGAGGCCCCTCGCCCCCCGGCCCGAAGCTTGGGCACGTGGCGCGAGGTTCCCTGTACCAGCTGGCCGCGGGCCCCCTATTGGGCTTTCGCGTTGGCTGGTAGGGAGAGCCAAACTCGGGCTCTGAATACGACGCCAGGTTGATGGAGGCCCACGGTGACGCGGCCCCGCTGGGCGCGCCCTTTGTCCTGCGCATGTCACGGTCGCCGTCCTCATGCGATTGGAGGAGCGTGATGCACTGCTCCAGGGTGCGCTTTTGCGGGTTGCGGAGCAGCCTGGCCCGTGCCTCGGGGTGGGCTGCTCCCCGCATCAGCTGGGCCTTGATACGCCCCTGGTAACCGGCTTGAAATTCGCAAAACGAGGCCAAACGGCGCAACTCCGCCACATACGCGCACAACGGCTCGTCCGGCCCTTGGCGGCGGTTGAGAAATTCGTCCTCTGCTACAGCCGGTGATGGCTCAAAAGCGCTGTAGCGGGCCTTGAGGGCGGATAAAATCTTGTCGTACGAGACAGCAACAGAGGGCACAGGGGTTGGATACACATAGCTGGCGATGGCCTCGTACTGCTCAGCGGAGCAAATAGAGACCAGCGCGGTTTTCTTTTGCTCGTCCGTGGTGAACCCCTGCGCCACCAGCGCGAACTCCAGGCGCGACACATAGTTGGACCAGCGCTCGGCGTCCGCGCGAAATGGTTCAAAGCGGAACCGTGCTGTCATTCTCGTACGTGGCCCGTCGGTGACCAGTTGATCCGCGGCCGTCAAATCGGCACACGTGTCCCCTGTGACCTCTGCAGCGCACGGAGCACAGCCTCACCCCCCGCGGTCGGCCCGTCAAATGGGCTCTAACCGCTGCTAAAAACTCAGTCAGTTTAATAAAACAACGGCACGCGTGACCCGCACACGTCCGCTAATAAAAACAGCTAAAACCGGGGTGAACACTCCTGCCATTACTAACCAAGAACGACACAGTGGGCTGTACTGACCGAGCGCCTAAGCGCTCTGTGCATGCTGCGTGGCCGGTCCGTCTCGTCGTCGCCAATGCTGGGTTTGGGTCCGGGGACACAGGTAGGCGTTGTAGTGGTAGCCGGTTTATTCACCAATACAAAACACATACACACAATACCAGATAACACACGCTACACACTCTGCAACAACACTATGATACACAACACAATATTCAAAGCCTGGGATATCGCTCTGAGTCGGACCGTGAAATATCGGTGCCGGCTCAGAACGAAGTGGCGCGTTCTCCGCGGCCGGGCCGGCAGGTCGGCTCCGGCGGCGCGGAGACCGCGCGCTCTGGGCGGCGGAGGCCGCAACCGCTGGGGCCAGTCAGGGCCCCAGCATCCGCGCTCTGGCGGCGGAGGCTGCGACCGCTGAGGCCGGGCACGGCCCCAGCAATCATTTAAAAAAAAAAGAAAAAGAAAGAAAGAAAGAAAAAAGGACCAACATTTTGAATTCTCTACAAATATTGAGGTAAATGTTGTGAGACCTTCTGGACTTGCAGCGGAAGGTGTAAGAGAGTCCACACTTTAATTTTCAGAATTAAAATGTGTGTCACACGTCTGTCGGGAAGTGTAACATTCACACTCTCGGCTTATGTACTTTTTTGTACGTAGCTATGTAAATCTATGTGCATGCGTAACTTACGTAAAAATTTCTTACATAGTTACGCATAAAAAGGCTCACTTTTTACGTAATTACGTAAGAAATTTTGCATAATTATGTAAGAAATTTTACGTAAGCTACGTATGCACATAGATTTACATAGCTACGTACAAAAAAGTACATAAGCCGGGAGTGTGTTGTATAACCACAAAAAACATAGTCAATGTAACGAGTAATTTTTCCGAAAACTGGACACTTGATCAAGATGACCCTTTCTGTGATGAGTAATGCCTTTTCTTGTACACTGTTAAAAATATTTGTAAATTTACAAGACAATGTCTGTAATCCGATACAGAAATTGTCTTGTAATTTTACTGAGTATGTCAATATTACGGGTAATATGTTGCAAAATTACAAATTTTGGTAAAATTACAGAAATGTTGTCATTTTACAGGAAAAAGTATGGTAAATTTACCACATTCTGTAAAATGACACTCATTTTCACGTAATTTTACAGTGTTCAGTAAAATTACAGATTTTCTGTGATGTACAGTACAGAAAATTTCGGTAATTTTCCAGAAAAATGAGTCCAGTAACATATTTTGTTCAATGTTGAACACCTGTTTGTCATCACATAACGTAGCAAATAAAATTCTGTTTCATAGTCAGACAAAACATAAAAACTTCTAGAAAAACGCTGGAAGTAGAATGAAAAGCCCCTCGAGTCGCCAAGAGAAAGGGATCGAGTGCAAGCCGGCATGCCTGCACTAGTCGCCCCGCAGCGCAGTGGATAAGGCATCTGCTTCCCAATCTGAGGGTCTAGGGTTCAATACCAGCAAGAGTAAAGAAATTTCTTCCGAAGGAAGAAGTTGTTTCAGTGTGGATTAGGTAGGAAGCATATGACTATCTAAAAATTTATTGGTTTTGGTGATCCTTCTGTTCTATTTTACAAGTAAAAGTCTGTAAATATTTTTCCGGGTAAAGTGAAGACATATTTTTCCATACATTTGCAGGATAAACTTTTACATGTTTCTGTAATTTTACAGACTATAATAATTTTACGGGAAAAGTCTTGGCACTAACTATGCCAAGACTTTACCCGTAAAATCTCACCAATTTTTTTTAACAGTGTATAACTGATTTGTTTTCATATGCCATAGTGGAGGATGGACAGCTGCAAGTTGCGCAGCCCCTGGAGGTAGTACCGTTCTTGCGCCCTGAACAGCAGCGAACTCCACCACCCCGTCTGCCAGCACCACAACTCCAGGGCAATCCTCTCGTTCTCGAAGGTGGGTCCTATGGCTCGATGGGCTCGACACTTCGAAAGTAATTGCACAACGACCTGACGGAAGGGTCCGCTGAAGTACCTGGAGAGGGGGGCGGTGCAACGTACAGGGGTTTTGTTGGTAAAGTTGCCCAATCGGGTACTTCGGCTAAGCTCCAGAGGCGAAAACCGCACTACAGCTGCTGACTCCATTTCAGCCCACAAAGGGCGCATAATGCGCACTGGACTCTTCGCCGCATCGCTCGCATCCCCCTCTCCCCCGCGCATCTGGTGCAGAGACACAACCGGTTTGTTTCGTTGCCGCCCCCAACCTCACCCGAAGTACCCTATTCTGGGCCGGAATCAGTACACTGTGAAAAATATATTTGTAGATTTACGATAAATTTTGTAAATCATGATTTACGAAATATGTTGTAAATTTACGACGGACCTATTTTGCTCGTGAATGAATTTCAAGCCGATATGTACAGTGCTTGTAATTTTACGATTTGCAATTGTAATCTTACAACTGCACTTCGATGAAAATTTTCCCCTAAACTTTCGACAATTTTCCACAGTGTAAGCGGGAGAGGGGAAGACCCCCTTCACCTGTCAATAGGGTATTCCGCTGGAACGAAACCGGAACCTAAAGAAGAAAAGCACGACCGTTGGCTGATCGCTACAGTGACGTCACCAATCAGGGCCCAGGAGGAAAGAGATCTGTCGGACGTGCTTTTCTTATTTAGGTTCCGGGTTTCGTTCCAGCGGAACACCGTATTCACGCGTGGTTGGCGAGTTGGGCGTTACTTTCCGCGACTTTCTTTCCAGTTCACGCTAGTTGCACGCATATTTTCTTGAGTTGGACAAGTGCTGGACGAAAGTTAGATTCGAGGAACACGCGGCCAACCGCAAAACAAGTAGGAGATGTGGGAAACCTCGTCATGACTATGACTACATGCCTTCGGCGCAGACAATCCGTACCCGATTACCTGCGTATAGTTCTGAAATGGGCGCCATTCTCTTCTCACTGATATCACTCCAACTAACTCTGGAAATTTAAGTATGTCAATGTCGCTTACTTGTAGATGTGCGAGGATTCAGCCGTACACGTGGCCACTCAAACGTGTTAATATATCCCAGGCAAACTCATACGTTTTTGAGTGGGCAAGTGTACGAATTTATCCTACTACACCCAACCATTCACTCAATTGGGTTACCAGCAGGGTTGTTAACGATATTTTATCGTGTAACGACGATACGACGATATCGATACGATATTTGTATAGATATCGTAACGCGTTAATTTTTCGACCCACGGTGTATTGTAACGCGATATGATACGGAGACCCCGTAACGTCGTAACGTTCGATACGATACAAGTGCTTCTAGAGTCGGAAAGAAAATCACAATTTGCCATGCACGAGACCAATGCCCATTTGCCAAGCCGAGGTGCTATGCCACCCGAGCCCAGCCGAGTGCAACACGGGAGTTCGGCACAGGCGACACGCCCCTGCACTGCCATCCAGTGGCGGAGTCGAGAGGTTCTTTTCGATTTGTGGCAATAATTTTTCATGCAAACGTACTCAGCTCGCAGATAAGACTTTTCGAGACGAGGTTATGCTCAAGGCTAATTTTGATTACTGGAAGTAGTCATGATGTACTTTAAAACCCCTTAGCTATAATATTTAGCTATTTTTTTTTGTTAAAAATGCAATGTGTTGTATTTTATTGTTATTTTATTATTTTCATGATTCTTCGCGTGATTCCTTGTCTTTTAATACCGCCACACTAGCCTTTTTTAAAAATAAAAAAATTATGTCGCAAGACTGTATCGTAACGACGTTACATCGATACTCGTAACGTAACGCGTTACATTTTTGACAAGACGTGTATCGTAACGCGATACGATAACTCAGATCAAAAATAATCGTAACGTAACGCGTTACATTTTTTTTGTATCGTTAACAACCCTGGTTACCAGTGTCATTTGTGGAGAGTCCTCAACTCTTCCCACTACCCACATGTCGCCAATTTCATAAGGCCATTAGTACGAGCACGTTAGTACGGCGGGTTGTTACAGGGGGTCCGCGGTCCGCGAAATACCTCCGCGGCAGGACCCGCTGCGAGCTACCCGCATGAAAGATTCGCGGACCACGACCTTCCTCCGCGAAGGACCCGCGTATTACGACCTTCCCCCGCGGAGGATGCGCGGTACGTGAGATACCGCCGCGGCAGGACCCGCGGACCGCGAGCTATCCCCGGGATCGCGGGTTACTCCCGTGAAATCGCGAACCACCCCCCTGCAACGCTAGGCCGTAGACCGCGTGAACCACGAGAGGGCCCTTTTGGGGTGTTGGCTGCCACAACAGTGGCGGAGCGGAGCGTCCGCGCCTGGAGCCGGTCCGCGGCGCCTGATGGATATGCTATGCAGTGATGGAGCGGTGCGGGCGGGTTGTATAGTACAAGAAGTGAGCGGGGTTAATCAGCCACCTGGTATATGTCTAATATTCTGCATTACTACGGGATATTTTTCTCATTCAGTACGAAAGAGTACAGCTGCACTTTGCGTCTCGGAGTTGTGTGGTTACGCGACGTTTAAAGGATCTGCTTTTGTTCAGCACCTGCGAACGCGGAAAGGCTTGGAGGGCTGGACGAGCTAGACGTCCCTTCGCCTCCTCTCCTACCAGGCCAGAGGAGTCCTCAGGAGCGGACCCCCCCGCCTGCATCGCCACCGCAAGCACCACCACCCTCCCCGCCCCCGCCTGAGGTCCAGGAGCAAGTGGGTAAGTCACTCACACTTCGTACGCTCTCTCCACTGAGAAATGTGGCATGTTGGATTTTGTGGGAATGCTACTGTTGTTTTCCTTTTTTTTTTTAACGCGGTGCCTTGGTAAATATCGGAGATGTTTTTTTAAGTAACACACTGTAAGTTGCTTAGAAAAAAACGATTTCGAAATGTGCAATTGTTTTTTTTTTTTTCTTTTTATAAGAGTATCTATTTCTTTGTATTACGAAGAGCCTTGTTTGCATTACAAAGTCAGGCCGATTTATGTATATGAAATACGGCCGTTCCTCATGTGCTGTTATAGAGGTGACGCGAATCCTTTGTACGTTACAAATGAATTTTACGTAATAATAAGTCTATGCTGCTCGTAAGGAACTGTCAGTGCATGGAAATTACAGGCGTGGCAAGCATAAAGAATGAAATTTGGAAGGTATATACTCACGGTCACGGTCCTGTCACGGTACAATGCACGACATTGGAGGATCAAGTCAAGTCAGCCTTTCGAAATAAGCTTTCTATACGCATGACGTGTCTGTGCGTGGTTTGCTACTAGATGCAGAGGCAGTGGTGCGGCCAGTGCGTCGCGGGCGAGGAAGGCCCCCTCTTGCGGGACGCGTGGAGCGCGTCCGGCGACCTGTGGGCAGGCCTCGGCGCGTGCCTACCGGGCTGACCCCGGAGCGTCAGCGCCGACCTGTGGGACGGCCTCCACGCCAACCCCGTCAGCCAAGAGAGCCACGGCAGCCACGACAGCGCCGACGCATCTTTCCGATTGGTAAGTCAAACAGTTTCCTTTTTAAGTCAGCAAGGGTCTCACACACAACTGCTACCAACAAGAACACACTTCAAAAATTTAAGTCCAATAAGTAAACAAGAACACACTTTTCTACGTGGAGTGTAACACTGTCTTGTAAGGTATCACCTGATTTCTATTCAAATCTTGTATAATCCCAGGTGACTTGGAAGAGGACGAGCAGGACGTGGACGACAATTTGGGAATGATTGGACCAGACGTCGGTCCAGAAGACGGTGAGCCATTGCATTCTCATGAGCGCTGCTGCAGCATGTCCGGTGGGCTCAGTGGGTAGGACAAGCGTTGGCTCCTCCAAATTCGCAAATGATCCTTTTACCCTTACTTCGAGTGGCACGCAATCGATAGTTATGGCGGAAACGACCGTAGGCTCGACGTTGTACGGTTTCAAAAGGTGCATTCGTAGATTTAAAGGGAATACCATACCGTAATTTCACGGATGTTTCAACGCGCATTCATTTCGGGACATTTCACGCAGCTTTAGTGCAACCCTTGGTACTTCGTCTGAAACCGTGATGAAGCGAACTAGCGGAGACTTGGGATGAGAGAGAGAGAGAGAGAGAGAGAGAGAGAGAGAGAGAGAGAGAGAGAGAGAGAGAGAGAGAGAGAGAGAGGGGGGGGGGTAATGATATTTTACTATCTGGATCTGTCAGTTTGCTTGCACGAAATGGATCGTAAGTTATCAGAATCCTTATCGGCGACCTATGATTCCAGACGTAGTGTGAAATAAGTACACGCGATAAACTATTATTTTCCTGCATGACATTCTGACCATTTTGTTTGCTTATCAGGATGATTTGAAGAATTATAAGCACCGTTACGACTGATATTATTACATTTGTTGTAGTTGTTGTCTTGTCCGATGACGACGTGGAGGTGCCCCGACCCTGGGCTCCAGTCCCAGCTGCCGCTCCTGCCGCTCCTGCCGCCGCTGCCGCTCCTGCCGCTCCTGCCGCCGCTGCCGCTCCTGCCGCTCCTGCCGCCGCTGCCGCTCCTGCCGATCCTCTGCTGGAGGAGGCCCGTCGGCTGCGGGCGCAGCAAGACGAGGAGTTCGCCGAGGGCCTCGCCGCAGACCAAGAGCGTGACCGGCAGCGCCGACAGGCCGAGAACGAGCAGCAGGAGCAGGCGGCTGCACAAGAGAGGCTGGTGCAGGCCCTGGCTGCTCGCCGGGCTGCGGCCACCGCCGTCATGGACGGGCTCCAGCCTGTGGAGGAGGATCAGGCATACACCCTGGCCTTCGTCTTTCCCACGGGCAGACGGTGGGTGGGCAGGTTCCCGGGCAACTACCTCCTGGACCTCGTGAGGACGGCGGTGGAGGCCCATGAGGACGCTCCGTGGGGCTTCCGCGTGCGGCAGGCCGACGGTGAAGAGGTCGCGCACGACCCTGATGAGGCCTACACCATTAATTACTTTTTCGAGGGGGTCCGCCGCGTGCTGCTGCACGTGGAGGAGGTTGACGCGCCACCACCACCCGTGCACGCGCCCCAACAAGCCCAGGAAGCGCCGGTGCCAGCGCCAAGACAGCCAGTAGACTTGCGCCCTCCAAACACGTGCTCGGTATGCTTGGACGCACGCACCGAGAGGGCGTGTGTGCCTTGCGGCCACGTCTGTGTGTGTGGAGAGTGCGCCGCAGTCCTCGAACAGGGGGGGCGGCACTGCCCTGTCTGCAGGAACCCTGTCAGGGAATTCATGCACGTGTATTTGCAGTAATCCATGTCATCACTAAATCCTGATTTAAGCCTCTCTTCCAAAAAAATTTTTACTTTTTATGTTGCCACGGAATTAATGCATGTACACCTGTGGTAATGCAAAATTCATCATTAAATCCTTATTTATAGCCACTTTTCAAACCAAATTTAGAGCGACTTTCTTGACCTCTTGCTTTACTATTTATGTTGTCACGGAATTCATGCATTTTACCTGTAATAATGCACGAGTCATCAGAAAATCCCAAAGGCGCGCCGGGGCCGTGGACGGAGGCGGCCCCACCAGGCCGCTATTACTGGGCGCAGACCTTAACGTCGTCCAACGGCCCCGGCCGCGAGGGTGCTCGCCGCGGCTGGGGCGGGGACCGTTTTGTAGTGCCTTCTCTCTTGCACCTTATGGCCGTGCCCCATGAGTGCGACAAGGAGAGAGCGACGAAACTAGTTTGCGGAATTACCCTGCAGCAGGGTACTTCCGCACCCTGGTTTCGTCGCTCTCTCCTTGTCGCACTCATGGGGCACGGCCATAAGGTGCAAGAGAGAGGGCACTACAAAACGGTGTTCGGAATCGCCTAGCTGCACGCGGCGCTCGCAGCAGGACACGTAGCGGCTGTCGGCCGTTGGCTTTCTGTCTGTACTTGGGCGGCAGTGAGGTGATTCCGCACAGCGGTTTCGTCTCTCTGTCCTCGTCGCACTCATGGGGCACGGACGTAGGGTGCGAGCGAGAGGACACCATTAAACGCTGTTCGGAATCACACCGCAGCGAAGGGTATGCCTCGTTCTTCCACCCACACGAATGTCGCACTGGAGCAGCGCCAGCAGCGCGGCTAGGCGTGCCCGCTCAGGTCCATCACCCGGTGACCATCGTGCGCGTCCTTCTGGACAGTGGGGAGCAGCTCGTTTAGGTCCTTGTCTAGGCTGTGTACAGTTCCCTCCAGCCCCAGCAGTGCCGAGCGGCAGGCACCCTCCGGTCCGTGCTCGAGCTCCTCTTCAGCAGCCTACTTCCTAAGATCGCTCTCGCGCCTCCGTCCTTGTCGCACTCGTGGGGCCCTGCCCTCCCCAACATAGTGCACCGCCAAGGGTGAAGCACGCTCTGCTCGACGTGGAAGTCGTACATGTTATGTGGCGTTTGCCTCGCCTTGCGCTCGCCCAACCCTAGCACCGGACCGGAGGTACCCAGCCGCAGCCGCCCTCCCGTCTTTGCTCAAGCTCCTCTGGCTCCTGGCCCTAGCTGGCGGCAGCCGCCTGATTCACAAGATCGCTCTCGTACTTCCGTCCTTGTCGCACCTATGGCGTTACCCTACGTGGGCAATGGCACGGCCCCATGTGTGCGACAAGGACGGAGGTGCGAGAGCGATCTTCGAAATCAGACGTCAGGACCCAGCGCGGCACCTGCACGCTGAATCCCTCAACGCTACCAGACCAAGATGTTAAATTTCGGGTCGGTGTCCGTGACGTGACGTAAGTCACCGACTGGTCACACTCATGTTAGCAATAAGGGGTGCTTCCCGCTGTACCAGCAATGGGCTGGCTGTGGGCTAGCAGTGTAGGGGCCGTAAGGATGGAGCGGGTAGTGGCAGAAGAAGAGTCGAGAGAGAGAGAGAGAGAGAGTGAGAGAGAGAGAGAGAGAGAGAGAGAGAGAGAGAGAGAGAGAGAGAGAGAGAGAGAGAGAGAGAGAGAGAGAGAGGAGGAGGAGGCGCGTCGTGCAGTCCCTTGCGCGACGCGCCGGCCGGCGGCCGGTCAGCCCCGCGCCGCGCCGTCCGCTGCAGGAAGGAAGGAGGCGTAGCGCGCAGCGCAGCGCAGCGAGCTGGGAGTCTGGCAGGACGTGTCCGCGATTGTGTTTCGTATTCCGGGGCCTGAAATGTGACGAGGAGCAAACCTTTGTCGTCCTGAAGAAGTGCTAGAAATTTCAAGACCTTGGACGCTAGGAGAGCGCGGCGCGTCAGTTGCTGTGGTCGGTCAGGTCGGGTCGGGCGCAGCAAGCTGCTGCAGGCTTGTCCAGCCGAGTGTGTTTGTTAGAGCGGGCTCGCAAAAGTTCGTTGACATGATAAGTGCTGCTCTTCGGAGAATGTGGAAGACCTTGGGCCCTTTTGAGACGAGCAACGAGCAGGAAGTTGGACAGCAAGTTTGAGAAAACTCGAGTCAATGGAGAGGAAGGCGGCCGACTAACCTCTACGAGCTCGTACGCAGACCATTTTATATTTTGCTGGGATGTGTTTTCTGATCGTCTATTTGTCGTTTGTGACCATTTTGTTGTTGTTCTCGATGTTTTTGAACAGCGTGTTTCGACGGAAGTGTGATGGCTTGGTTGCACAGACGTAGTACTCTAAAATATCAATCCCTGTCTCGAGATAGCTGTCAGCTTCGCTTTTCTGTTTTCACTACTCTGTTTTAATTATTGTTACCATTTTGCAGGTAGACTTACGAACCTCGGCCCACATTTACCCGTATTGTCTTCATTGAGTTTCGTTTGGGTGGAAGGAGAAGCAGAAGCAGGGCGTAGCAGAGCCAAAATATGACTGTGTAAGTAGGCCTTTTAATGAGGGACACTTCAGTTTTATCAACTGTGTGCCGTGCCTTGGTGTCAAACTGCATTTGTGTTTTGTAGGTGGAAAGATAAGAATTGATTGAAATCTGCAAGCTGCATCAAGCCAAGCATTGACGAACTTGTATGTGGATGAGTTGAAAGCGTGTTGAAGCGATGCCGACAATTTGATTCCCCAACAACGTTCAGGTATGTCTTTTGCTCTCGCTATGTTTTGCAGCGCTATGTAGGCAACTAATTTCTCCATTCTGTTAACAGGACCCATGCAATCCATGTATTTACCTAAGTTTATATGGCCTGTAATGCATGGTGGTACCTCAAAATTGATAGTCAACCTACCATTTCTTTTCTGTGGAAAAAAAAAATTGTTTAAAGGAAAGAGAAGAGTTATCATCTGCTTTCAAAGTGAAAATTTTATGTGCCGTAAAAGTTGAAGGTCAGTGTTTATTTGAGGTTGGCTTTTTTCTGTTAGTTGTTGTCCTGTGCGCATCTGCTGTAGCACACACTTCTTTGATTTGTCTCGGAAAGGTTAATCGACAAGTGACTTTTCCGTATGTCAAAAGCAGTCAAGACTGTTAGAGCCAACATTTCCTATTAATCTGAGTGACGCCAGTGTAATTTTAGCTTCAATCTTTCTCAGTTGAATCTGGAGTGTTTGTGTCCAGAGATGTGGGACCTTGAAATAGGCTGATTTAATTTTTTGGTAGAGTTCATCATTCTTTCTTTATTCTTTGAATTTGTAAACAAGGAGGATAATTAGCTGTGCATTCTCATTAACTCTACGTCCAGGCCAGTGCATTATTTTGTTTTCATTTTTCTGGCTTTCCAGAAGTCAGTGTGTGACTTCTTGCGCTTTCATCTGGAATTATGTTTCCAACTCTTAAATTGATGAGCAGGGCTGTTTGATGGTTTTGATTTGACAATAAGAATGCTGTGGGTAAGTCTTGAATTGAATTTGTGTTAGGTCAGAGTTATTTCTGTCTGAATGTGGTCACCTTGAAACTTCGGAGTTGGTTTTGGGGAGAGCTAGTTATGGAACATAGACATTGAGTTGTATCGGTGGAGTTCACCATTGCGCCTTTGTATCACAAATCAAAACGGATAGGTAGAGGTGTGAATAGGCATTATTGTTTTTCTTGGCATTACACTAATTATGTAAAATTCATCTGATTTGAAGTGGTTACTGTATGTCTGGTAAGGAGGAGTATTTGTGATGAGCACTTGTGCTTTAAGCTCTCTGTTTGTCAACTAGAATGTGAGAGCCAGCTATTAAAATTAGTTTGAGCGAAGACAATTTAATTTTAGGTGGAATCTGCCTCTGTTAAAGCTTTGGAAGTGGTATCGAGAAATGTAGGCTTTTGAGAAAGGCTGATATAATGTTTAGGTAGAGTCCAACATGGATTGTTTGTATTTTAAATGAGGGAGGATAGTCAGCCGTGTGTTCTCAGCAGTAATGTGTCCATGCCAGCCTATTATTTATTTGTGACGTTTCTGTTTTTTCGAAAGTGAGTGTGCGACTCATTGCGCATTATTAATCTGAGTTAATGTTTTCGACACTTAAATTGATTTGCAGTTGTGACTGATGGTTTTCATTTGACAACAAGCATACTGCGTGTAACTCTTGAAATTAATTTGTTGCAGGGCAGACTTATTTTTGAGTGAAATAAGTAACTTTGATACTTTGGATTTGGTTTGGATAAATGTGACTTGGTCGACCAGTTTAAATCAGGGGGCGCAGCTAGAGGTGTGGAATTAGCTCACCTTTTTAATTGGCAATATGCTATTTCTGTTCAGTTTCCTTAGTTTTTATAAGTCACTGTGTAACAGGTAAAGCAGTATATGTCATTTCCTACAACTCAAATTTGCTAAGCACATGTGATTTAAGATTTCTGTTTGTCAAGAAAAATGTTGGAGTACAGTTTAATTTTATACTGCGTTCACTCACTTTGAAAACTTTAGGGCTGGTACAGTGAAGAGCAACTTTTTTTATGTGTTGTTACGGTAGATCTCATCAGTGAAAATTTGTTTCTAACATGAAGGAGGATAGTCAGGGATTTGTGCTCATCTGTTTGTTGGTGGCAGGTTTGAAAATGTGTGTAATTTCTGTAGAGTGACAGATGTGCACTTTTACCAACAAACATAATGTAGTCCTCTGTTAAAATTAATTTGAGTGGGGTCAGTGTAAGACTTGTGGTTTCACTTTGAAAAATAGTTTGTTTTTGTCATTGAACCGTTTAATTTGAGCAGCTGTGGGTGTGACTGAGTAACTCCATTTAATGTTACTTAAGGATGACAGTCCAATCTTTGTGGGTGTTGTAAGGCAATGGAAATAGACAGCATCAGTGAGAAGTGCTTTTTGATTTTTTGTTTTGATGTTTGTGGGTGTTCTGTGTTAGTGGTAATGATTGCCATTCTTTTTCCCCTTAGCATTGATTTTTGTATTCTGAGAGTCTTGAAGTGAATTTGTGTTTGGCCAGAGTTATTTCTGTCTGAATGTGGTCACCTTGAAACTTCGGAGTTGGTTTTGGGGAGAGCTAGTTATGGAACATAGACATTGAGTTGTATCGGTGGAGTTCACCATTGCGCCTTTGTATCACAAATCAAAACGGATAGGTAGAGGTGTGAATAGGCATTATTGTTTTTCTTGGCATTACACTAATTATGTAAAATTCATCTGATTTGAAGTGGTTACTGTATGTCTGGTAAGGAGGAGTATTTGTGATGAGCACTTGTGCTTTAAGCTCTCTGTTTGTCAACTAGAATGTGAGAGCCAGCTATTAAAATTAGTTTGAGCGAAGACAATTTAATTTTAGGTGGAATCTGCCTCTGTTAAAGCTTTGGAAGTGGTATCGAGAAATGTAGGCTTTTGAGAAAGGCTGATATAATGTTTAGGTAGAGTCCAACATGGATTGTTTGTATTTTAAATGAGGGAGGATAGTCAGCCGTGTGTTCTCAGCAGTAATGTGTCCATGCCAGCCTATTATTTATTTGTGACGTTTCTGTTTTTTCGAAAGTGAGTGTGCGACTCATTGCGCATTATTAATCTGAGTTAATGTTTTCGACACTTAAATTGATTTGCAGTTGTGACTGATGGTTTTCATTTGACAACAAGCATACTGCGTGTAACTCTTGAAATTAATTTGTTGCAGGGCAGACTTATTTTTGTGTGAAATAAGTCTCTCTGTGTGTGCTGTGTCAGTGGTTATGGTTGCCATTATTTTGCCCCTTATCATTGATTTTTTTTTTTTGGATCCTGCTTTCAGTTTTGCCACCAGCCTGTTGCCCAAGGAAGTCTGTGGGAGACTCGGCTTCTCCTTCGGGGAAAATCTGGCCATCCCTTTCCAAGTGAATTAGAAGTGCTCTTCATGCCATGTATAGTTCAAAGGTAAGTAATGTGTATGTTTTAAATGTTTCTCTCCTTTTATGTCATAACAAGGTCCATGGAAATGGAATAAGTCTGTATGTATATTGTTTATAGCTGAAGCCCGTGTCTGCCTGCTGGAGTCATTCGAAGGCCACAGCTGACTGTTCTCACGTAGCATCTGAATGTCAATTTTCTTGGCTATAAGCTTGTCAGGCGTATTGCTAGAGGTGAGTTAGTCACATTAATGGCCAGTTCGTAAAATGTTAAAGCAATCTACATGCCAGCTATACTGAGAGTTTTCTGCTCAACTTGTATATATCCATGGCAGAAGCATTTTTCTGTGAAATTTCTCTGATTGTGAGTTGGGAGTGTGTGACCGAGTACATCTTTTCATAACACTCACTTCTCGTAGCATAATTTCATAAGCATTGTTAGTTAATGTATTTTATTAGACAATGAGAATGTTGTAGGCAACTTCTGTTTGCGCACTTTACCATTGTACTTTTGTATTTGAAATGAAGGATGATAGTGTGAGGTGTATGTGTGTGCCAGGGCAATATTCATTTTCAGTGTAATTTTGCTTGTTTTGTAAAGGCACTGTGTGAATGAGTTTGCAATAATTGGCAGGCCTATTTTTATTCCATAAATTGTTGAGCAGTTGAGATAAAAGGTTTTCATTCAACAAATTGAGTGTCAAGGGTAACTTCTTGTATTAAATCATGTCAAATTACTATTTTTTTTTTTTTTCTTTCAAATTTTGCCTATCACTTTTAAAACGGATTTGTGTGAGTCATTTACCATTGGATATGGGCACTTCTGGATGTGAATGATCAGCTTTATCTCTGTTGGTATCTGCTGACTGTTTAACTGTCATGTCTATTTTTCCTCGGTTTGTCTGCAAACTTACAGCATCAGACGCCCTTACACTTCTGTAAGAGCCATTACTTTTTACTTATATCAACACGTGCAGTGATAGATGTACCGTTTCCAATGTCTGCCTCTCTCGCTTTGAACACTTTAGCTGTTGTTAATCATATATTTGTGAGTGGTTGCTACAAAGTGCACCTCATTATTCGAACTTTTGCTAGTTTTCCTTCCACTTTGTGGTAGTTGTTTTGTTTTTTTCTTTTCTGCTTAGATTTTAGATTGCTATTATTTTGCCTCGTACTATTGATTATTTGTTTGCTTTCAGTTTTGCGACCAGCCCGTTGTCTGACCTAATCCGCGTAGCACTCAGCTTCTTTTGGGGTCGCAATCAGGCAATCTAATCAGAAGTGAATTAGAAGTGCTCCTCATGCCATTTATAGTTCAAAGGTAATTAATGTTTCTCTTAGAAATTTTTTTTCTCCTTTTCTTTTCTTTTATTTTAACACATAGGTTTTACACATGGAATAAAGTCACTTCATTTTTTGTAGCTGGAGCGCCGGACTGCCTGCTGGAGAGACTTGAAGGCCCAGTTAACTGTTCTCACGTACCATCGGAATGGCAAATTGCTTGGATAGAAGCGTGTCAGGCTTGTTGCAAGAGGTGAGTTACAATGGTCATTCACACTGCTGACAAAGGTTTTCAAATGGTAAAAGATTCTTGATCCACTTTTTGTTATTTGTAATTATTTCTTTTTGTTCCAGGTCCTCGGAACCTGCAGGCGTTTGGATAGCTAGGAGATGCGTCGACATATCTTTTCTGGATAAAAGATGAGTATCCCTGGCAGATACTGGTTTATGGTTGTGGTGTACCTTCGTAAGAGCAGAGAAAATGTATGAAAAACTGTCATGGTTGTTTTGTGTTTATTATCACGACAGTTTTTCATACCCACGACTTCATATCTGTCACTAAGATGAAAAAGAAAATGATGCACTCATCTGTGAAAGCAACGCCACTTGTATTTGAGAGTCTAGTGTTTTGGAAACCTGTAGATATTTGGCTTCCTTGCTGAGCTAGCGTTGCGCTTTGCTCTGTATAGTTTGCAGTGTAGGTTCAATGCGGGGTGTAGGAAGCTGCCAGTGAGAAAATTGTTTTCACCAAGACAACTTTTTGCACCGCACGCTTATTTTTGGGTGCTGTGATAATTAATCATCACATACATATTCAGCTGAGTAGGCCAAGGAAATGTTACAAGTTATGTTTCAAAAGTACAGCGAAGGTTAAACATCAGACTTGCCTGGCCAGCAGGAGGGCGAGCTGTTGTTTACAAATAATTTTCACAGGGTCGTCAGTGTGCCTCGTAGTTGTTTCCTTTGGTGGTATATGTGCTAACGTTGTGCTTCCTTTGGTAATGAGTTTGCTCACTTTGTCCCGACCGATTTTCCAGCAGAACATGCTTTGTTCTAAATGGTAGTCGGTGCCGGACCTCTGCCATTGTGGGGCATTAGTTGTCACATATTTTACGAAAGGTTTCAGCTGTGTGGCATTTTAACTACCACCCTGAGGTTCAGCTTCAACGAATCAGGAGGAGGAGAATCTGTGTACGACCGTCATATCATCATCTTTATTATAAATTGCCTCAAAAGCATTGTAAAGTGGCAGAGTGCCGAAATTTATCAAATGTAATACAGGGTGTTTCCGATCATTTTGGCCATAAGTAAAGGGCAGGTAGAGCATGCATAGGCGATCATTTTTGAAGTGTAAAGTAGTGGACGCAAACGTGAAACAACGGGGATAGTTAGGTTTTTGAATTAGGTCCGCCGCCTGGAAGGTAGGCAGCGCATCGCGCGCGCGCGCATTTTGGGTTGCCTGCAGTACGGCGCCGCGGAACTGCGAGTCGTCTGCGCGTCGTCTACTTCGCACCATTTTGAGAAGCGACTGATGAAGGCGTCATCTGGTGGTTCTGTATGCTGCTGCGGGTCCTTTCGGTGAACTCTGGCCTCGTCGGTGACGTGCAGCCGACACTCAGCGCCGTATCATCTATGCATGCCCTACCCACCTTATACTTTTGACCGAAATGAACGGAAGCACCCTGTATTCACGATAAGAGTGTGTTTCGAAAAGACAAGTGTTATTTTGTGGGGGTGGGTGATGGAGTGTCTTTTCCGAAAGAAGCTGCCTTCCTGTAACACGTTTCCGTTCTTCCAGCTGTCATCTGATCCTGGTCTCCAGCCTCCCAGTGTCCTGCCGCTGCCTTACGCTGACAACTACTCCAGCTTGGTTCATGCATTTGCAGCGGATCCGAATCGTGACACCTTGTAAACTGTGACCCAGAATCAGTCTGCGAGGTGAGCATTCGACTCCACCTCAGCGTGGCAAAGTGGCCATTGGATTACTTTATAAATTTACAACTCTAAAAATATTATTTGTCCTGTATCCTTCTTTTTTGTGTCCAGCAGGAGGGCGGAGAAGGAAGCAAGTGAAGGGAAGAAATTTTACGCGGGATGTCAAAGCACGAGCCGCACCAATTCTCTCCTGCGTACCTGGGTCCGGTCGACGGTCGGCAACGCGAAAGCTTATACCTCTACGCAGGCCGTCCCGACCACAGTTACTCCAGACCGGCACGTTAGTTTGCCTCGACTTGGAGTTTATTCCCCAGAACGTGACAACTACCGACATGGGTTCCTATGCTGGGAGGCCCGGAGCAGTGCGGCCACCACCGTCTCTCCCTAACCGTGGTTCAGAGCGGTGAACTGCCATCAGCCACCTTTCATTTTCATTCATTTCAATGAGCCCATCCCAGTCACTGTGTACTCTCTGTACTCACCACAACCCGATTCTGAGTCTCGGTCCTCCCACCTTCCCCTTCACGTTTCTAAGTCCGTATTCAGCAACACGGTTGTTCCACTGACTCCACATGTGCATCTCTCTCTCTCTCTCTCTCTCTCTCTCTCTCTCTCTCTCTCTCTCTCTCTCTCTCTCTCTCCCTCCTCCCCTCCCCCACCCTCTCTCCCTCCCCCTCTCCCTCTCTCTCAATTTCTCTCCCCCCCTCCCCTCTTCCTAAACTCTTCCACAGTGGAGGGTGTGGGTCGAACAGCTTTCAACTCTCACTTAGCGCCGTGACCTCAGCATCACTGCCGATATGTAAGCCGTGTCCCCAACCCCCTCTCCTTTGCGTTTGTCCTCCGCCATCGCCCTAGGAGTACCTCTGGCAGAGACCCTCCCCTAGGCTCGGAGCGACGAGCACCGGGTCGCCTAAATGCCCCGCTTAGCCGACGCCACTGCTGAGTGTCGTTTGACCCGTGAGCGGGGCCAGGCGGCGGCCCGTCTCCGCTGCAGCCCTGGCCAACGCGAGGCCCCTTAGGCAAGGCGTTAGGCGTGAACGTGGTGTCGCGGAGCAGCTCGCCGATCGCTCGCTGGGGAGGGTGAGGCCGGGGCTGGGGCAAGCGTCCGCCTTAGCTCCCCCGGCAGACACCCTCCCTCTAACGCAGGGGGCGGGCGAGTATTCGTTTTTATACTTCCTAATGATTGAGATAAAGGTACCCGCCCTTGCTGATGATGAACTGTCCGTATTCCCAGGGCTGCCGCCTGTCCATGCTGACACTCAGACTCTCGCGGCTTCGTGTTGGCGTAGCTGTGAAGCCTGGGGATCGGCTGGGACAAGCACTGCAGTCGCCTCCCTTTCTGACTCTCTTATCCCGACTTCCTATTCGCTCAGGTATCCGTGGTTTTGCATTTCGGCAGAGACCCTCCCAGGCCCGCCCGGTGCACCGCGCACCGCGGCGCCTAATGCCCCGCTTGGCCGGCGCCACCACCGTGTGTGTCGCCGATCCATTCGCGGGGTCGGGCTGCTGCCCTGGTCAATGCGGGGCCTCTTAGGATAAGCGTCTTCTTGGCGCGGCGCGGGTCAGCCCGCCGAGCGCCGGCCGGGAGGGTAGAGGCCGGGGTGCAGTGGGGGCAAAAAGCCGTTCTCTCCCTGCTAGCGCATTCGACACGATTGACCTCGGCAGAGATCCTCCCAGGCCCGCCCGGTGCACCGCGCACCGCGGCGCCTAATGCCCCGCTTGGCCGGCGCCACCACCGTGTGTCGCCGACCCATTCGCGGCGGGTCGGGTCGTGGCATTGCTGCCGCCCTGGTCAATGCGGGGCCGCTTAGGAAAAGCGTTTCCTTGGCGCGGCGCGGGTCATGGCCCGCCGAGCGCCGGCCGGGAGGATAGAGGCCGGGGTGCAGTGTGGGCATAGGGCCCTACTCTCCCTGCTAGCACATTAGACACGATAGGCGTCTAAGTTCTCTGCAGGACCTTCTGTAGTGTGCTCCCTCAGTCATCGCCCTGATCCTTGTCACGAAGCCTTTCGCTGCAGCTCGCTTTCGAAGCAAGCATGTGGTTAGGCTCCGTAGCACATGCACGCCCATTCCAACTCCCCCTTCCACACTCCACAATTGTATCATTAAGATCCCTCTTCCTTCCTTTTACTTGTCTCTCAGTAAGGTGTGTAAGGGCTGGTCGAACACCCGAGCCGAGGAAGGGTGCTGAGTCAGTTTGGGCTTAGCGTTTCGTTGGAAGATCCTCAACCTCGGCAGAGATCCTCCCAGGCCCGCCCGGTGCACCGCGCACCGCGGCGCCTAATGCCCGGCTTGGCCGGCGCCACTACCGTGTATCGCCGACCCATTCGCGGCGGGTCGGGCGGTGGCATTGCTGCCGCCCTGGTCAATGCGGGGCCGCTTAGGAAAAGCGTCTCCTTGGCGCGGCGCGGGTCATGGCCCGCCGAGCGCCGGCCGGGAGGGTAGAGGCCGGGGTGCAGTGCGGGTAGAAAGCCGTTCTCTCCCTGCTAGCGCATTCGACACGATTGACCTCGGCAGAGATCCTCCCAGGCCCGCCCGGTGCACCGCGCACCGCGGCGCCTAATGCCCCGCTTGGCCGGCGCCAACACCGTGTGTCGCCGACCCATTCGCGGCGGGTCGGGCGGTGGCATTGCTGCCGCCCTGGTCAATGCGGGGCCGCTTAGGAAAAGCGTTTCCTTGGCGCGGCGCGGGTCAGCCCGCCGAGCGCCGGCCGGGAGGGTAGAGGCCGGGGTAAAGAGGCGCCGTACTCTAATCCCAAGCTCCCCGTGTCACTATTAAGAGGCGTCTAGCTGTCACTCCACCCTGCTATGCCTGGTTCACAACCCGTGCAGTTGCTAGGTGGCTTGGCTATAAATGGAGCTAGACGCGCTCCATAATATCCTATTGGTCCATGCGATTCGTGGCACGGACGCTGCTATCTGCTGCTTTCCCACTTTTTTGATGGCCGTGGCTGCAGGTGATGTTTTAGGTCTTCTGCGCTGGTTTGGTTGATGCTTGCATCGGGCTGCACACCCTGATCCTTTCCTATTCCTTACCCGTAACCTGACACCACCCTCTTCTCGGCGTCATGCGTTGACATTTTTATTATTTGCAGTGAAGTCTGAAGTCGCTATTAGGCGGCTGTCTGAGACCGACTCTTACCTTAGCACACAATTCATTCATTCATTCATTCATTCATTCATTCATTCATTCATTCATTCATTCATTCATTCATGGTGACCTAAAGGGGGGCGATCCTGCCCGGTCGCGTCCGCCGCACTAAAATTCGTCACTGCCACGATTATGGGCGTGTGCAGGCGAGGGGAGAGTAAGACGAGAGGTTGTTGGGTGCGAATGTTCAGGCTACTGTTGAGCCAGAACCGACTAGTGAGTGACAAAAAAAGGGAAGGGGAACAGCCCCTCCTGTCAGCTTCTAGATCCGCCTGAAGGTAGGCAATGTGAGCTACCCCCCTCCCCCTCCCCGGTCCACGCGCCCCGTGTAGGTAGGCACCTTTCTGTACACCGCTCTTCTTCACCGCCCCCTCCCCCCTCATATGACGTGCGTGGAGGGGAAGTCACGTCAGTTAAGTTGTCGCTGTTCACATATCGATATTTGTATCGTGTTCATACTTGCAAGTAGTCGGGTCTACTCTGGACGACCGCCTCTTAAAACAATCGCTTGCCATTTTCTATTTCTTACATTCTTAATAGTGTTGCTAATTAAAATAAATAACAACAAAATAAGTTTACCTGCTGTAATGCTAAACGAGATGTGTGTCAGCAAGCATTTTTACCGACTTCGCAATGTGGGGAATGAATTAACCACTCTTAAGTTGTTATGAATAAAAGTGTATTACTGAGCCATTCTTGTCTTGGCCTGTGACCTGCACGATTTTTTATGTTATTGTAAAGATTTGTATGTAGACTTGAACTGTTGTAACTGGCAGATTCTATTTTATAAGATAAAGTTGAAAGCATTACGGTTTCAGCGTGCGCGCTAGCTGGCGCTTGCATGCCTCTGAAATGGTCGCTGTTTTGTTTTATCACGTAATAAATACTGACCTAGTTCACTGTGCACTTGGAATCTCATTTCACCTTACACCAAACACCCCAGTCCGTTTGAGAGTTGTCACTGACGAGTAGAAAACAGCGCAGTGCAAGGCGCACCGTGTCGTTCTCTATCTCTTTGCAGCTGTAAAATTTCTATACGTGCAATTAATTATTTATTTCTTGGGGGTGGGGGGGGGGAGGGTTTGTTTGTTTTTATTTTGCGGTCCCACATTGAAATGGTGACTAAGATCCGACATTGTGTACACTCGAAACCCAAGTGTGAGAATGTCACACACTTGTAGGTGTGCGAGGATTCATTCGCACACTTGGCCACTGAAACGTGTGAATTTCCCTAGGATATTCACACGTTTGAGTGGCCAAGTGTACGAATGTCGCACACCTGTAAGTGTGCGACATTCGTATACCCTTGAATTTCCAGAGTAGACTCTGTAAACTCAAGTGTCGTACAGCACTGCACTAAAAAGTGTAGGCCCAATGTCCTTACAGTGAAAAGTTTGAGACCCCATGAGTCTTGCAGTTCAGATCGGTGTTGTGTATGGGTACGCTCCTGCACTTGTAAAACTTACAGAAAATACGAGACATGAATTATACTTCTCAAAAGGTATCGAGTTAAAAGAATAATCACGATAATTTTACATAACTTCACCGCGAAAAAAAGAAGAAGAAAAACAGGTGACAACGGCAGATAGTGTACGGCGTGGCCCCACACACGACGCTCTCTGTCGTTACGCACAACGCCCAGTGTACAGTTCGCAGAGTGCAGGGTCGCTGTACCATCTGGAAGCCCCACTGTTACACGGTGCCAGTACCATACACAATTTTGCCTCTACGGCTGTCTTATGTACTTTGCTGATCGAACCAGAGCAGAACAGTAATACAACGGTACTACTTTTCTGCCTTCTAACAGATAACTATAAAATAAGACCCCCCCCCCCCCCCTCCGCTCCCCTTTCTCCATGTAACGCCTTACGGTATTATTGCCAGTTAGTGTTAGTGGAGATGCACGGGAGGCCCTTAAAAATGAAGTTAGCACAAGTACTTTTTTCACTCGTTCTTTACCACTCACCTATAGCACTACTTGCAGGGCGTGCTAACTTAACAATACCGTTTTGATAACGTGAAATAGAGCGATAACATTTGCGGGCGTTACTTTTTTTGGGTAGTTAATTCAAATACCAAATTATTTTACGTTAAATGTGTTACCGATAAAAAAATAACAAGGGGCCAAAAGGTATTACAATATCGGATACGAGACATAACGAATAATCCCTGCTGAAATAAAAACAGTTAAGAAATAACGGTTAATTAAGAGAGCGATAAGAGTTAAACGGTTATTTTTTGCACCGGTCACGAATCATATATAACGTTTACTGTGCCGAAGGTTTGACAACTGGTGTTCTCCTGTGCTACTGTGGCCGTGGCCCGGCCCGGGATGACAGTACTCCGGCTGTACTCCGCCTATCCGTGTGTACTCGGCGTACTCCGGCTGTACTTCGCGAACTCCGGCAGTACTCCGCGTGAACTCCTCGTACTCCAGCTATATATGTCGGGTGTGCTCCGCGTACTCCAGGTGCACTCGGCGCACTCTGGCCGTTCTACGTGTACTCCTGGTGTACTCCGCATACTTCGCAAACTGCGGATGTACTCCGGGTGTATTTCGGTCATTTCAGGTGTGCTCCAAGTACTCCTGGTGCACTCGGCGTACTCCGAGAGTACTCCGCGAACTCCGAGTGTACTCCGGGTGTGTTACGGATGTGCTCGGCCTGCACAAGGTGCACTCAGCGTACTCTGGGCGTACTCCGCATACTTCGGGCGTGCTCCGGGAGTACTCCGCGTACTCTAGGTGTGCTCTGCGCACTGCGGGTGTACTCCGGGTGTATTTTGGGTGTGCTCCGCGTTCTCCAGGTGCACTCGGCATACTCTACGCGTTCTACGTGTGCTCCAGGTGTACTCCACATACTCCGAAAACTGCAGGTGTACTCCGGACCCTAGGGAAAAATATACCTGACCCGGGACTGATGTTAACTGATCGGACCTATCTAAAAACTGATTTTAACTGACGATACCTGAAACGCAATTTTGTACTTGTCAATAACGTCAAGTTACTTGGTTTTAAAACGGTGTTAGCTGGACGATACTCAGTTAGTATCAGCCTTTTCTCAGTTACTAAAAATCAGTAAGAGTCAGCTTTGATCAGTTTGACGTACAAGTGAATGTGAGCTGACCAGAAGCTGAATTGTGTACTCAGTCGGAGCTAATTTTTACTGAACCTTCCTGATTTCCAAAGCGCAGAAAGTCAACTCGGAGCAGCTCAGCGACAGAGCGCTGATCGGAACTGACTGTCATTCAGTAAGTGCTCAGTTGCAGCTCAGTTCGCACTCGGATTTCATTCAGTTCGCGTTTAACTGACAATTTGACTGATGTTAACTGATTAAGCCTCAGTTATTTGGGAGTTCCCCGTCAGCTTTGCATCAGCTACTTTTCCGTGCGTGACCGTGATGTCAATTATTTCCAGCAGCTACACTCAGCTTTTATCAGTTAAAATCAGTTACAAGCAGCTCGTCCTCGTATCATTGAAATGGGATGGTGTCCCAGCAAGCCTCTTCTCAGAAAAGCCCGATGGGTGAGGGGTAGCGTACGCGCTCTCGAACACTAAGGTAGCGAGTTCGAATCCCAGTTGATCCGTCCGGTAAATGCATCGGAGGACTGTAGGAACTAGCGATCTGATTTTTCCTATACGCCTGTATATGTAAAAAGCTGTAGATACATTTATGTGATATTTACCACAAACATTTTTTTACAGTGTATAATTATACACCCTATGCGAGGTGAATGTTACTCAGCTAAAAACTCAGCTAACTACGCGCAATCATCAGGTGTACCTGAATCGTGGAGTCAGATAATTTCAACTACACTCAGTTGGAGTCAGTTACGTAAGCAGCTAAACTCAGTTACAAGCGGTTTCGCCAATTTAGAGCTGACTACTGATCAGCTTTCAGCGCGCCAAACTCAGATAATTTGGCGTAATTGTGAGGTACTTTCAGTTAAAAGTCAGCTAAAATGAAGGTCCAGGACAGGTTCACTTCAGCTTTTAGATAGGTCCGATCAGTTAACATCAGTCCTGGGTCAGGTATTTTTTTCCCTAGGGGATGTATTTCGGGTTTGCTCCATGTAATCCTGGTGCACTCGGCGTACTGCCCCGGGTGTACTCCGCATGCTGCGGATGTACTCCATCTGTATTTCGGGTGTGCTCGAAGTATTCCTGGTGCGCTCGGCGAACTAAAAGCGTACTCCGCGTTCTCCGAGTGTACACCGGGTGTGTTACGGGTGTTCTCCGCCTACTTCGGGCACACTCCGTGTACTAAGGGGGTCCTAGGACATACTCCGCGTACTCCGGGTATGCTCTGGGTATACGCCTGGTGTATTCCGCGTATTCTGGGTATTCCCTGCGTACTCTAGGTGTACTCCGGGCGAACTCTACGTACCGCGAGTGTACTCTGAGCGTATCTTTCGATTTCCTCCGGTGCATTCCCAGAGCACTCAACGCACTTCCAGTGTACTCCTAGTCTTGGTGTATACCGGGTAAACATCGGGTGTACTCCACGTAAAAATATTGTGAGGATATTCAGAA
This sequence comes from Frankliniella fusca, assembly GCA_029379305.1. NCBI lineage: Eukaryota > Metazoa > Arthropoda > Insecta > Thysanoptera > Thripidae > Frankliniella > Frankliniella fusca. The sequence continues at coordinate 91,872 of JAHWGI010001433.1, forward strand.
ACAGACAAGCTACGGCCGGGCCGGGCCGGGCCAGCATCCGGCGAGGGCGAGAGGCGAGATGGGAAATCGTCTGCTGGTGGCGTCTACAAAACGCTACGCCAGCCAACTTGTCGATCCGGATGCGATGCACCTCTGCCTTCCAGAGCCAAGCACTGGCCGGGCGTCGACTGTCGATGCCTTCTTGGCGTCCGAAAGCGGCAAGTGGAAGTGAGACGGTCGCTCTGGGCCAGGGGTCGCGGCTAACTCTCCAGCCCGAGCCACAAAGTGCTTTCGCACGCTGTCAGCTACTCGGAAGCATCCGCGGAGGTGTGAACCCTTCCCTCGCTCTGGGCGGCACAGCCGGCCGTCGATGCACAGCGGAACATAGGCCGGACCGGGCGGGTCGAGAGAGATAGACTTATGCATGAGGCAGTGAGTGTGACAGAGACAGACTTTGTCACCGGACCGAACGGCTGGCCACGCACTGGCGAGACTGTGGCTGCCGGCGGTGACCGTCCGTCCCCGGCTTTCGGCTGCGGCTCGCCGGGCTCGCCTCGCCCATAAGCTCCATCGGTGGCGGTGGCTCGCCCGTGGCTCGCCTGACGTCCGAGGGACATCACGGCGAGCCGCGTGTGGCCCGAGAGCAGAGCCCTGCAACGGTCGGATCGCTCGATCCGAGAGTGAGTGAGACAGCGCGACATCACCTGTCTCTCTCCCACCACACGCTAAATCTTATGAACTTTTTTAATACGCAGCTACCGATTTCTGTAAACATGCTCTATTTATGAATAATTTTGTGCCCAATTATGAACAAAATGAGCCGACTATGAACAATTTTCTTCATAATTACGCACAAAATTATGCGTAAATAGAGCATGTTTACAGAAATCGGTAGCTGCGTATAAAAAAAGTTCATAAGAATTTAGTGTGCATCTCAGCGCTAGGTTCGCCTGTCCGCCCGCTCCGGCTCGTCGGGTCACTCTCGGACCCGCCAGAAGCTCGCCCCCTCCTACTCCCCTCCTCACCTCTCACCCAGCGTCTTGCCTGCCGGGTCCACGGGCGACCCGACAACCCGACAAAAATTTCGCGGTCGGTCGGGCGAGACGCTGCGTTTCGCGGGCGGTCGGGCTCGGGTCAGAGCGCCAGAACGTTGTCGGGTCAGAATCGGGACTTGGTCCGACCGTTGCAGGGCTCTGCCCGAGAGCCGCCTAGCCGCGACCCCTGCGACCCGGGGAACTCTTATGGAGCGGAGTGGGACGCTGTGCGAGTGAGAGGTCTATCCCAAACCTCTGCCAACTAAAACGCGCTCACCCCTCCCAGCAGCCACAAGAGCGAGCTGGTCCAGCGTTTCTTCTTATCACAGTGGTAGCTCAGTGGGCTAAGGTGCAGCGCCGCAACCGGGTGTCGCAGGTTCAACTCCGCCCGGAGTGTTTTGGATACTTGTGGCTGCTGGGAGGGGTGAGCGCGTTTTAGTTGGCAGAGGTTAGCACTACGGGGCGACCTGCGATAGACCTCTCACTCGCACAGCGTCCCACTCCGCTCCATAAGAGTTCCCCTCCTCGGCGCCCCTCTTCTACAGCACTGAGTTCCCCACCGCGGGTGAGCCTAGCCCAGCTGGAACTACTTCCGAATCGCCATCTGAATGCGCTTGCGCACGCTGTTCGGACGCAGACACCTCACCAGAAGGGCGAGAGGTGAGAGTGCGGGGACAGGTGTCGTTGCTGCGGCCGAGCGGAGGGTACCGGTTGGGCAAGCCGTACTCGTCTTCATCGGCAGACTAGCATCTGCTAGCCGCGTCATGCCTTCTCACTCTCACGCTGGAAGCGTCGGGCGAGCACTCAGGCTCAGAACCGTGTCCGCCCAATCGAAAACACTAACCTGAAGTACACTCGGTGTGCACGGAGTACACCGGAGTATGCGACGTACACTTCGAGTACTCGGAGTAAATCCGGAGTACGCAGTACGCAGAGAACATCCGAAGGACGCGGGAGACATCAGGGGTGTGTAGAGTACCCGGAGTACAACTGGAGTATACCCGGAGTGCACTCGGCTTGCCCGCGGAGTTGCCGATAAAGACTTGGAGTACACTCGGAGTACCCACGGAGTACCCGATATACACTTGAGTACACTGAGTATTCCCTGAGTACACTGAGTACACCCGGAGTACACTGAGCACACCGGGGTACACTGAGTACAACCGGAGTACAGCCCGAGCAACATTTGGATTATTTGGAGTACACTCGGAGTATTCGGAGTACACTCGGAGTATTCGGAGTACAATAGGAGAACCCGCAGCAATTACTCTCAGAATACCCAGATACACCAAGAGCACGCAGAGTAGTGCCGGAGTTCATGCAGAACACTCAGAGTACCCGGAGTACACCCGGAGCAGGCAGAGAACACCCGGTGTACACGGAGTAAACTAAGAGTACGGTCGGAGTTGTGACGGCGATGCAAGTACAGGAGTCAGGAGGACGGCAAATGGCAGAATAGCGTAGGGCGTACGCCGCAGTAGAGGGCCGAGGAGCGGAACACAGGCTTGTGCTGTAATGGGTTTTGGGGTATAAAATTGAGAAATTTGACTCAAATAACACCAATTTCATGTTTATATTGAACCACGTTATTTAGCCTAACGTTAAATGCTGCTAAGCATGAATAACCGTTAATGTTTCCAAAAAACGTATTTGTTATTTACGATAACGTTATGGGCAATAACCGATAAATGTCGAGATTTAATATTCGTTACTATGCAATAACGTTAATTACTCTGTACGTGTTACTGGTTAAAGTTAGTAACTGTAACAAATAACGTAACCGTAATACCTTAAAAATCGTTATGTTATCCTGCCCTGACTACTTGGTGGTAGGAGCACGAGTATTGTTCAGTGCAGTGTAACACCATACCGTGATCCCATTTGCATCTCAGAACACAGAATACCACATACATGTTTTGGCAGAGAGAGCTGCGCAGCGTCGTCTTACATTGGTTGCACTCGTGCAAGGCTGCTGTCAGCCCGAGTGTGTAGGCAGCCCGACTGGCCTAGCTGAGCCGGCGATACTCCGTGCCAGCCAGGCCAGCTGGAGCATGGCTGCTGAGTGCGTGACGGTCCCCCGGGCCACGTGTTGCCAGGGTTGGTAGAAAAATTAGTAAAAATTAATATTTAATTAAAAATTAAATAAAAATAAATTAAAAATAAATTAAAATTAATTTTTAATTAATTTTTAATTATTTTTTAATTAATTTTTAATTAATTAATAATTAATTCATAATTAAATCAGAAATTCTAGTTGACTGTTCTCCGGACTTCATTTCTGGGACGAAATGCAGTTCGGAGACAACGCTGAAATGAAGATTGTTTCGAATACAGTTCGTAGCGACTCAAAATGTCGCAAAATATCAAAAAACATCGAAAATTATCAAAAATGTCAAAAAATATCAAAAATTATCGAAAATTATCGAAAAATATCGAAAATTATCGAAAATGTCGAAAAATATCGAAAATGTCGGATAACATCAAAAAATATCGAAAAACAACGAAAAATGTCGAAAATATCGGAAAATATCGAGAAATGTCGAAAATAATCGAAATGTTTGAGGTTTGACGATTGGCAACACTGGAAATTGAAAAACGGTTGGCACCACTGAATTGCGCTCGAAAAGACGGTTCTAGAGAGGTGCGGGTCGATGGGGTTCGTAAAAGTTAATAAGTGGGTCAATTTTGGGTGCTTTTTACAGTGTAGTCGCGAGTTGGGTCCTTTTTATCGAAAAACGGTGGGCGCCATCGAACTGGATGCGAAAAGACGCTTCCGGGAAGGTGCAGCTCGATGGAGTTGAGAAAAGTTGAAAACTGGACCAATTACGGGTGCTTTTTACAGTGTAGTCGCGAGCTGGGTCCATTTTTTCGTAAAACGGTGTGCACCATTGAACTAGACGCGAAAAGACGCTTCCGGAGAGGTACGGGTCGACGGGGTTGGAAAAAGTTGAATTATTTTTTATTTTTTTTAATTCCGTGAAAACTTTTATAATTTTTTTCAGTGCCTTAATGAGGGTTGGCAGGATTTGCCGTAGGCGTTTCGTTGTCTAGGAGTAAAACTGTAGACACCCTGAAAATTTCAAGTCTCTAGCTCATCTCCTTCTAGTGGAACAGACAGACAGACACACAGACACACAGACACACAGACACGAGGTCGTTTGCATAAGCCCGCTTTTATGCTTTTTCAAAGCAGAAGGGCGGGCTAAAAACAAGCAGGCCCGCCCTTCCGCCAAACGTCGTTGCCAGCTCCGCTTTGCTACGCTGGCAACTCCGTTCGGCAGGGGGCGTGCCTGCTTGGCCTGCCGGCGGCGTTCGGTCGGGCCTTCGGCCCGACCCCTAAGTCACACAAAACGTCCTCTTAGCTTGTAAATGATCGGGCCTGCGGCCCGTAAAGGCATTCTCTTCGGAAAGAGGCAGTTTGTAACGGTGCACCACCGAAACTACAGCCCTCCCTTCTGCTTTGAAAACGTGCCGATAGGGACTAAGCGGTCAGTTATTCGGCAAAAAAGGGGAGTCGGAAATCTCGAAAAATGTCGAAATACGTGAGTTCGGCCTCAGATGGAACGGTCGAACTCGGACTTTATTTGGTAGCAGTTGGCAACACTGAATTACGCTCGTCGAACCAATGTTAATGGTATAGGCGTCGAGGGGTGTCGAAAATTTCAAAAATTGTCGAGATATGTCGAAAATTGTCAAAATATGTAGAAATTCGTAAAAATGTCGAAAAATCTCGAAATATCTCAGAAATGTTGAGATATATCGAAAAATTTGGATAATGTCGAAAAACATCGAAAAATGAGGGATCCCAGTGGGGAATGAAACGTTTCGGATTAAACCAGGATTAATTCAAGATAAGTTTTAGTTTGACTATCTGAGTTATTCGTACCAGAAACCTGTCTTAAACGTCTCGCTGAAATTAATCTCGATCGGATGGATCGCAAATTATTCCTTAGTCGGTGCTCGCGAAACGTTCTGCTGTGATCGATTTCGAAATGATTGCGAAACGTTTTTAATTCATTAACCATAGTAGGACGTATAATGTTTTAATCGTTTCGGACCACATCCAAAAGGAATGCGGGGAACATTTTATGAGCTCTCCCGAACCTACGTAAGTTGTACTTCTGACATGAAAATGAAGTTAAGATGAACAGGACATTTGTTAAGTCCAGTTTGAAAATGTTTCGTTTGGACGTGTTCAAACAACATAACACATCAAAAACATATTGAAAATTTACAATAATGAATCAATGTTAATTGGGAGGAACCAGTGGGTGGGCGTTATTTCATCTTGAGCATGTTGGTCCTGCGAAGACCGAACATCCTTCGTAAGAGATTATCTTTATATAATCTTTAGAAAACGTTTCCGGAACATATTACGAGGAGTGCTTTGGCCACAAGGGTTGTAGTGGAATGGGGAACGCAACGTGACAGATTTCTACCAGAGCACCTCCGTAGGTAAGTGGGTAGCGCAGTGGCCTTGTAACTCAAAGGCTGAGGGTTCGAATCCGACTGGAGTCGGGCATTGGTAAGTGTAAAATTCTGTGAAATTGAAACTACTATAATGTCAACACCTTGGACTGTGGAGGAAAGCCAAAACGCAAGGAAAACTTCACCAGATGTTCAAAATTAAATTTTAACGCTTTTGATGGAACATATTAAATACGTTTCTAAGATATCCCTCGAAACGTTTTCAAGACTATCTTATATACGTTCTCAAGACTATCTTTTGAAACGCTTTCAGACCGAACTATGTGCACTCAAAAGACAAATCTGATACGTTTCAGTGGTTCGTTCTCAGGACTAATATTAGTTCCTGCGAAGCGTTTTCAAGACATTTTCAGAATTAAAAAATCCTTACTGGGATAATGTCGAAAAATGTCGAAGAATATCAAAAACTGTCAAAAATGTTTACAAATATCGAAATATGTCGGAATATGTCAAAAATGTCGAAAAATATCAAAAAACATCGAAAATTATCAAAAATGTCAAAAAATATCGAAAATTATCGAAAAATATCGAAAAATATCGCAAATGTCGAATAATATCAAAAAATATCGAAAAAGAACGAAAAATGTCGAAAATATCGGAAAATATCGAGAAATGTCGAAAATAATCGAAATGTTTGAGTTTTGACGATTGGCAACACTGGAAATTGAAAAACGGTTGGCACCACTGAATTGCGCTCAAAAAGACGGTTCTAGAGAGGTGCGGGTCGATGGGGTTCGTAAAAGTTGAAAAGTGGGTCAATTTTGGGTGCTTTTTACAGTGTAGTCGCGAGTTGGGTCCTTTTTATCGAAAAACGGTGGGTGCCATCGAACTGGACGCGAAAAGACGCTTCCGGGGAGGTGCAGCTCGATGGGGTTGAGAAAAGTTAACAAGCAGGCCCGCCCTTCCGCCAAACGTCGTTGCCAGCTCCGCTTTGCTACGCTGGCAACTCCATTCGGCAGGGGGCGTGCCTGCTTGGCCTGCCGGCGGCGTTCGGTCGGGCCTTCGGCCCGACCCCTAAGTCACGCGGAACGTCCTCTTAGCTTGTAAATGATCGGGCCTGCCGCCCGTAAAGGCATTCTCTTCGGAAAGAGGCAGTTTGTAACGGTGAACCACCGAAACTACAGCCCTCCCTTCTGCTTTGAAAACGTGCTGATGGTGACTAAACGGTCAGTTATTCGGCAAATACGGGGAGTCAGAAATCTCGAAAAATGTCGAAATACGTGAGTTCGGCCTCAGATGGAACGGTCGAACTCGGACTTTACTTGGCAGCAGTTGGCAACACTGAATTACGCTCGTCGAAACGATTTTAACGGTATAGGCGTCGAGGGGTGTCGAAAATTTCAAAAATTGTCGAAATATGTCGAAAATTGTCGAAATATGTAGAAATACGTCAAAAATGTCGAAAAATCTCGAAATATCTTTAAAATGTTGAGATATATCGAAAAATATAGAAAATGTCGGAAAACATCGAAAAACATCGAAAAATGAGGGATAATGTCGAAAAATGTCGAAAAATATCAAAAATTGTCAAAAATGTTTACAAATATCGAAATGTGTCCGAATATACGAGGGGGTTTTCACTCGGAATTTTGGTGTACACGGTATTACATAATTCATGTATTACAGGTACACTCTAAACTTTCTACAAAGAAAGTTTTCGCAGAATACAAAGAATTATGTGCAACCGTAATATACAAGAAAAATCCTTGTATTACAAAGAGTTTTCCTTTGTACTACAAGGAATTTTCTTTGTATTACAAAGAAAATTTTGCTTTGTAGTGGCTTTGTATTACGGTTGCACAGAATTCTTTGTAATACAAGGAATTTTCTTTGTAAGAAGTTAAGAGTGTATTACGCGGTATTACACGGTATTACGCGGTATTACACGGTATTACGCGGTATTACGCGGTATTACAGGGTATTACGCGGTATTACGGAGGTATTACACGGTATTACGGAGGTATTACAATAACAGTATGACGGACCTTCAAACTGCAAACAATTACAAACGCTTTGCGGATTGTGGTCTCCTGTTAGGTAGACAACCCATTGCGCGCGTATGTATTAACTTCTTACAAAGAAAATTCCTTGAATTACAAAGAATTCTGTGCAACCATAATACAAAGCCACTACAAAGCAAAATTTTCTTTGTAATACAAAGAAAATTCCTTGTAGTACAAAGGAAAACTCTTTGTAATACAAGGATTTTTCTTGTATATTACGGTTGCACATAATTCTTTGTATTCTACGAAAAAATTCTTTGTAGAAAGTTTAGAGTGTAGCGGGCTGGCGGATCTTTGGACGACATGGGAGAAGAGGAAGAGGGGAGGAGGGAGTGAGGGGTTCGCGGGCGGGGGCCTGGTCCTGCAGGCCAACGTCGTACAGGCCGGCGGCGGCCAGGTGGCCTGGAAGGCTCCTCCAACATGGTCCCCCAGGCCAATGTTGTGACTATATAGAACACAATTTCATTCTTTGCCTTAATTTTTTACTCTGCTTGGGTTTCTACCCAAGCCCTTCATTTAAAAAAATTGAACTGGTTATTGGATTATTATTTAAAAAAAAATAAGAAGAAATGGGACAACAGGCCACTTTTTTCATTTTTATAAAATCAGGAAAATATTTCAGAATTCAGAGTTCAATGAAAAGATTTTACAAAACTCATAAATAAGAAATAACCAAATATTCTGAAATATCCTGAAATAACTGCATTAAAACCATGTTATTGTGTGTATTATTGAGTGACTCCAGAAACAATTAAGAAGCTAGGGGGCAAGGGGTGTCACATAACCTAGCTTATAGCTTGAGTCCCTTGAGGAATTAACGTTTACGAGCGCTCGCATAAGATAATGATATAATCGAACGTAGAATTTCCTAATGAACTTTGAAAACGGCGCCAAAACCAACTCAAAAGCACAACAACGCTCACTAGAGTGGGGGAGCAAGGAGAGGGGGAATAGTGGAGGGGGGAAGGGAATGCCTCAGTATACTCTATTAACATTAGCAATATGATTGAAGCAAGTAAAACGTTAGCAGGAATATTTGGTGTGTGAGGGGTGATGTGGCGGTATTACGCGGTATTACGCGGTATTACGCGGTATTTCGCGGTATTACACGGTATTACACGGTATTACACGGTATTACACGGTATTACACGGTATTACACGGTATTACACGGTATTACACAGTATTACACGGTATTACACGGTATTACACGGTATTACACGGCAATGTGTACACGGTATTACGCGATTGAAAACCCCCTCGGGAATATATCAACAATGCCGAAAAATATCAAAATACATCAAAAATTATCAAAAATGTCAAAAAATATCAAAAATTATCGAAAATTATCGAAAAATATCGAAACTTATCGAAAATGTCGAAAAATATCGAAAAATACCGCAAATGTCGAACATTATCAAAAAATATCGAAAAACAACGGAAAATGTCGAAGGTATCGAAAAATATCGGAAAATACCGAGAAATGTCGAAAATAATCGAAATGTTTGAGTTTTGACGATTGGCAACACTGGAAATTGAAAAACGGTTGGCACCACTGAATTGCGCTCGAAAAGACGGTTCTAGAGAGGTGCGGGTCGATGGGGTTCGTAAAAGTTGAAAAGTGGGTCAATTTTGGGTGCTTTTTACAGTGTAGTCGCGAGTTGGGTCCTTTTTATCGAAAAACGGTGGGCGCCATTGAACTGGACGCGAAAAGACGCTTCCGGGGAGGTACGGGTCGACGGGGTTGAGAAAAGTTGAAAACTGGACCAATTACGGGTGCTTTTTACAGTGTAGTCGCGAGCTGGGTCCATTTTTTCGTAAAACGGTGTGCACCATTGAACTATACGCGAAAAGACGCTTCCGGAGAGGTACGGGTCGACGGGGTTGGAAAAAGTTGAATTTTTTTTTTTGTTTATTCCGTGAAAACCTTAATAATTTTTTTCAGTGCCTTAATTAGGGTTGGCAGGATTTGCACCAGGCGTTTCGTTGTCCAGGAGTGACCCTTAAGATACCCTAAAAATTTCAACTCTCTAGCTCAACTCCTTCGAGTGGAACAGACAGACAGACAAACAGACAAACAGACAAACAGACAGACAGACAGACACCAGATCGATTGCATAAGCCCGCTCTGAAGCTTTTTCAAAGCAGAAGGGCGGGCTAAAAACTGGACCAATTACCGGTGCTTTGTACAGTGTAGTCGCGAGCTGGGTCCATTTTTTCGTAAAACGGTGTGCACCATTGAACTAGACGCGAAAAGACGCTTCCGGAGAGGTACGGGTCGACGGGGTTGGAAAAAGTTGAATATTTTTTTTTTATTTATTCCGTGAAAACTTTTATAATTTTTTTCAGTGTCTTAATGAGGGTTGGCAGGATTTGCACCAGGCGTTTCGATGTCCAGGAGTGACCCTTAAGATACCCTAAAAATTTCAACTCTCTAGCTCAACTCCTTCGAGTGGAACAGACAGACAGACAAACAAACAGACAGACAGACACCGCATCGATTGCATAAGCCCGCTCTAAAGCTTTTTCAAAGCAGAAGGGCGGGCTAAAAACCACCGGCTGTTAGGCAAGTTCGAGATGGGTAGAATCCCCATACATAGGGTGCCTACGGGACGTAAAACCCCACAGATCAGGATCAGGTACAAAGTCATTGTAGTTGCAACTGAGGCTAGAAGGAAAGATTGCCCCACAAAAATAAACTCTACAACTTCGCCTTACCTTGGACAACAAGAATTCTAGAGAACACACAAAATGTGCGTTGTCACATGGAGTCGATTGATAAGTTAAGTGCAAACGTATTCACATTCACAAACTGCAAAATAAATTACTTTCTTTACTTTATAAACAACAAGAGTGCTATTGCGATACAAGTGTTGAAGCAGCTGCTTATACGAATTGAAGCCAAAAGTATACTCCAAAATGTAGTATTTTTAAACTTTTTAGTCGTGTTTATGTGTAGTCAAGGACTATAACTAGTATGATTTTCGAAACAGTAAAATATCCTTTCACCGATTGTACATGCAACTATAGTTCCAACTACTATCACGAACTGCAGCCAACATTATAAATGTAAAACCAGTAAAATTGCCGTCATTGTGTAGTTTCAACCACAGAAAAGGATATGAGTTAGTGTTTGCAGAAAAACATTATTTAGTTCAGAGTTTTAGATAGTAGTTCACAGCTACAGTTTGGGTCACGGTGGAGGGAGAAAAGGTGGCGGCACTACGGGCCCGGCGGCCGTGGTTCCAGAATCTCGACAGGTTGGGGGATTAACGCCGAAGTCGGGGCGATCTAATGTGCCGGTCCGGAGTAGCTGCGGTCGGGGCGTCCCCACAGGCAGGTAGGCAGCCCCGACTTAGCTTCAGCCGGACCGACCGTAGGCTCGGCGGGAGTGTGCGAGGGAGAAGGGTCACTGTGCGAGAGAGACAGGTATCTTTTGGTACGGCACGGCACGGGCAGGCCGCGCGCTGCCGGTGGGACGGGCGGGGAATTCTGACGTTTTGAACTCATGTACTCATGTGGCCAGCACAGCGGGAGGATGTGTGGGTGTTTGTAACGGTGTATGGTGCACTATCAGCAATCTTTCGAAGGTCAGGGACTCAGGGGCATTTTATTTTGAAAAGATTGAAAAATTGAAATTAAAAGTATAAACGAGCCCTTTTGGCCATATCCGAATCTATTCACCCCAGTCTTGCCAGTGTTGATTTCTTACCTTGTTTTGGCAAGTAAAGAGCGGGATACCGGTCTTAGTGTACCCTGTCGTACATCCCTGTACAGCACACTTACGTCCCATGTCGAGTCTGGACTGGAGAGTGTAGACGGTTGACAGAGAGGTCCGCCAGGCCCGCGAACCACGGCAACCTCCATTCATTGTTTATCGCACAGTGCTCAAAACACCCCCGTGCTCCGAGGACCGCACGGGCCGAGGGCCGCACTTGCTATGCTATATTCAATTAAGAAGAGTCCGTTTCCACGCCTGCGCTGGTGTGGATCCTGCGCCTGCCGAGGCGTGGCTCCACACCTCCGAGGGAGTGGGTCGCCATTCGGGAGGAGGTAGTGGGGGTACTCGTGACTGACTCGGCTACTGCTCGGCTCCCTGGTCGGCTTCGTCTTAGGCTTCGTAACTGTTTGATCTTATCCGTTCGGCCCATTCCCGCCAAGACAGCCGCTGCTTGCTTTTGCGAAAGTATTAGACTTCATGATTTTATCATCATGGTTCAGTATGACCTTATTGATCCCGAATCCGGCAATTACTGGAGGGTAAACATCAGCCAAGTGGAGGCCAATTTCTACGATTTGTGTAAGTATTTTCGCTTCCTTCTTTACTTTTTGGTTGAGGCGTTGTGAGGTTAGGTAGCTGGTTTGATTGCTACCCCGGCCATCGAATCGAGTGGTTATTATATTAGTGCACTTTTAGATAACAACCATCGAGCCCGTGCAATCAAAGAGCTGAAGGACAGGAAATTCCCGCATACTGGGAAATGGGACTTGTCCATGGTGACCTCAAACACTCAAGCAAATTCTCCTGTGCCTCAGGGTGAGTAAACTGCCGAATTTCAGTGCTTTCTGTTCGGTTTTAATTGGTTTCATCATTTAATTTTTTTTCTTTTAGTTTCAGGGAAGAAAACTGTTAAAAATGGTAATCCAAAGATACGTTGGCCAGGAAACACTTCCACATTGTTCATTAATTTATGTCTCCCATACCGCAAGTGGCTGCGCTGCAAAACTGTTGCACCATTTGTGTGGGAAGAGATCTCTGCAAAGCTACTGAACAAGCACAACTTGAGATACAATGGTGAACAATGTCATGCTAAAATGAAATCCCTGAAGCGAACGTTCCGTGAGGCAAAGGGAGGTCAGCACAGTGGTGATAAATGGCCTCATTATTGGGTAATGACATATATTTATGACGAGCCCATTGTACCAGGAGAGTTGAGCCTTACTTCTGAAGGTTGGTTATGCCTTGTTAATTTGTAAACTTGTGAATTGATTTTCCGTTAATTACTAATACATTTCACCTCTGAAGCAGTGCTTGGTATGACCAGTTCTAATTCCACATCAACAAATATTATGTCAAGCACTGTTGTCTCATCTCGTAAGTTGTTCAGATTGAGCTGTATTGACTTCCTGGTGTACTGTGTTTATCATGACTGTCCTCTTTGCAGCGGTCTCTAACGCAGTATTGCCCCCAGAGGAAAGTCCCATTCTGAGTGCTGGAGCATCAGGTATGAATTCGGACAACACTGCAGTTTCTTTTGCAGTATTGAGACCCGTGGACAGTCCCATTTTAGGAGCTGTTGCATCAGGTGGGAATTCATGCATTAGCGCTGTCTAAGGATGGGGAAAGTGTGACACTAATGCTGGCATTGCTGCATTTTTTCCTTCAGGTTATGAATACATTCAATTCAATGATGATGATAATGGTGATGCTTCTATCGTGCTAACTGCAGAGCCAAGTACGTGAGGAGCTCTGAAGTAGTTACGAGTTTGGTGTTAAATGACTGTCCTAATATTTTTCCCTTTACAGCTTTAGGAATTTTGAAGGATATATCTAATCTAGTTTCTAATGAGGGCCATATTAGTGTTCCAATTGAGAATAGACCAGGAATGAAAGTAATTGCTGAGATACCCCTGATTTCAGACCTGTCAGGTATGTTTCAGGTCTCTCCCTCTTATCTCTATCAGAAGTGTGCGGATCCATGCTGTATCCCTTGATTTGAGTGTCACCAGGTCCCACTTCTGAAGCAGCAGAATATCTTTCAATCCCAGATGATGGAGATGTCCCTGATATTTTGATGAAAGAATTCCCAGAGACCCAGGGAATGACAGAAGCCCCAATGACCCCGACAAAAAAAAAGGCCAAAGGTCCTGCCTTCTTAACAAGTGAGTATTTTTGATTTATGTCATATTGCTGAAGTACTGCTTTATGCCTTCATTGAGCTAATTATTCTAATTGGTTGTCTTAGATTCACCACAGAGACATTCCCCTCAAACTACACCTAGAAGAAAGAAAGCAAATAAGCCTCCCAAGTCTGCTTTGCAGTTGGATCCGGAAGATACTGCAGCATTTGTTGCCAAGTGCTTGGCTAGAAAAGCAGATTTACAAAAAGAAAGGATCAATGTGCAGGTGTGGAAGGACATAAGTGATGAGCTTGGAGACAAGTTTGATTGGCACCTGTGCCGCGCGAAATTTATGCAAATGGACGAGTCATTCAAAAACACATTCCTCCCCTTGGAAGGCAAGATGGGTTCTACAGAGTGGCCTTACTACAAGTCATTCTGTGACATATATGATATTCCAGAAAATTACTATTCTGTTGTGAAAATTGTCGACTTGGGTGAGGAGGGTGTTGACGAGAATGATGATGAGGAGGAGAAGGCTGCTAATGAAAATGATGGTGCGTATCCATCTTTGCTGTGAACATCTAATCAGAAATGCTCCATTTCCACTTTTCTATAATATTTTTTTTTCTCAGGTCCTAGCAAATTGTGGAGTGCAGACGCCATAGCTCTGCTTCTTTCCTTGTACAAAACAAGACAACATTCATTTGAATCAAGCACATCACACTTACGGTACACATTTTTGTATGCCCAAATATCAGCAGCCATGAAGGAGGCCGGTTATTCTCTTTCTATGAAGCAATGCAAGAGTAAGATGGATGCCTTAAAAAGTAAATTCCGTAAAGAATTTGATCTTAGCAGCAAAACGGGTGCCAGTCCAAGCTCCTGGCCTCTTTATGAGAAAATGCTTGAGATGTTTGAAGGCAGTGCCTCGTTGGTGCCACCCTATGCACTTTCAGCTGGAAGAGCGCTGGTATTCTCTGAAAAGGGCCAGGCTGAAAATTCTGCTGTGTCTGCAACTGGAACAAGGACACGTCCCACTCTGAAGACAAAGGCGAAGACAGACATACAAATGAAGAAACCTATTTATAAGAGCTGGAGTCAGCAAATGCATGACAGAAATGTTCGTCAGCGAGAAGATTTACTGAAAGAAGTTCAAATTATGAATAAAAACTTTGAAGAAGGAAATAAAGATAGGAAGCTCTTTTTCCAAGCTATAATGAAGAAATTACAGTAAATTTTGCTCTAAGATAAGATATCAAAGGTAATCAGTACTGTATTTCTTAGAACTGGACAAGCATTCCAATATTGATATCACCTTATTTCTTTTGTTTTCTGGTTGATGCAAACGGTGCAGTACTGATCTGAATTCAGTTTTGTAAATTACCATCTCCGATTGTGTTGTTCATATGCATGGACTATGCATATGAAAGATAGCAGCATAGAACTTCTGAGATTTATGTACCAATGTTATGTTACCTTTTTTAGTTTAAGATTCTAGGTACAATGCTATTTTTTTGTTATTCTGTAGAAGATAAGTTTCTTCCATGCTGCTGTCTGTGTTGACTACATGTTACAATAATTGTTGAGGTTCTAGTGCAATCCTGTACCAAAGACTTACTGAATAGAATAGTGAAATGTTTTGTTTCAGACACTCACATTGCTGGGAAGTAGTGTGTAATTTGTCATTTTTTTTGTGTGTGTTGGTTTATTTTTGCTGTTAATCCTTGTGTTTAATGCCAAAGGCTAAAAATAAACATAAATGATACCAACTTCTGATTTTATTTCTGAAAAAGTTGCCTCTATATTTTACACCTGCAAATGTTAAAAGCCATGAAGGGACAATAATTTTAAACATCTAATACTTTTTAAGTCTCACCTTAGATCAGTAATTTCCATGTACACCTTGTGGTTAGTAACAAAGAATAGTCTGAATACAGGCATATGAAGAATCTTCAATTGGTTACAAAATTATAATTTTCAAAAATGAAATCTTTCAGTACTGTCTTTAAACAATTTACTTGTAACATTAAAGTGAAAGGGGAAAACTAGCAAAGACTAATGATTAATGAAATACATAATGCCAAGGCAAATTTACGTACCGTAATGGTCTGAATAAGAGCCTCCCCGGCATATAAGCCTCCCCCTACTTTTAGAGCCTCATTTGGAAGTAAAAGGTCCATATAAACCCATACAAAAAAGGCCTCTCACAGAAGCCCCCCCTTTGTTTTTAGGCTAATTTTTTTTTTTTTTTTAAAAAAAGAGGCTTATATTCAGACCATTACGGTAATAGGGATGACTGTTTTATTTAAAGTAAATGAATTCAGAGATGATTCCGAGAAAACTAAATACATTTATGAAATGGAATGTTACTGCTGTTTTATATCTTTTTCATTGTCATGAGTACTATAAACTAAGGACAAAAAGGAATGCTAGATTTTGTCTACTTTCATCATAAGTCCCCATCTATTTCATCGTCATCTTCTCTTTCCTCTTCCTCAGGCAGAGGCAACAAATGATCAGTGTAAAACAGTCTCTTCTCCTCGCCTCTCGCCTCTGCAGCATCCTGCAGCACACGTTCAGCTTCAGGCACATCATCTATCAGCTGCTCATCGATAGCTCCAACTAACATCTCATTGTCATTAATGGGGCGAGCTAACTCGGCCTCCTGCAAAAAAGAAAAAATTGTAGTATTAGGACAAAAGCAATGATACTGTGACAAGAAGCACTGTTGGAACACGATGAAAAGTCCACTTACATCTATCATTTGTTCGCCTTCACGGATCAGAAAGTTATGTAAAACAAATGATGCTGTTACATGCTCCACGAGGTTCCTGGGATTCCTCACATGTAAGAACTTCAGTCTGCGCCACTTTCCCTTAGCCTTTGCAAATGCATTCTCTACTCTGACCCTACATTGAGACAGTTTCTTGTTAAAATTGAGCTGCCTCTCAGTTAGGTGGCCATTGTTGGCATAGGGAGCCATCATCTGCAAAGGAAAAAAATACGAAGAATGTTAAAGAAATATAAACAATAAATTTTATTACTACGGGCACGGAGACAAATGAATACTTACAAAAGAGGTCACTACATAGGCACCATCTCCAACAAGATGCTCATCTGGTCCAATGACCAATCCCGGAGGTGAATGGAGTAGGTCATGGTGAAGGGGGCTTCTGGTGAACACTCGTCTATCATTCATGGTTCCTACTTCACCTACATGAAGGTGGCGAACAAGGAGATTGTGATCGACAACAGCCTGAACATTTATACTGTAGGAGTGGTGCCTATTGATGTACTGGCGTGCATCCTCCAGTGGAGCCGTGATGTTGATGTGAGTGCAGTCAATACAGCCAATAACACCTGGGAAATGAGTGGCCCTCTCAAATGTCTGGCTGATATGGGTCCTTTCCACTGCATCTGGCCACTTAATATATGTTGCTGCTAGCTCTGTGAGAGCTAGAATCACGTATGAGTAGAAGTAATAAAGAGTACTCGGTGTTACTCCAAAGCGTAGAGCAACACTTCGAAAACAATCAGGCGTGGCCATTAGCCAAACAACCATGAGCATTATGTCCGGAAATGGTCGCCTTTGCCGAATCACTCTGTTCTTCTCAACAAGATGATTGAAAACGACTTCACAGAGTTCCTAAAACACAAGGGAAGAGCTCTCAATACTCTATCTCCACCACACAACACAATCACATATAAATATTATTACGTACCTCAAACATCACTCTTGACATTCTAAAATGAAGTTTAAAACACACATCACCAAACATATGATATTCATTGATGTTAACTTCTACAGGTTGCCACACATTACCAACAAGGTCATCTAGAAAAAAAAATTACACGAATCAAACATTTCGAACTACAACAGTAATAACAGTGACAATTTATGGTAAATTGAGGACTTGCCAAAGCCTTCTCCCTCTTCCAGCTCCAACAGTTCAGCAGCAGCTAACCTCGCTGCCGCCATGACCATCTCTTCATGCTAAGCCTGCTCGTCTTCAAGGACTGCGAGTAGCAAGGGAAGAATGTCACGCACATTCTCCATGTTACCCATTCTATTTATGAATTGCTATCACAAGCTTCGTCCTAAAGATCCTCCCGCAACGCAAATTTCATCTAGGCTATAGTTTACCCGGATTACCGGCGGGGGCAGGGGGCGCGGGACGGGAATGCTCCGAGTCGGAGTCGGAGTTTGTCGGAGTCGAGCGAATCGTAAGACCGAACCGAACGACCGAGCACGGAGCCGAGCAGTAGCCGAGTCAGTCACGAGTACCCCCACTACCTCCTCCCGAATGGCGACCCACTCCCTCGGAGGTGTGGAGCCACGCCTCGGCAGGCGCAGGATCCACACCAGCGCAGGCGTGGAAACGGACTCTTCTTAATTGAATATAGCACTACATGAGTTCAAAACGTCAGAATTCCCCGCCCGTCCCACCGGCAGCGCGCGGCCTGCCCGTACCGTGCCGTGCCGCACCAAAAGATACCTGTCTCTCTCGCACAGTGACCCTTCTCCCTCGCACACTCCCGCCGAGCCTACGGTCGGTCCGGCTGAAGCTAAGTCGGGGCTGCCTACCTGCCTGTGGGGACGCCCCGACCGCAGCTACTCCGGACCGGCACGTTAGATCGCCCCGACTTCGGCGTTAATCCCCCAACCTGTCGAGATTCTGGAACCACGGGTCCCTATGCTGGGGCTACCTGAGTGCCGCCACCTTTTCTCCCTCCACCGTGGTTTGGGTAGTGCAGTTTAAACTACAGTCTAAATCGAGATCCTTCCACCCGGGTTGACGACTGTCATAAAGTAGTTGAAGATGAAGAAGAATTTGAAACTGTCTTTCACACCTCTTCAGGGAAACCGGTTTCTAAGAAGAAGAAAAAGTCCGACTTGCACAAACAGTTTAGGAGAGGTGAAAAGGCATATGAATCAAACCATGTGAAAAGTTTTGTTTGGGATGGCTCACATCCGTCATTGTATAGTTTCAACCACAGAAAAGGATATGAGTTAGTGTTTGCAGAAAAACATTATTTAGTTCAGAGTTTTAGATAGCAGTTCACAGCGCGGTTCTCAGCTACAGTTTGGGTAGTGCAGTTTAAACTACAGTCTAAATCGAGATCCTTCCACCCGGGATAAGGGAAAATATGGCCTTTTCAGCTGAAGGGTGTTAACATCTTAAGGATCTTACCATCCTAACATCCTAACAACTTAAAGTGTTAAACATCTTAACAGTTATCGCGGGTGCCCGCTAATTTCACTCCAACAGTGGTTTCAAATGATTTTTTTTCTGCTAAATTTATAACAAATAACCATTAATAAAGGTAAAACTGTCATATTATCATAGTCATAGTATTGCGATGACCAATGCACGTGGCAGGTGGGAGCCAGCGCGAACGGAAGAGGGCAGGACGGCAAGATCGACTCTTGACTCGAGTGTCGCCTGCATTGTTCATCGCAATTCCATCATAATAGTTCAGCTTTATTCATGGTTATTTGTTAGAAATTTAGCAAAAAACAAGCAGGCCCGCCCTTCCGCCAAACGTCGTTGCCAGCTCCGCTTTGCTACGCAGGCAACTCCGTTCGGCAGGGGGCGTGCCTGCTTGGCCTGCCGGCGGCGTTCGGTCGGGCCTTCGGCCCGACCCCTAAGTCACACAGAACGTCCTCTTAGCATGTAAATGATCGGGCCTGCGGCCCGTAAAGGCATTATCTTCGGAAAGAGGCAGTTTGTAACGGTGAACCACCGAAACTACAGCCATCCCTTCTGCTTTGAAAACGTGCCGATAGTGACTAAACGGTCAGTTACTCGGCAAAAAAGGGGAGTCGGAAATCTCGAAAAAATGTCGAAATACGTGAGTTCGGCCTCAGATGGAACGGCCGAACTCGGACTTTATTTGGCAGCAGTTGGCAACACTGAATTACGCTCGTCGAACCAATTTTAATGGTATAGGCGTCGAGGGGTGTCGAAAATTTCAAAAATTGTCGAGATATGTCGAAAATTGTCGAAATATGTAGGAATTCGTAAAAAATGTCGCAAAATCTCGAAATATCTCAAAAATGTTGAGATCTATCGAAAAATATGGATAATGTCGAAATACATCGAAAAATGAGGGATAATGTCGAAAAATGTCGAAGAATATCAAAAATTGTCAAAAATGTTTACAAATATCGAAATATGTCGGAATATGTCAAAAATGTCGCAAAATATCAAAAAACATCGAAAATTTTAAAAAATGTCAAAAAATATCAAAAATTATCGAAAATTATCGAAAAATATCGAAAATGTCGAAAAATATCGAAAATGTCGAATTATATCAAAAAATATCGAAAAACAACGAAAAATGTCGAAAATATCGGAAAATATCGAGAAATGTCGAAAATAATCGAAATGTTTGAGTTTTGACGATTGGCAACACTGGAAATTGAAAAACGGTTGGCTCCAATGAATTGCGCTCGAAAAGACGGTTCTAGAGAGGTGCGGGTCGATGGGGTTCGTAAAAGTTGAAAAGTGGGTCAATTTTGGGTGCTTTTTACAGTGTAGTCGCGAGTTGGGTCCTGTTTATCGAAAAACGGTGGGCGCCATTGAACTGGACGCGAAAAGACGCTTCCGGGGAGGTGCAGCTCGATGGGGTTGAGAAAAGTTGAAAACTGGACCAATTTCGGGTGCTTTTTACAGTGTAGTCGCGAGTTGGGTCCATTTTTTCGTAAAACAGTGTGCACCATTGAACTAGACGCGAAAAGACGCTTCCGGAGAGGTACGGGTCGACGGGGTTGGAAAAAGTTGAATAATTCCGTGAAAACTTTCATAATTTTTTTCAGTGCCTTAATGAGGGTTGGCAGGATTTGCCGTAGGCGTTTCGTTGTCTAGGAGTAAAACTGTAGACACCCTGAAAATTTCAAGTCTCTAGCTCATCTCCTTCTAGTGGAACAGACAGACAGACACACAGACAGACAGACAGACAGACAGACACGAGGTCGTTTGCATAAGCCCGCTTTTATGCTTTTTCAAAGCAGAAGGGCGGGCTAAAAACAACGAAAAATGTCGAAAATATCGAAAAATATCGAGAAATGTCGAAAATGTCGGAAATAATCAAAATGTTTGAGTTTTGACGATTGGCAACACTGGAAATTGAAAAACGGTTGGCTCCAATGAATTGCGCTCGAAAAGACGGTTCTAGAGAGGTGCGGGTCGATGGGGTTCGTAAAAGTTGAAAAGTGGGTCAATTTTGGGTGCTTTTTACAGTGTAGTCGCGAGTTGGGTCCTGTTTATCGAAAAACGGTGGGCGCCATTGAACTGGACGCGAAAAGACGCTTCCGGGGAGGTGCAGCTCGATGGGGTTGAGAAAAGTTGAAAACTGGACCAATTTCGGGTGCTTTTTACAGTGTAGTCGCGAGTTGGGTCCATTTTTTCGTAAAACAGTGTGCACCATTGAACTAGACGCGAAAAGACGCTTCCGGAGAGGTACGGGTCGACGGGGTTGGAAGAAAGTTGAAAAATTTTATTGTTTTTTATTCCTGAAAACTTTAATAATTTTTTTCAGTGCCTTAATGAGGGTTGGCAGGATTTGCACCAGGCGTTTCGGTGTCCAGGAGTGACACTTAAGATACCCTAAAAATTTCAACTCTCTAGCTCAACTCCTTCGAGTGGAACAGACAGACAGACAGACAGACAGACAAACAGACAGACACCAGATCGATTGCATAAGCCCGCTCTGAAGCTTTTTCAAAGCAGAAGGGCGGGCTAAAAACAAGACCGGTCTTATGCGCACGGTACGCACGAATTAGAGCCTATTGATATTCGCACGGCACGTGCGAATAAGAGCCTATTGATATTCGCACGGCACGTGCGAATAACGTCCCGATCTTATGCGCACGGAACGTACGAATTACAGCCTCTTGATATTCGCACGGCAGATCTTGATCTGTCGTGGAAACACTGGCCACCCTCTAGATGCCTAATGCCGTGTCGACTCGACTACGTTTGCTTTCGTTATTCGCCCGGTCGACACAGATCTACCGTGTTAATAATTACGGAGTTTTTATCAGTCCGCAGCCGTGCGGTTTGAGCAGTAATCACTATTCGCACGCAATCGTACACCATGTCGGCTGGACTTGGTCCGTTTGCCGCACGGCTATGTCTGAAGTTCGACTCTCATTTGATGTAACACGGTAGTTGTGTTTCGATTAGAACAAAAAGCGTCCTGATTGTCAAGGTGCCCCCACAATCAACTCATCGGGAGGTGACGGAACGAAATTTTGGGTACCAGGAATTTAATTCCTGCTTCCCCCTGCGCTTGTGCTCTCCGGGTAGGCCGCCACCTTCACACGAGTGCTTGGCGGGTTGGCCTATCCAGTTTGTCGCAGGCGTTCCGCCTCGGTAACAGCTATTGCGGGGGCACCATTAGGCCCCTACCACCACTAGCGCGCTCACGTGGCGCGAAGCGCTCAGCCAATCAGGACGCTTTTGTTCTATCCGCTATTCTTCTCCTTTTTCTAATCGAAACACACTATTGTGGATCTCTCCTGAGCTTCGAGCAGATACCATAATCGGTGTTGGATGATGTGATGGAAAAGCCCAGGGGGTGGACTCAAGTGTGGAGATACCTATGGATGTATATGCCAACTGTCTTTCAATAATAACCACACATTTTAAATGCGTGAATTGTTGCTATAAAAACCTGTTATTATTTTAAAACAAGCAGGCCCGCCCTTCCGCCAAACGTCGTTGCCAGCTCCGCTTTGCTACGCTGGCAACTCCGTTCGGCAGGGGGCGTGCCTGCTTGGCCTGCCGGCGGCGTTCGGTCGGGCCTTCGGCCTTCGGCCCGACCCCTAAGTCACACAGAATGTCCTCTTAGCTTGTAAATGATCGGGCCTGCGGCCCGTAAAGGCATTCTCTTCGGAAACAGGCAGTTTGTCACGGTGAACCACCGAAACTAAAGCCCTCCCTTCTGCTTTCAAAACGTGCCGACAGTGACTTAACGGTCAGTTATTCGGCAAAAAAGGGGAGTCTGAAATCTCGAAAAATGTCGAAATACGTGAGTTCGGCCTCAGATGGAACGGTCGAACTCGGACTTTATTTGGTAGCAGTTGGCAACACTGAATTACGCTCGTCAAACCAATGTTAATGGTATAGGTGTCGAGGGGTGTCGGAAATTTCAAAAATTGTCGAGATATGTCGAAAATTGTCGAAATATGTA
Organism: Frankliniella fusca; assembly: GCA_029379305.1. NCBI lineage: Eukaryota > Metazoa > Arthropoda > Insecta > Thysanoptera > Thripidae > Frankliniella > Frankliniella fusca. The sequence goes on from JAHWGI010001433.1 coordinate 114,416, forward strand.
GAAATTCGTATAAAATGTCGAAAAATCTCGAAATATCTCAGAAATGTTGAGATATATCGAAAAATATGGATAATGTCGAAAAACATCGAAAAACATCGAAAAATGAGGGATAATGTCGAAAAATGTCGAAGAATATCAAAAATTGTCAAAAATGTTTACAAATATCGAAATATGTCGGAATATGTCAAAAATGTCGAAAAATATCAAAAAACATCGAAAATTATCAAAAATGTCAAAAAATATCAAAAATTATCGAAAATTATCGAAAAATATCGAAAATTATCGAAAATGTCGAAAAATATCGAAAAATATCGCAAATGTCGAATAATATCAAAAAATATCGAAAAAGAACGAAAAATGTCGAAAATATCGGAAAATATCGGAAAATATCGAGAAATGTCGGAAATAATCGAAATGTTTGAGTTTTGACGATTGGCAACACTGGAAATTGAAAAACGGTTGGCTCCAATGAATTGCGCTCGAAAAGACGGTTCTAGAGAGGTGCGGGTCGATGGGGTTCGTAAAAGTTGAAAAGTGGGTCAATTTTGGGTGCTTTTTACAGTGTAGTCGCGAGTTGGGTCCTGTTTATCGAAAAACGGTGGGCGCCATTGAACTGGACGCGAAAAGACGCTTCCGGGGAGGTGCAGCTCGATGGGGTTGAGAAAAGTTGAAAACTGGACCAATTTCGGGTGCTTTTTACAGTGTAGTCGCGAGTTGGGTCCATTTTTTCGTAAAACAGTGTGCACCATTGAACTAGACGCGAAAAGACACTTCCGGAGAGGTACGGGTCGACGGGGTTGGAAGAAAGTTGAAAAATTTTATTGTTTTTTATTCCTGAAAACTTTAATAATTTTTTTCAGTGCCTTAATGAGGGTTGGCAGGATTTGCACCAGGCGTTTCGGTGTCCAGGAGTGACACTTAAGATACCCTAAAAATTTCAACTCTCTAGCTCAACTCCTTCGAGTGGAACAGACAGACAGACAGACAGACAGACAAACAGACAGACACCAGATCGATTGCATAAGCCCTCTCTGAAGCTTTTTTAAAGCAGAAGGGCGGGCTAAAAACGGTGGGTGCCATCGAACTGGACGCGAAAAGACGCTTCCGGGGAGGTGCAGCTCGATGGGGTTGAGAAAAGTTGAAAACTGGACCAATTACGGGTGCTTTTTACAGTGTAGTCGCGAGCTGGGTCCATTTTTTCGTAAAACGGTGTGCACCATTGAACTAGACGCGAAGAGACGCTTCCGGAGAGGTACGGGTCGACGGGGTTGGAAAAAGTTGAATATTTTTTTTTATTTATTTATTCCGTGAAAACTTTTGTAATTTTTTTCAGTGCCTTAATGAGGGTTGGCAGGATTTGCACCAGGCGTTTCGATGTCCAGGAGTGACCCTTAAGATACCCTAAAAATTTCAACTCTCTAGCTCAACTCCTTCGAGTGGGACAGACAGACAGACAAACATTTTTCCTAATTCATTTTTCCTAATCCGATTTTCCTAACCTTGATATTTCCTACTGCCCTTTTTTCCTAAACTGTATTTCCTAAAACTAGATTTTCCTAATCCGCATTTCCTAAAACTAATTTGTTCTACTGGAGCTTTTACTTTTTAGGCAACGGAGTTGTCTTCTAAAATCCCTTTGAAACGTCTCTCAATTGTTTTTATAACCCCTTACGCGAGGAAAAAATCCGCTTGTATTACTCATTCTTAAAGTTTACTAGAAATTTAAACTACAGATTTTCTGTAAATTTGAGTTGAAAATTCAATTGCTATGGTAATGCTAGACTTGTCAGCTGAAATCACCAGGAGAAGGAGATAGTTTGGCTTCAATCAATTGAGCAGAATTCATGAAATGGAGTTCATTTACGTGTAGCTGTTTCGTAAATCACTTTTGTTCCTGTATTGAACCTCCGTGAAACTTTGTGAAACGATTTCCGAAGGTCTGAAACTGCTAGTTTCACATTGATTAATTTCTCATAAATATTAGGAATGATTGACTTTAGGATAATGGGCTTAGGAATTTGTGATTTTAGGAAATTTCGATAAGGAATTATTTTTTTAGGAAAATTGACAGTAGGAAGAAACGACAGTAGGAAAATAGGGTTAAGAAAAATGGGTGGGAACGAGACAGACAGACACCGCATCGATTGCATAAGCCCGCTCTAAAGCTTTTTCAAAGCAGAAGGGCGGGCTAAAAAGGGTGCTACTTACAATAATTTGATAAGAACTTGTTCAGTAAACTTAAAAATAACTCAATTAACAGCTCAGAAACAATGACAATGACTACCGGATGCGGACTCAAGAAATGATATTCAATAATAACAAATAATAAAAGCATCACACAATTCCTGAAAAAAATTTATTGATAAATTTTTTTTTATAAATAAATAAATAATTAAATAAATAAATAAATAAATAAATAAATAAATAAATAAATATTCATAGAAATCACTGAAAAGCATAAAATCTCTTATTTACACAAAATAAAAAAGATAAGATAGCGGATAGGTGGCGGGATACTTTATGGACTCATTCTCGTACTCTTTTAGCCCCGCAATGCGGGAATGCGAGGGCCGCGGGGCGCCGGCAACCACCTACCCAAACCTACAGGGTGCGTCTCGAGCTTTGGGACAAACTTTGTAGGTAGGTAGGGGGCCCTGTACGGATTAATTTGAGAGAAGACACGTGGGGTCACAAACGACTCCTCAAGGATTTACAGCGACTTTTCTGTTGCGCCTGGACGGTAGGCAATCGAGAGTCTTGCTCAACACCACTGCATAGTGGGTTGCTTACAGCACAGGTGTACTACTTGCAGGGTTAACGTTAACAAGTCTCATTGAAAATCAGTAGGAGATGACTCGATGCGTTTGAAAACAATCAGAAGCGAGTGCCGCTGGAGCGCCACCAACCAGGGCCACTGGTCGGCACCAGGCGCGGCTCCACTACGCCGTCCACGGGGCACCGCCGCCGCAGGCGCGGAGGCACGAGAGCGAACCCGGCTCGGCCCTCGGCCCGGCCCGGCCGCGAGGCCGCAGTGTCCCCCGCCCCCGCCCCGCGAGTCCCAAGCGCCGCGGGGCCGCAGGCGAGCAGCCCCCGGGTAACACCCCGGCGCGGGATGCACGCCCCCGCGACCTACTGTCAACCCGCGGGACCCCACCAGCCCGCAGCCGACTGATTCAGAAGATCGCTCTCCTCTCTCTGTTCTTGTTGCACCTACAGCGGTGCCCCATGCTGGCCATGGTAGTGCTCCATGAGTGCGACGAGGACAGAGGTATGAAAGCGATCTTCGGAATCGCTCGGCAGGACCGAGAGTGGACTCAGACAGGACTCTACTCTAGAAAATCTAGACCTTGCCAGCGCGGCTCGCGCCCGCCCGCGACGGCCGCAGAACGGCCTCAAAACCCCGGGCGCCCCCAGATGAGACGCCCAGTTAGACACCAAAGTCACCTGCAACTCTGATCAAAATGGAACCCTCTTCAGCGGGGAAGCAGGCCATGGCAACCAGGAGCGGCTAGCCCGCCCCCGGCCGCCTCAACCCCTGATTTACAAAAAATAATTTAAAAAAAAGAAAATTCTGTTCTAATGAGAAAAGCTAGAAAATAATGCAATTGTTTTACTCTGGTGTGTCAAACACATATGACCGCCTGTATTTGAAGGGCAAATTCCTTGGCCGTTTGCTGCGTTTCAAATAGGAACTTGATGAAGTAGTCTGTAAAGATTGAACAAAATCAGTACTGACTGACAAAAAACAAAAAGCCAAGTAAAAACCAAAGTACTTAGAAGCTAAAAAAGTAACTCGTTCTTTACTTCTCTAAAACTTCTACATAATACATCAATATTGAACTTCCTTTCATCTTCTTTTTTTCATCTTTTAAATGAACTCGCTTCTGCATGTGTTGCACCAGATATTGCAGCACTATTTGATTTAAAACATGATTTTCTGTTAGGTCTTCTCAAAATTTTGCTTAGGTAATAAAAAAATTGTCTTTTATGAAATATGCAGTCCTGAATTCGAGTTACAATGAGCTCAAAATGAGGAATGTTATTCTAGTGTATTAAGAGATGAAAAGAAGTTCCTAAATTACACTCTGCCAGGACCAATACCCATTCTTTTTTCCGAAATAAATAAAATATGAAAATAAGGTAATGAACGAGTAAATATTTATATTTTATGTATAAAGAGCAAGCAAAAGAGATCTCACCGGACTTTGTGATTGACTTTGATTCCCATCATCTGTAAAATTTAGTGAAATATTTGAATAGATGCACAGCCATTCCAAAGCCCTACTACTAGTACAATAATTCTTTACCTTTTTTAGCACAGGGAGAGACAGGGAGAAACTCTTCATCAGAAGTCTCACTGGTATCACTCATGTAGGCATCAAGACCCTGAGAAATAATGATGGAGAAGTGTGTGAAATTTCTATCCTTAAAGTATTCTATAACAAAGCTGGGAGGGCCAAACTTCAGGGAAATGGTGAATATGATAACTCGACATGCCAATAATGTCTTTGAAAGTGATTCTAAACAACAGACTGGCTCAGAAAAGAACTGTTATATATGTATTTTAACAAAAATATAAAAAAAATATCTACATACTTTACTTTGCTTTTTAAATAGCTTTGATTGTCATATGAAGAACAATTTGCTATATGGCTACACTAAAAGTCAAAGTGCACATTTTATGTCCACTAACAAAATTGTTTAAATTGAAATGAAAGTACCGTTGAAATAAAAAAATAATAATAATAATAATAATAATAATAATAATAATAAAAACTTCCTACATCTTAATTTTTGGATGGTGGAGGGGAGCACTTATGACCCCTTTATAGCACAATGTATTGAAGCCAAGACAGAACTGTTTTCCAGAATTAACATGCACTAACAAAACCTTACCAATAGATTTGTTTTCATCACGGGAGTCTGCACCACAGACATATTATTAAGGGTTTGTAGGATCTTGTCAGGGTCAGGGCTTTGCAGAGCGTTGTCAATGGCTTTGATTATATCATCATCAAAATCAGTCATACCAAAGAGGTCTTGAACATTATCTGTAATAGGATAAGGGTTGATAAGTGACGTCACTGAAATTAATGTGACACAATTAAATATCTTTTACCTGACTCGTCTTCCCCTCCTCCTTCTGTCTCCTCTTCTCCTTCACCTGTCTCCTCTTTTTTATTTGTCTCCTTTTCTCCTTCACATGTCTCCTCATTAACTGTCTCTCCTCGGTCTTCCACTGTGTCATTTCCAACTGTGTCATCTTCTTCTTCAACTTTAATTTGATTGATTTGGTCAGGCAACGTTTCGTAGGTTTCTCCTTCAGAGTCGCCTAAGGAGTAATTAATTTTCTTATAAACAAGTCGGGTTTTATTTTCATGGACTGCTGGAAGCATGGTGGACTTACTTGATAAAATGATGACTTCAAAAGAATTTTCCTGAGAAGGGGCTGCAGTATTTGGACCTGAAAGAACCAGAGCAAAAATTTTACTTGGCTCATTTCTGAGCAGGCCAAGCACTCTGTTCAAGTTTTTTTAACGAACAAAGTGCCTGATTAGACAATTTAAGCCTACCAAATGAACAGAAGCATTCACAAGGAGCAAGGACACCATAGGCCAAAGACAGAGTTAAACCGGAGATAAAAATAAATAGACACTCCAGTAATTAATTGCTGTGTTAGTCTTTAAAATTGCACTATTCGACACTCCCTATCTAAATCCGCGTATCTCGATCCGACACCACTTAAACTAGCGCATCTGGCCCGCCTGCAGCTCACATCCGCTCATCTTTCTGTAGTCTGGCTTACAACCGAGCAATTGTAAGCAGCTCGACTCAGAACAGCGTATCTGACTGAAGCACTGCAGAGACTCGCTTAAGTGCGTTTTTGAAACAAATTGAGATTTTTGGCAATTTTGTTGAGGAATGATCGTATCTACTTTCTGGAAAAGTCACATCGACGAAGTCCACACAGTGCGTGAGTAATAAGTAATTCAAAATTGACCTAACCTCAAACCTGGTCACGAGCATCCGAACTACAACAGCTTAACTGAACGATGTGCGACTCTCAAGGCAGAACCGCCGTCAGACTGTCATCTGTCATGGGTTAGCGTCGCTCGTTGTTCGTAAGCCGTACTGGATTGGATTTTGAAGGAGGATGTAAACAAGTTTTAGTTATAGGATATCACAAATGGCGTCCAAACGCTCAATATTCCTTAGACAACTCAAAGAAAAGGCTGAAAGTAAGTACAATCCAAAAAGAAGAGCGTGACGTTGGGTTAATGAGATTGCCTGCCTACTCTTAACCTCAACCAACGCTGTCGATTTGCAAGTTCTATGAATTTAGACACAAATTATTGAATTAATGGAAACGGTGCCATCTAAAACCAATTAATATTCTTTTGAAGATGGTGATCGCAGGGGTAGCCTCGCGGAACTTCCTGATGCAATGGGTAAGTGCATGCATCATTGTTTACTTCTATTTTACAAGAGAACAGGAAATAAATAACAGTTGTCTTCCCATGTGTCTGGTTTGTGATGTAGTAGACGTTTATACATTGGAAAAATTGTATTCAACATTTAGAAAATTTTATGAAACCAGAACTGTGAGACAACTGTCTGCTATTGTTGATTGATTCTCTTTTATGTCATATGTTGAAAAGTTTCTTAATAATGAAGCACCATTAAATGTTCCAGCAATTATCATTTATCTGCTCTTGTTTTGCGTGAGTACCCATGCCTACTTGTTGAAGTGTACCTTTTACAGCTAGATCTCTTATCTAGATAATATGGTTATTTGGTGTTACATAATGCTCTACTTCATGGGTTCGGCCAAAACTTTAGACTGCTTTCTTATTTTGAATTCAGCGGAGTGAGGAAAATTATTTATTAAAAGCTGACCTATGGCCTGTTACTGTTCGTACTGTCTTGTTTTCTTTTTCTTCTTAATATTTGTGCGAGTCTCTTGTTTCATGATGCAATTTTCTTCTTACACTGATTTTTTTTTTATTAAGTGTGCTGTTGTTGCATGCAACTGTTTACAACAATAATGTATGTTTTGAAATGAGCATGTCTACTGCTGTAAAACTACTGCTGTAAAATATTATTTTTGTACGACTGCCTAAGGGTGCTACTACAATTTTGCTTCACTACACTTAAATTATATTTATTATTGCACTAGTAAAATGTGAAGGGCATAAATCATCTCTTTTTAAAGCATTTTACTATTTGACCCAATGTCTATGAAAATTTTCTATAGCTCCAACCCCCTACCAATATTATTTACAAATTGATGACTAAGCAGTTGTAAAGTGCAATTTCAATGAATGCAATGAATTTAAAGCAGAAACTTACTCTGGGGGGCATGTAGGAAACTGCTTTGCTTGTTATTTGAATAAACTTGAATGTCTAGGTCCATCCAAAACCCTGAAGACCCCGTACCAATTGATTTAAAGGTGGAAAAATTATAGGAGCACTCTAAGTTAGGTGCCTGTTGCCAAAATGTGTGTGTATATTTGATGATTCATCTTCTCTGTATTTTTAGGATATAGAAGCAAAGTTAATCAATGGATGGAAAAAAAACCAGCACAGGAAGAGTCAGTTGATCAAGTTCAACCAGTGGTTGTCCCAGAAGCAGAGGTGCAGGTGCATGTGAGACAGTGTCACTCAAAGCCAGTAAGGCGTAACCTATTTGGTTTTTCCCCAAACCATGGTAACTACTTCTATAGCTCAAACTGCAAATAGACTATGAAAGAATCCTTACATTGGATAGATTTTTAATTTTGCAGTGGCTTCTAGTATTACAATTGATTGTCCAATTCTGGAATCAGTGCCTCTTGGTGGTAAGCTTGAATTTACATTTTGTGAGAGCTGGTTACGATAATTAAATTAGTTTGCGATATATGTTTCATCATGAATATTTCAGGTACCGTCATAGCATCAATGCCAGCTGCAAATACCACATCAGAGGGAGTATTAGTATCAAATGCTCTGGCTGCTATTGGACATGACTACACTGCATCTGACAGTGGTTCCATGGAAGGTAAACCAACCATTAACTTTTCGGAAATTGTTACATGCTAGCATTTAATTTTACCAGTAACATTCTCAGTAAATGTAGTCACATTTATTAAGTAACATGCTAATGAAGGTTGAAAGCCCTTGAATAAGTGAATTTGTGCAGGTACTGATACAATTAAAAACTTATTTCAAACAGTGCTGAAAAGTCAACTTTACTATTGTCCCATTACTTTTGTTTTAAAATAATTGGGAGAATACCATACCCCTTGTCTCTTATCCAATTTAGAAGTAGAAAAAGAAAGGTAAAATGGTTCCATGACGGCTCTTGACATTTATTTTAATCTTTGCATTTTTCAGAGATCATTGAAGCTGCTGGTGAGCCAATACCATTGCCCACTGTTGTCAAAATTACACCCCAGAGAGGTGAAGGTCAGTACTTAAAGTAAATTGGAGATGGGATTTAGGGTGCCAACCTCCAGGCTAGCCATATCTTTGAGGTGTTTGTACTTGTATGTGGGTGCAAAAACCCACCTGTTAATAGTTAAAAAAGATCATGGCGTTTGTTTCTTCAGTAGGATAAACCTCGGACATTCAGTTGGTACTATAGCTCTAACTCAGAAAATATTTTTGAACAATGTTTTTAAGTGATAAACATTGTACCGGAAGGAAGAAAATTTAAAAACTAGTTTTTAAAAGCTGTGCCTCAAAGTATATTTGGATATAATAATAGTTTTTTTTTTTTTTTTTTTTTTTTTTTAAGAATTACTGCCATGTTATGGTTCTTCTCTCTATTGTTATTTTCCATACAAGCAATATCCATTAATTTTATGCTTTGCATTTTTCAGGCCTAACAGTTGCTGCTGCCTGTGTGGCATCTCCATTGCTAGATGAAATTGTCATTGCACCTAAGACAGGAGAAGGTCAGTAATTAAAGTAAATGGGGTCGGGGATTTGGAAGGTCAACCTGCAGACTATAACTTCGGCCATAATTTTTTCCTCTCTTTCTGTTTTACTTAAGTATGGGTATAACAACAAAACAGTTTTTAATGATCAGAGAGATTCCTTGTATCATGCTGGATTTAGTCTCGTGAAGCCAGTGAAGTTGAAGCCACCGCCGTCAATTGTTTTGGGTGTGCTCCTTTTCACGGTGGCTTCAAGCGCTGAGCAGCTGGTCAGCCAGTGCCCGCTTCGAGTTCGAGCGTGTCGCTGCGCATGCGCTTGGCTGCCGCCCCCTCCCTTGCCCCACCTTGCCTCCTCCCCCTCCCATTCCCCCTCCCCCGCAGCCAGCAGCAACCCGCGCTCGCGCTTCACTGATATAAACGAGCCGCTTGCCAAAGCAATACATGAGATTTTACTTTTAAGAAACACATGAGGAGAAAGAAAGTGAAACCATCAAGATACAGTTTTCTATGTGTCTTTTGAAGGCGTTGATCACTGCAATAAATCCATACATGGTTACGTTTTGTTCGGTTTTTTACTCGTGCTTTGCCACTTGCATCGCTTTCGTGGTAGAAGGAGTATTGTTCTCAGTGCGAAGACGCCTGTTTTCTATTTCCATTTTCATCTCAGAGCATACAACACCTTGACGCCTACAGACATTCAAAGAAGGTTCAAATGTAGGTAGGATGGTACCCCATGAAGCCTCCCCGTCTTCCTCCACCCCCATTCTCCCCCGCACCCCGCACATTAAGGCGATGACAAACGAGCATCACCAGTATAACCCACCATGAGGCGAAAGTCGGGTCAGCCCTTTCTCTCTGAGTGGGAACAAAATTTAATTAGGGCGGTTGAAAAGGAGCCAGCAATTTGGAACCCGCGGTCGCCTCTTCACAAAGACAGTGAAAGTGTTCAGGCGGCCTGGCTGAGAGTGGCCAGTGAAGTTGACACCACGAATCGTAAGTAAATCTGCAAGACTTGCCGGGGGGTGCATCACAGTCGATTCAGTCGTGTCCACCTAGATAAGAAGGAAACTTCTTGTTCTTATTCGGGCTCTAAACTTTGTTTTCTTTCAAAAATGGAGGCAATGTTACAAACTTGGATATTGTTCTCGGAAAATTTGTGAACCCAGTCAATTTGTAAGTTACTGCTGATCAGTTATTGGCGGTCAGTTACAAGCTTAATAGAGATGATGCACCACCATGGAACCACTCAGTCGATGCCGCCACGCTCGCCTCGTTTCATCGTCGTTTGAACCGTAACTGTCTTTTACAGCAACATGGTGCCGAAAAGAATTCAAGAGGCTGAAAACGAACTGGCAGCAGAGGAACCGGCGCACCCGCAGTGGCATGGGGGCGGATGAGCTGGAACCGCCGAACCCATACGCGCCGTATTTTGAGTTCCTGAGGAGGGTGAACGCCGCGGAGGACACGGTGTCCTCCATCAGGGCTCCTAGCAGCGCCAGCTTCTCAACAGCTTCCATAGGAGTAAGTTTTACGATAATATGCTTAAAGGATGCATTTAAGCGTGAAAATTTGAATTTTATATGTTTGTGGAGGGGAGCGCATAGACTCAGGTGCAGTTTTAAGTCTCGCTGATGAGAGGGGCGATTTTTCGCGGGTTTCCTTCATGCGGAAGTTTTAAACCTCAAATTTCCTACGTCCCATGTAAAACGACAATCAATCAATGAATAAATCAATCAATCAATCAATCAATCAAAACCACTGCCGACCGCGCGATCTCGTGCCGTTCCAGCAGGGCGTCGTAACGTAACGGAATTAGAAACGCCTTAAAACGAAAATTAAATTCCAACTTCCCAAGCGTTTTTGAATCGTTTTTGAAAAATTTTCGAAGTTTTCTCACGTAAAACGCGTTGAGAAAGCCCAAAACGCTTTATAACCACGCTCCAGTGCGTAACCGAGCACAACCGTGCCCAGCCCTTGCCCATCCAGTGCGTTACCAAGCACCGCCCGTGCTCCCCTGCGCCGCACTGCCGACTTATTCCTATTCCTAAGAGCGCTTTCTTCGCCCTGTCTCTCTCGCACTCATAGACTTTCCCGCAAGGGCGCGAGAGAGACAAAGAGAGAAGAGTGCTCTTCGGAATGAGTCTGCAGAGAGGCAAGTTGCACGAGTGCGGCAAAATCGGCAAATTAGGTTGGCCGCCGAGGCCGCAGGCCGCACCGCGGCCTGACGACGGCTCGTGAGGCCGCGGTGCGGCCTGAGCGGCGATCTTTCTGGCCGCTCTTCGCCGGAGGTCTCGGCCTTGCTCAGGCCGCTTGGCGGCCTCCTGAGGCCGACAGACAGCGCGACCTTGCTTAAGCCGCTTGGGGGCCTCCTGAGGCCGACGGACCGCGCGGCCGGCTCAGGCCGCTAGCCTTCGGGTACAGGCTCAGGCGGCTGTGAAGCAGCCAGGACGAGAGCCGAAGGCGCCGCCGATGCGCGCGGCCGGACAAAATCATGCTCGGCCTGGGTGCGGCCTGACGCAGGCCACTGGGCAGCGGCACCTCGGGTTGCCCCGACCGCCTTAGCTCCGTGTCGGTTCATCATCGGCATGCTTTATCTCTCTTACTCTCTAATTACAGCGGCCTGGCTCAGTCCGCTCGCGGCCTGAAGCGCCGTCATCAGACCGCGGTGCGGCCTAGGCGGCCGGCCTAATTTGTCGATTTTGCTGCACTCTGGGTTACGCGCGTTCCCCCAAGCCCCCAAGCCCGCGGCGCGCGCTCTCCCAAGTGCAGCCGACTTATTCCGAAGAGTGATCTTCTCGCTCTTTCTCTCTCGTACCTCAGTGCGAGAGAGACAGGGCGAGGAGAGCGCTCTTCCGAATAAGTCTGCAGCGTGCGCCCTTCTCGGGAGCGGGCGGGGAGAAGCAGAGAGAAGGGGGGACGGGGTTCACCACTCTGGCAATATTGTGTACACTTTACCAGATTATTACACCTCAAAAATTCCTCTTTACTTCGTTTTTCATGCTGTTAAGGGCTCTCCCTCATTGAAACGTGCAAACCAATCACACAAATGTCTAGGTTTTTTCGAAAATGTTACCAAAAACTGTTGGTAATCACTGGTGTGTGCTCCTGAACCGAGTGATGGGTCCCTCGAGCTTGCTTTTGCCTCTCCGCTTCTCCCCTCCCAGTATCGAGAAGGGAACACGCTGCGCTTGGGAAAGCGCACTTCTGTTTAATAGAAGAAGACAGCCCGCGCCGTAGGGGTCGCTCAGTATCTAAATCGAAAATTAATCTGTTTTACAGGAAGAAAACAGGGAATTCTGCGAGGCCCTCAGCCAGCCACTCCTGATGGAGGACGAAGCTGGAGTGTACAGGGAGGTGCCGCAGCTGAGGACTGCTGGTGAAGAGGCGGGTATCTTCGCGTGGACCACAGCCACCGTGACCACAGCGCTGACACCTGCAGCTGCCAGCTCCGCAGCTGGCGCAGCCACCGCTGGACCAGCACCAGCTCCACGACCAGCCGCTGGTGCGGTGCTGAAACCTGCAGCTGCCAGCTCCGCTACCGCTGGACCAGGACCAGCACCAGCTCCACGACCAGCCGCTGGTGCTGTGCTGAAACCTGCAGCTGCCAGCTCCGCTACCACTGGACCAGGACCAGCACCAGCTCCACGACCAGCCGCTGGTGCGGTGCTGAAACCTGCAGCTGCCAGCTCCGCTACCGCTGGACCAGGACCAGCACCAGCTCCACGACCAGCCGCTGGTGCGGTGCTGAAACCTGCAGCTGCCAGCTCCGCTACCGCTGGACCAGGACCAGCACCAGCTCCACGACCAGCCGCTGGTGCTGTGCTGAAACCTGCAGATGCCAGCTCCGCTACCACTGGACCAGGACCAGCACCAGCTCCACGACCAGCCGCTGGTGCGGTGCTGAAACCTGCAGCTGCCAGCTCCGCTACCGCTGGACCAGCACCAGGCCGAAGACAAGCAGCTGAAGACACGGAAGACTGGCTGGCTGGCTTGACGGCGGCGTGGATCGAAGATAATGAAGACCAGCCCGTTCAGCCGTCAGGACAGCCGCAGCAGTCACTGTCGCCGCTGCAGGTCGAGGTTCGTCGGCCGGTGCAAGTTCCAGCGGTTCGAGCTCAAACGAAACGGTGGCAGATTGTGCCCACGCGACCGCATGTGCAGCCGGCGCAGCAGCAGCAGCCGCAACAGCATCAGCAGCAGCAGCCGCCGCCACAGCACCAGCACCAGCAACAGCAGCAACCACCACCACAGCAGCAGCAGCAGCTGGTGCAGCGGCGGCTGATTCATCAGGAGGACCAGCTGGAGCAGCTGGACGAGCTGGAGCCGCCGGACCAGCTGGAGGAGCTGGAGCCGCCGGACCAGCTGGAGGAGCTGGACCAGCTGGAGCCGCCGGACCAAGTGGAGCAGCCGGACCAAGTGGAGCAGCCGGACCAGCTGGATCAGCTGGAGCAGCAACAGCTGGCACGGCAGCCCCAGCGTGTGGCTGCTGACGACGGAGGTGGCCGCGGCGGCGGACGCGTCGGCGGACGCGGCGGCGGTCGCGGCGGCGGTCGCGTCGGCGGACGTGGCGGAGGACGCGGCGGAGGACGCGGCGGTCGCGGTGGCGTGCGCGGTGGCGGGCGCCATGCGGAGCACGACGTCGAAGAAGCGCTGCACAACGCCGAGGACCTCCGTCTCGACGCTGATGACCGAGGGGTGCCGGAGGACCATGATGCTGGGCGTCGGGGCCGCCGCGGAGACCGGGACAACTACCGCGCGTACATGGTCAACGCAGGATTCGTGGAGCGCGACGCCCTGCGAGAGGAGCGTGACCCCGACGACCCTCCACCTGGACAAGGCCACGGTCAGCAGGCGGCTGCGCTACCGCTCCGCGTGGCGCGGCAGCGTCAGCGCCAGCGGGAGCAGGACGCGCTGGAGCGGACCATCCTGGAGGAGCTGAACCGGCCTCAACAGCCCATGAACCACAATATGGCGTTCGGGGTAAATTTGGCAGCTCGGCTGGATCGAGAAACCCTGGACGTCGCGTTGGCTCTCCAGGATGAGATTCTGGACCTGGTGCGGACGCGGGCCCCCGTCTTGCGCCGGGAGCATGAGAGACGGCAGGAGTGATTGTTCCTTTTTGATTAAAGATTTTTGTAAGAATTTTCATCATAGTTCCTCTAAAATACTTGCAATCCATATTTTTTTTAAATAATAAATACTTTCAATGTGAAGGAAAAAAAATGGAGTTGCTTTCAGTGTGACAATATACAAATGTTTGGAGAAAATAAAGTATTTTCGATAAAAATTCATCTTTATTTTTATCATATGATACGTTACAATCAGCAGCTTGTACTGTCGTCAAGTTAAAAGGAAACGCAGGGGAGGAGGACCGTGGCCGGGTAATTGTTGATTCAACTCATGCACAGTAGTTCAAAAAATGATATTTAAAACGACGCGTTAGAATAAAAATGTTAAAGCAGTGTTTGAATGACCAATGCACAACGAGCCTACAGTTCAAAAATCAAGCTGATCGGAAAGTTTTTACTGAGAGACTAACTTCTAAATCGCTTGAGCTAAAAAGCTTAAATTTGGCATTAGGGTCCTGGGTCTTAACCAGTCTTAACACTTTACCTGTAACAGCTAGAGATAAGTGCTTTTGGCTTTCCACATCTATGAATTGGCAAAAATCACACTGGAAACCCAAGTGTGTGAATGTCGCACATTTGTATGTGTGTAAGGATTCATTCGCACACTTGGCCATTGAAACGTGTGAATTCACACAGGAATATGCACACGTTTCAGTGGCCAAGTGTACGAATAAATCCTCGCACATCTACAAGTGTGTGACATTCACACACCTGGATTTCCAGAGCAGAAACAAAATGTCTGTGGCTGCAAAATGATCAAGCCAGGTAGAGTCTAGAGTGATCCCGTACTATCAAATTTAGCGAACATGAAAACGATGCCTTGACTCTTTCGCTCTGGTGCAATTCTCGATTCTTGCGCTCTCGGTTTCTGCCCCAGCCAAAAATTTTGCGTCAACCTTCGTTTCGATATCGAAATTTTCACTCGATTCGACGGATATTTGTCCTCAAAATCGACGTCGAAACGATGTCGATTTTGAGGACAAATATCCGTCGAATCGAGTGAAAATTTCGATATCGAAACGAAGGTTGGCGCAAAATTTTTGGCTGGGTGCGCGCGAGTCATCTCCACCACTATTGGAGGATAAGCATGGGGTATCCGGCCGGGCAACTCCAGCAGTGGATTGACGAGGAAATTAGGCGGCTAAGTGGAGGGATGCCGCCCGCTTTGTTCAAAAGCTGTTCCGTTCGGAATTTCCGGGATGTTATTTAAGAATCTTATTCGGCTGAAACCGGCTGAAACAATTGATACGATTGAATCCGGAACAGTATTCCAACAGAGCAAGCAGGCGGCATCCCCGAGGCATCCCTCAGCTAAGCCGCCTCACAAGGTATTCCAATGGAGCGCTGCCCGGAACTAAGAAGAACAAAAACGGAACTAGTGAATGGTTGTGGGGGCGGGTGAGCGGCACCTACTCGCCGGCCCACCGCTCCTCCGCCCCCACCACCACATGTTGGTCCCGTTTTTGTTCTTCTTAGTTCCGGGCAGCGATCCATTGGAATCCCTATCCCCTCTGTAATTCCCTGTAACTTAGCGCGCTGACGGCCGGCCGAGGTCGTGCTCGAGGATAAGCCGGCAACCTGTACCCAGTTCGATTTCTGCGCGTCGCTCGCCCCGTTTGGTACGCAAGAATTTTTTTTTTTTTTTTTTTTTCCCCCAAAAGCTCCACACCCTGTCCTGGTGCCTCACGGCAACTAGACTTTTGGGCGCACCGTGCTCAAGTGTCTAAAAGACGTCACAAGAGGTTAAAACCGGTCTCCTGCACACTGGACAGGCTGCCTCAGCCCGAAGGCCGAGGACTTGGGTGCAATGCCCAGTCCAGCGGATCGAAGGTCTTCCTATGCACGCTGGCCATGGTTGCCTCAGCCCGAGGACCGAGGACTTTATTTATTTGTGCAGACCATGGCCAGTGGAACGGAAGGTGAGCTTTTGGAAGCGCAAAAACAAAACCCTTGCAGCTGGTTAATCCCAGGGCGGTTCGAGCCGCCGACTCAATTAGCTGAGCCCTGTGTAGGCACCCGCCCTCAAGGCTGTTGAGGGGTAGGGTAGTGTGGGAGTTGCACCCACTAAACACAAAAAGCGCTGTCTGGTAGTCTGATGGTAGAAGACTGCGCAGGCAAACAGATCATTCCTCGTGACGGGGACGAATGCCAGTCAGATGCTCCCACTGCCACGGAACGCTGCCAGGACCAAGGAAAAAATCAGCGAACTCCTCTCTGATGGCATCCGCGTCCTGCTCTTCCTCCACTTGGTAGGGCAACAGTGGATCCGCCCCATCCGCAAACCCCTCAATGTCCTGAAGATCTGGAGGGATGTACCAGCGCTGGTGAGGAGCCACATTCTCCTCATTGAAAATGAACTTGTTGTGCAGGACGACGACGGCTTGGATGATGAGCTTTGCCGTTGGAATACTGGCGACAAAGCTCCGTCGCAGGACTCGCCAGCGAGCAGTCATTATGCCAAAGGCATTTTCAATAACTCGCCTCGCCCTCGACAACCTTAAACAGAACGTGGGGTGTTCACATTAGTATGGCGCGTATCCAGGAATATGGGGTATTTCTTTGAATGCGTCACGGTGTTGCGGGGTGGGTGGGTGGGTGGGTGGGTGGGTGGGTGGGTGGGTGGGTGGGTGGGAGGGAGGGAGGGAGGGAGGGAGATTTAGATTTAGGAGAGGAGAGAGAGAGAGAGAGAGAGAGAGAGAGAGAGAGAGAGAGAGAGAGAGAGAGTAACCGAGCGATGGGGAGCGAGCGAGCGAGCGAGAGAGAGAGAGAGAGAGAGAGAGAGAGAGAGAGAGAGAGAGAGAGCAAAGCCCCGGTCCCGGGGCCAAAAATGGGCATGTATACACTTGTGTGCGGCAGACATGTATCTCCGCCTGCCTACTAGGCAAAAGAAGTATCCGCAGTGGAGTTTGCCGAGAAGGCAAGCGGAGATACTCCTCTGCCGCACAAAAGTATATTAATCCGCATTTTTGCCTACTGATATGGCAACACTGCTTGATTGTAACAGGGTGATCTACTCTTGAAAAGCGATGCCCCTCACACGCTAGGGCCCTTACCTGTAGTTAAATATGGCCTTGTGGTCCGGCAAGAATTCGCCAGGGTACGGTCGCATGATGTTGGGTCCCATAGGGAATGCTGCATCAGCAACCAGCACCTGAGGCGTGGCGGCCCAACTACCAGGCAGAGGCTTCATGGGTGCCAAGGGCAAGTCCCCGTTATCCAGCATCTGCTTGAGGGTGCACTGCTCCCATAGGCCACCATCGGATCGGCGCCCACGACCTCCGATATCGACATAGGTGAACTTGTAGGCATGGTCACAAATGGCGAGCAGTACCATACTGAACGACTTCTTGTAATTGAACCAATCACTGGCGCCATTCGGGAAGTTCTGAAATAAAGACGGACAAGACGTCAGTTTGCAGAAAGGAGAGAGCCGACCGGGGTGAATTCAGTCCTCTCGTGAGCCACCAATGACCCCCCCTCCCCCCAGGCGCGTATGAAGCCCCCCCCCCCCCCACCCGGTCGGTTGGTCCATACTACGCCCCTGCCCCCCCTCCCCCCCTCACGAAGTGGAGTTGTAAGTTACAGTCACAAATCATACAATTACGAGCACTCCCTGTCGACTTGAAATTCAATTGCTAGCAAAAATTAGCTGTTGTTAATTTGACAACATTTTTCATAAGGCGTAATTAATAAAAAAACCGCAAACCTTCAAAGATATATTCCACAGTGGAATAATTAGGAACCGTATCCCCACCAGCTAAACGCGAAGTAGAAAACACCACGCCGCCACCGATCACTGTCCCATTTCGATCATTTGCCCCTCCGATCAACCAGGTAAACCATCCCTATACACACACACACACACACACACACACACACACACACACACACACACACACACACACACCCTCCTCGAACCCAACCAATCTGTGCTTGGAAATATTTGCATACCTGTACGATACAATGCTTGCCGTCGATCGCTCCGTAACAGTTAGGGAAATTCCAGGTCCTCCAAAACCCCTCACTGATGGCTTCAAGCCGTTCCTCCGTCAGAGGTGGGAACACGGCTTGGCTGTACTCCTCCCAGATAGCACGGCAGGTCTCACGCACGATGATGCTCATGCTGGATGGGGGGATGCCGAAGCCGTCGCCGGCCACCTTCATATAGGACCCATGAGCAAGATAGCTGCAAAGTAAAAAAAAAAAAAGAAAAAAAGAAAAAAAGAAGTATAATTTTGAGGGGTATGACAGCAGAGTGGACCTCTAAACATAATATGCACTCAGACAAAGCTGATCTCAACTTTCCAGATACTCACTAGAGAGTTACTGCCAGGCGTTCACCGGGACTGAAATACCCTGCAACGCGTCTCTTCTGGAGCCTTTCCCTCAAGTCAGCAAGCATTTCGTTGAAGAGCTGGGGTGTCATCCTGAAATGCTTGAAGAATTCCTCCGGATCTTCATTGAGCATTGTTTGTACGGAGGTGCGCCATGCTCCGTGGACAAGGCGTTCACGCCACAAGGGACGCCTAAACCAGCGCCGAGCAGAGCGCTCTTGCTCGAGACGCTCTCGACGGAACAGAGCCAGTCTCAAGAGCAGCAAACGACGCAAACGAAAACCTGCAAGCAAAAATTATTATTCCAATGGACCTAAGCACTTTCCGCCGGTAGGCAGATCATACGCAATCACACGGATTACCATGTCATGTAGTCGGCTCCACCCCGTCGGGGTGCGAGCGCGAACGCGAACCCTCGGACCCCCGTCCCGGTCGCACCTCGTTGTCGGGGTGCCGGGCGCCTTGAAAGCAACGCGGACCGTGGACATCTTGCCTTAGCGGCAGTGCAGCGTAGACTCTCGAGAACGTCACACCTTGTATTCCTCGGCGGCGAACATGGCGAGCACGACGGCGGCAAGCAAGGGCATGGCGAGCACGACGGCGGCGAGCGGCGAGCGGCGAGTGATAAGGGCATGGCGAACAGAGTTCTCAAACGGGCGGGTCCGAGGACCCAGAACGCGTCCGAATGCGCAGGTGAGAGCGAGAGGGAGATTCTATTGGGTTGCAGCATCTCACTCGCACCTATGGTTTCGGATGCATTCCTGGTTCCTGGACCCGCCCGTTTGAGAACTCTGACGGCGAACATGGCGAGCACGGTGGCGGCGAGCAAGGGCATGGTGAGCTCGACGGCGGCGAGCAAGGGCATGGCGAGCACGACGGCGGCGAGCGGCGAGTGATAAGGGCATGGCGAACATGGCGAGCACGACGGCGGCGAGCGGCGAGTGATAAGGGCATGGCGAACATGGCGAGCACGACGGCGGCGAGCGGCGAGTGATAAGGGCATGGCGAGGGCGAGCACGGCAACAAAGGCGGCGAGAGTGGGCAGGGCAGAGCGACCACGGCGACCTCGACGGCGGCGTGGATTGGCATGGCGAGCTGGGCGAGCATGGTAATGGTTTCGACACCGGGCGTGGCGAGCACGGCAGGCCAGGCCTGGCAGGCCCGTGCCTACAACACCGTCAAATGCGACATTCACGAGCGGGGTGAGCACAGCGACCACGGCAGCGAGGGTGAACAGGGCGGGCGGGGTTGGCAAGGCGAGCAGGGTGAGGCAGCCCGCAAGGACACAGCAAACAAGGCTGTCCATGGCGGGCGGAGGCGACGCGACACCATCATGTGGAAAATTCTTTACTTACTCAATGGTGGCACAAGTCCCATTGCAGCAGCTCTTCGCCGTCGTAGCAGCAGGGCGATGATGGCTAAACGCACTGTTCGGCGCCTCATGGCTCTTGGCTTTCACTCACACAAGCTCACACACGACACGCGGCACAGAGATCCGTGAAGGCAAACGAACACACCGGCAACCGGCAACTCAAGTGTTATACTAGCGCCATCCGACCGACTGCCAGCACGGTCGGCGAAGTTATCCCCTCCTTCAAGATTCGTCGGCTCGAGCGAATCACAGACACCGGGCCAAGCTCCCCCTCCATCGCCAACAGCCGAACCGCAGAGCAGGTGCAGGCGGAGCAGGTGCCACGCCGTGCCACCCCACCACCCACCACGTCGAAAAGGCTCGTGCCGGCGACGGTCTCTCCTCCCCTCGCCCCCCCCCTCTCCTCAAGTGTCCTCAAGCACGCGCGTAAGTCCGCACGGACGAGCAGAGCAGGGAAGCGAGTGAGCGCGGCTTGTATGCGTCCGAAAACGACAGGTGAGAGTGAGACGTCCGAACTAGAACATAGCTGCCTCTCATACTCACCTCTCGTTTTCGGAAGCATATTGTCGAGCTCCCAAAAGAAAATGATAGTCCTCTCTCTCTCGCACTCATGGGCTAGCCTATCCTTCCTTTCATTTTGGTGTATACTACTAAGCGGGGCTTCAGTGCTTCAAGGGCAATGGCGCCTTACGAGCGAATGGGGTAGGCAAACCCGCAACACTGTCACGCATTCAAAGAAATACCCAGTACCTGCTTATTACGGAACGAATGACGGCAACGGCGTTGAAACTTTAACCATCAAAAGTAACGCAACGCGTTAGCCTTAATTTACGTGAGCCTCTGTAAAGCGTTCACGTTCCGTGCGTTTATTAACGTTAACGGCGTTGACTGACGGCGTTATTCGTTAAATTATGTTAACAGCCGTGGGCTGTCGGCGAGACATGGTGGCATCTCTCTCGCACTCACCGGCGTGCGCCTTTTCCCTCGCGATCGAAACAGGGAGTGGTACAGACTTGGAAGATAAACAGTACACCAGAAAGCGGCATCTCGCGCGGCGCGACGCGGTGCGACGCGGCGCGACGCGGAAAAGCGGAGACGCGACGCGGGAAAGCGGAGACGCGACGCGGGAAAGCGAAGACGCGATGCGGCGCGACGCGGAAAAGAGGAGACGCGCGGAGACGCGTACACGCGCAAAAGCAGAGACGCGAAAAGGCGAACAGTGATACTGAAAATTATGAGAACTGACAATTAAAGGTTCCTTGTTCCTCCCCTGACCTCGACTCGATCCTCGACGTATACGGATATACGTGCACTGCCGCTTGTCTTCCCAGCCAAAGAATGATGCACCTCTCCTTGTTGCTCTCGAGTGATCTCCGTTAGGTGCGAGAGAGAAGCCATGTCATTCTTTGGCTGGGAAGACTAACTCGCCGGCGCTCTCTTCGAGTGCGAGAGAGACAGCACTCTCGCACCCCTCGGTACTCTCCTTGAGAGCGAGAGAGACAGAGCGAGGAGCGCCGCCAGCACGCAGAGCACGCAAGGGGGGCAACGCATCCCTCTTACATGAGTGCGGGAGAAACCGCGACTGTCTTGGCTCCCTCTCTGTCGCACTCGAGAGTAGGCTGGTAGGCTGGTGATGTTAGGGCCCCATGAGTACGACAAGGACTGCGGCGCGAGAGCGATCTTCAGAGTCAGATGGCTGCTGACAGTTTGCGCTCCGTCCCGCCCGCCCCTCCACCCCCGCCCCCTCCAGCTGATCAGCCGATTCAAAAGGTTCTGATGTCACCGGGCGGCTCACACAGTTGGTTGCGCCAAGGCCGGAAGCTTCAAACCAAGCCAGCTCGAAGTCGAAAACTTCAACCAGCTTATTGAGGCCGGAACGGGCCGGAAGCTTCAAGCCGTTGAAGCCGGAAGCTTCAAGCGGTTGCAGCCGGAAGCTTCAAGCTACAGTTGACGCTTCCGGCCTCAATAGGCGGCTAAAAGAAGTTCTGCCAGTCCGAAATAAGGTGCATATGGTACACCACCGTAATTCGTGGGAAAAAGCAAGTTATAGAGACAATGAGACACATCTGAGGTTGAAGCCCAAAGTTTATGTTGGATTTTTTTCATTATCAGGTGGAGGAGACATTGAGATTCATAGCAAAGACAGCAAAACCGTCACGAATCTGGCCTCACAAAGTTGACAAAATGGACATTTGATGAAATAAGGACTGTGAAAATATTGTCTGCCCCAGAAATTTTCTAAATGGACAACTGGAAAGTAAATGCAGCTTGCTTTGTCCATTATGCCCTACAATATCAAAAGTAGTAACAGCATTTCCACCTTCTCATGATCACAATTTACACCAGAAGTGAATTTCCAGTGCACATTGCGCAAAAGCCTTGTGTTCGCAAAGTGCCACTTTCATATCCACATCAGGGTCTCAAAGAAAAATACGGTACATAATAAATAATAAGGATCGAATGAAAACCTCGACCAAATTTATATGCGCAGGGAATAATTTGAAAGTTTCTTCAAAGACTATAGCTCTTAATATTGTTGGCTCAAATTCACACTGATGATTCTTGTTGTTTCATATTTAGTCCAGGATTATGTACCTCAACTTCTACTTCTCCACTGATAAATTGTGATGATTCGCAACTCTTTGGAATGTAACTTAAATATAGAGAAGGCCCTCCGATAAAACCAGGCACCCAACACTGCCAACACTCATCAATCCAGATTCTGCTAGCACTGATGCAGAGTGAGTTTGCGAATGTCGAATTGACGTTGAAGAATGTGTCAAAAATGTGTTACTCACAAGTTTGAGTGTCCCTGTGGGGGTCTACTAATATGTAATGGGCCCTGGTGAGTTCCTGAGGCCAGGCACCAAAATGCCAGCGACATTTTAGATTTTTTATCTTTTAATTTTGAATTTTAATTTACATTTGCTAACTGAAAAAAACTACAAGCATCTGAAATTACGGGTGATGGGTGCCCATGGGTGCCTAATTTCATTGGAGGGCCACCTTAACCTGTCCTTTTCATCATAGACATTCGCTCCCGTATTGGATCTGAAGGTGAATTAAGTATGTACGGTAAGGACGAAGCAGCCTCCCGAAAAATGTTACATTTACTGCAGATGGTTTGATAATAAAGATTTCGCTCGCATTATGTTATATCTTCAGAGTTAACTTAACCTATAGAGTGACGACAGTCGTCTGCTACTCAGCAGAAGAAAACGTCAGTGTTGAGTGAAGCCCCCGTGAAAGGGAACACACCCGAAACAATTGACGGCAGTGGCTTCAACTTCACTGGCTTCACGAGACTAAATCCAGCATCAGGCAAACATATTGAGTATTTGGTTTCTCAAATAAGTCGGACTCTATTATCAAATATTGCTTTTAAAAGAAGGAAACCTTGGCGTAATTTAAATCAAATATGTTAAAGAAATCCAAAGCTCTGAAAAGTAAACTTTAGTCATCATTTTTTAAGACTATAGTATTATTAAGGTCAACACTGAACTTGAATGTTATTTACAAGTAGAAAACCAGCCTAGAGCTGTTTCATATAAGCTCCAACCATTAATTATTTTTCTTTGCATCCTCCAGGTCGAACAGTTGCTGCTGCTGGAGAGGAAAAAGATATAGCCGAAGTGACAGTCAGCAGGTTGACATTCCAAATCCCTTCTCCATCCCCAGATGATATTGTCACTACAACTACACCAACAACTGGAGAAGGTCAGTAGTTGAAGTAAATAGGAGAGAGCCTCTGAAGTATCAGCCCGTTGACTGCCCTTGGCTTTAATTTATCCCTTCCTTGCTATTTTATTTGAATGTTTGTACAGAAGCCTAACAATTTCTTTGTAAGGCAAACTTTCAATATCTATCACCAAAATAAGTTCGACTAGTTTTTTTAAGTATCTTGTTTGAGTATCAAACTTTGTATTTGTTGAAAAGTAATTTTAATGTGAATTTCAAAGCTTTGCTTAGAATTCGCAGTAACTTTTTTTTTCCCTTAAAATAATGTAGGTTGTGACATGTGACTGAATTTTAGTATTTTTGATATCGGGTAAACATAAATAATGGAGAGAAACTACCGCTTCACAAGGGAAATTAAACTGGGTTGTTCTCGTTCAGGCTTCTGATACTGATTAATTTCTTTGAATTGACAGGAAAACAAGTTGGACCTGCTGGTGAGCATGATTTTAGTACACCTAAAGGTAGGCCCATCAAACAAAGCAAAATTCCTTTTCTATTTTCTGCATATTCTAAATCTTCTTAATTTTTGATTGGCATTTAATGAGACATTTAAAAAAGAAATTTTTATTTTGGTTTGTCTGCAGGGGTTGCTGCAACTTCTTCAAACATTACTCCCGAACAGAATTCTAACTCCTCATTTAGCCAAAGGAAACGGACAAGAGCAAGTAGAGCATCATCTGATAGTCCGAAGAGAAAAAGATCCAGAAACACTTTTCGATGGCAAGCTACTGCTCGCAAACAACTGAAGAATTTGGGTCAGCCATACACTTCTTCGAGAGGTAAACAAATGAAAGGAGCTGAAATGAGAAATCCCTGTTCATGTAAACATAACTGCAGGCATAGAATTACAGAAGAACAGAGAAAGCATATCTTTCAGCAGTTTTGGGGAATCGGAAACCATGAGAGGCAGTGGGAGTATATCCGTCAACACTCCTCCTCTAAAGCCACGAACAGTAAGAAGACGGATTTTGTTGGAAAGAAGAAGACTAGTAGATCTTTTTTCTTCATGGTCGATGTAAGGAAAGAAGTTCAGAAAGAGACTGAGATAAATGGTGATATAGTAACTGAGAAAGTAGAAGAGATTGTCACTGAAAAAATTACCATTTGCAAATTTATGTTTATGGCTACACTTGGCATCTGGGACTCGTGGGTTGACAGTGCCTACAAACATGTAAATGCTAAAAAGGGCAATATTACAACCCCTGATAAGAGAGGTCGCCATCATAACCACCCCAGAGCAATTACTCCTGAAAAAGTTTTAACTGTCACAGAACATTGTAGTATATTCCCTCGAGTACCTTCACATTACTGTAGGGAAAAATCTAGAAGGGAGTATCTGGAACACGGTCTTAGCCTTAACAAAATGGCCAAATTGTACATCAAGTGGGCAGAAGAGAAAGGCCTCCCCAAAAGCAAAGTAGCTACAATAAGGCAATACAAAGATATTGTCAACAAGAATTTTAACATTGGTTTCTTTAAACCCAAAAAAGACCAGTGTGGTCTCTGTGCTCTAATTAAAAGCAAACACAATCCCAGGCATATAAAAGACCAATACAAAGATCTTTATGCTGCTCATATCAAGCGAAAGCAACTGGTCAAAAAAATAAAACTAAAGGACCGAACCGCTGCTGGTAAGGACAAAAATATTGCGGTTATTTCATTTGATCTACAGAAGCAGCTACCTTGTCCTAGATCTGAAGTTGGTGCTTTCTTCTATAAAAATAAAATTTCAGTGTTCAATTTGACAATTTTTCAAGAAGTGGAAAGAATTGGTCACTGTTATGTTTGGCATGAAGGAATTGCAAAGAAAGGTAGCAATGAGATAGCAAGTGCACTTAGCCATTTCATTGACAAGCTTGTTGAGAATGGACACAAGGAATTAATATTGTACTCTGACAACTGCTCAGGACAAAACAAAAATAGGTACGTCTTTGCAATGTTTCAACAAAAGGCAGTTTTGCATGGGATCAAGATTACTCATCGTTTCTTAGAGCCAGGACACACTCACATGGATGCTGATACAATTCATGCTAGGATTGAAAATTCTACACGCTTGAAAGAGATAATGGACTTTGAAGACTGGGTCAATGCTATCTCTGAAGCCAAAGAGACTTTGCCCGCATACAATGTTATCAAACTTAAGCAGTCCATTATATTTGACCATAAAAACTTAGTTTCTCTGCAAAATTGGAAGACGGATATGAAAGGCCAAGAAGTGAAATGGAGTAAAGTAAGGGAAGTCAGCATTGATGGAAGAGAAGGTAATTTAGTCAGACTCCGTTATGATTTGGATGGAGACATCTGTATACGCTTAGTCCAAATAGGCGTGTTGGAAGACCAGTCAATCTAATGACCTATAGGCCTCCAAGAGCATACAACGGTCCAGTCCCACTTACTGCCAACAAAAGAGCTGATATAGAATCCTTATGTAATGAAATGACCATTCCCCTTGACAAGCAGAAGTTTTTTAGAGATGTTCTAGCAGGTACTGTTGATGATGATGGCGATGATTTAGCTGAAGTTGAGTATGAAACAGATGAAGAGATAATTGCCTCAATTGATCCTAACCCAACTGAAAATAAAAATAATGATGAAGATGATGGGGTAGAGAGTGATAAAAAAGGTAAAGGTAGTGGGGGAGAAAGTGGAGATGAAGGTGAAGACGAAGATGAAAGTGATGGAGTGGTTCATGATGAAGAGAACGACAATTTTCTTGATTTTGATGATTGGCTCAATGATAATGAAGAAATGTGTTATAAGGTAATAGCCCTAGTAACCAAAGACTTTTTCAAGTACCTGTTACTGTCTCTGTATTGACAAAATTGTCATATTTTAACACTGTTCACAAGAATTTTTATATTGTTTTTTTGACTAGTTTTACTGAATTAGTTGTATTTTCAACTAAGAATATTTCCTTGGTTGATAGTCCTGTGTGTGTATGTGAATTAGGGGTGCCGGGACAGAGAGGGGATGCTTGTGGGGCGTAGATGGTCGTGGCTGGGGTGGGTGGGGTAGGGGTGGGAGCGCCGCGCCCGGGGAGGGGGAGGAGGGGAGGGTCGGGGAAGGGTGGGGGATGAAGGGAGGAGCGGGGAAGGAGGGGAGGGATAAGGGAGCAGGGAGGGGGAGGGGGGGGGGTGATCGCGACACGCGCCCCGCGTAACGGAGGGTGGACAGGGTCCAGCGGACGGGATCGCGGCACGCGCCCTGTGCACCGCGAGCTGACCAGGAGCGCGCCAGGTATGTAAGGGGAGGGGGAGGGAGGGGGACCGGCGGCCCATCCGCGAATTCGGAAAGGTGTTGCTGCCGCTGCTAAGGTCAAACAGATTAGTACAGTCTGCATTGCCCTCGCGTACGCATCTAGCCGTGTCATCCGTGCCGAAATCATGCTCGGCGACAACATCGAAGTGAACAACGCGATGGAGGTGGAGGCGGCGGTGGTAGAGAAGCCTAACAATGCCGAGCGGGTCCTACGCGAGGCCATGCCGTACCTGCTACCGTATCTGTGCGACCGCGACGTGAGAGCGCTCGGACGCGTGAACATCGCGATGCGTGATCGTGTATCTGAGTGTTGTTACACACGATACAGGACGCGCAGCGTCCGCGTGTACGGAGCGTCGGGAGTGTTCGAGGCCCCAGACCACGCATACGAATCGTCTCGCATACTGCAGACAGCAGAGTGCGTCTACAGGATCATACTGCCACCGGTAATGGTCCCGGAGCAGCAATATTTCTTGTCTAATCTTATAAATATCAAAGCAAAGGTAAGGAAATGAGATATGAATTGCCGTGTAGAGTCTTAGCGCTGGACTCCTCGAATTAATTGCAATGTGAATCTAGGTGCGCTCGTTCAGCTTCACCGAGCTGGCTGTGCGGCTGTTCAGGTGGCACACGGTGGACTACGCCCCCGGAGCATCCGCCGCCCTGCCAATCATTACCGACCTGGACCGGAAAACATGCCTGAGAGTAAGGAAATGCCTGGTAGTCGACTTTGCGATTCCATTCTTGACGAAGTGCAAGTCTGTCCTAGAGGAACTCGACCTCGGTCGGGTGGCGCCATGGACGGTCGAGTACATGACGAAGGCTGGCGCCGGCCACTTCCCGCAACTGCGGACACTGCTGATGCGCTTCCCGTACGGGGCCGAACGGGACACGCCGTATCTATGCCATCCAGAGGCGCATGGAAACCGCCAGCGGGAGCTGAACCAGCGTGCCCGTGTGCGGTACGACGATGGGGACGAGGAGTTCGGTGTGTACACGGAGGTCGACGACGCCGGCGTGGAAGACGCGCATCTGCGCTGCGCTGTGTGTGTTCACCCGCGGAACAAGGCGCTGCCTGTGTACTACGTACACGAGGCGTGCACGCCCTTCGGCCTTGCCGTATGCGAGCGGGTCGCCGATGTCGTGCGTGCGGCGATTGACGGTGCCGCACCGCGGCTAAGAGAGGTAAGTGTGAATATCGAGCAACAACACGCGTTACTGCACGCCTGCCCGCGCCGACTTAAAATAATCCAACCTCTCTCTCTCTCTCTCTCTCTCTCTCTCTCTCTCTCTCTCTCTCTCTCTCTTCCATCTGCCCCACAGGTTGTCGTCATGTGTCCCGCTATCACGCGGTTTATCTTGATCCAGGACGAGGCTCTGGTTGATCAAAACGGTCACGGTCCGATCATTGAAGGAATGTTGCAAATGCTTCAAGCGTACCCGCTGTGGCGTCTGACTGTCTCGGTGTGCCGAATCCGCGACAACACCGTTGTCGACGCCGTCATCGAGCGGCTGCAGAGCGAGGCGCAGGGCCGATACCAAGTGAATGTCGGCGACTGCGACGGCTCGTGCAAAGAGAGATACAACGGCAGCGCCGTCGCTCTGGATGTACACCGCACGCATCTCGTCGACGACACGCCGCTCGACAGTCGCCATGTCGGGCAGTTCTTTGATCATTGGAGCTCATTTTATCTTCGGACGCCAATGATGTGGCGTGAATACCACGACAATCAATAAGGTAAGTGACTAATTACGATGTCTACGTCATCTGTCCGCCCTCCCTGCACACCCCCCCCCTCTCCTCCCCGCAGAGCTCTTGCGTACACGCTCCGGGCCCGCCCCTCCGGCACGCGCCTCATGCACCCCCTCCCATCCGGCACGCGCGAGGCGCCCCCTCCCTTCCGGCTCGCGAGCGCGATGCACCCCCTCCCCCAGCCCTGCGCACCCCTCCCCACCACTCTACCCTTGCATATCCTCCCTGACCATCCCTGACCACGCTGACCGCGTCGCGCACCCTGTCATTCAGTCGCGGACCGCGGAAGCAGCCAGCAGCAGCCAGCCAGCCAGCAGCAGCAGCAGCAGCAGCAGCCAGCAGACGACAGCAGACGACAGCAGACGACAGCAGCCGACAGCAGCCGACAGCAGCCGACAGCAGTCAGCAGCCAGCAGCCGACAGCAGTCAGCAGCCAGCAGCCAGCAGCCAGCAGCCAGCAGCCAGCAGCAGCAGCCGCCTCCGCCACGCAGCTTTTTACTACTACAACGCAAGGTGAATATCGCTGTCCACGCAATGTTCCATTATCAACCTCAAATAGGTAACTCGTACTAATTACCGTGTATTTGTATTAACAGACGACACTATGTCCGTGCAACAACACGCCGACGATGCCGCGATGTTTCGCAAGATATGCGAGGCAGTCGCGCCCGCGCCGGAGACAGCCGGGGCCCGAGCGCCGCGGTGCAAGCTGGTATTGGAACGGAGTTATGACCTGAATAACTCCGGCTCAAAAATACTAACTACTGGACTGGATGCGACTCGTCAGTTCGAGGCTTACGTCATGATGGAAAGCCAGACGCGGTGCGGAATGCAGCTGCCGCTGTCCACGTTTCTTCAACTGACATATCACCACGAAAACGTTTCCAAGGTATGTGACTTCGTGAGCACCCGGGGCCAGTGTGAGAGCAGCGCAGTGCCGCCGCCCTCGTACACCGTCGACAGCGTTGAGCTGTCATGCTTCAACTTGAGTGACGGCGCTCCCGCAGTGAGATACAAGAACGGTGAAAAATCGTACGTCATAATCGGGGCTGTGACGTGGCACCGACTTCAGCGAATGTGTGACTTCTTCAAGTTTGTGGGCATTGAAAACCAGACTCGTGCCAACTCTAAGCAACTTCGGGAGTGCATTTTAAAAATTGTGAAAAGGATGTGTGACGTCGCGAAAACGAAGGGCGTGATCGAGTTTGATGTTGATGTTTACCAGGGGGCGTATCGTTTCGTGTTGGACTGTGCGCATGATGTGTGGATGTACATGCGCGAGCAACATGCTCCATGGGATGAATTTTGTTGTGAGATATTGTATAAACGCACGGATGTTCTCGCAAAAATGCTCTGTCTGGCGTACAACGAGCGAGCGATGGAAAAGTGGAACTTTTAAAGATGACTCTGTCTGTCTCTCTCTCTCTCGCTCTATGTGTGTGAATTTATTTTGTGTGTGCGTGTGTGTGCGTGTGCGTGATCCTTAAAAAATATTATAATGAACGGGTGTGTGTGTTGTCGCGCGCGACTAACTAATAATCGCTATGTGTGTCTAACTTTAAAAGTAAATCTAAACAATAAGTGACTGTGTGTTATTTCCTTTAAAATAATTAAAAAAACATCAGTGTGTGTACTTGCTAATTTATCTTAAATATATGGGTTTGCATGTGCGTGTGTTTGTGTATGTCGTTTCATCAATGCGTTATAAGGAGTTGTGTGTACTCAAGTATGAAACAAGAAAGTATGAAAAATGTATTTAATTATTTATTTACTTGTGCAAAAACAAAGAGAAGTTTTTCAAATAAATGCGATGTAACTAAACTCAAAAACTAAATATTCATAGCCGCCCCCATCATGACATAAGCTATGTACAGAAAGTATAAAAACACAGACATTGGGATAACAATCGCTAGTAAGAACACAAACAGGAAAACATATAAAAAAACATCAGAACTAGCAGTTACAAGTGGTGCATCTAACTGAGCTACGGGAGCATAAGCAACCAACTTAACAATGCTAAGAGCAGGCTTTAAACCTTTTAACAGAACAATCGTACTATCAGCATAAGTAATCAATTTACGGCCGTGCACTGTAGCACGCTGAGACTTTGCAGTTCCATTAACTTTAAAATTAAATACTACAGAAATCGGTCTTCTGGATACAACGAAAATCCGACCATAACCATGCAGCAAAAAAGCACGAACAGCGCGCAGAGGCTCGATAACACAAACGCCGTGATGATCGGTGCCTGCACGATACAGCTCGGCGGCGCATAAGTCTTGTCGCTCAGGGGGCGTGCCGGCGCAGGCGAGTACAGTCCCATGCGGTACGGATAGAGTCATAAAATGCGTGTCATTGAAAATCATAGGAAGCGGGTACGCTAACGTGTCACTGCACACCACACCTGCGTCTAAATACAGATAAAACTCGATCTCTTTGTCACTGCGCCGTATGCTAA
The DNA here is from genome assembly GCA_029379305.1 of Frankliniella fusca. Classification (NCBI taxonomy): domain Eukaryota; kingdom Metazoa; phylum Arthropoda; class Insecta; order Thysanoptera; family Thripidae; genus Frankliniella; species Frankliniella fusca. The sequence goes on from JAHWGI010001433.1 coordinate 145,376, forward strand.
GTGGAGGCAAATCGCTGCAGTTAAGCGAGGAGTTGAAAGTTAATCCAGGTGGGAGCATCGACGCGGCATGGGCGAACGCATCTTGTAGCACGTGACACGCGAGCACGGCGCTAGGGGCGCTGGGCGCAGATGAATGTTCCAGGAAGCCAGACCACATCACAGCCTCGTCATCGGCAAGGCGCCGCAGCCGCGCCGCCTTTGCGCGAATCACATCCATCAGCTTCTGCAGCGCGAGCCGATCGGCGAATGCAGACTGGCCGGGATCGGCTGACAGCTGTGACCACAACTCGTTGACGCTTGCCTCGTGGAATGAGACGTACTCTGGTATGAAGACTGAGGTGTTGGCCGGCGGCTCGAAGACGGGGCCCTCGTCCGTGGGAAACAGCTGGGCGTAGGCGGCAGCGGATGTGTTGCGCGCTGACTCCGCGACCGCGCAGAAGTCGGGGCTGTATTCGTCGGTCGCCACATTGCACCGGGTGCGCGCGATATCGTCCAAGGTGCCGATGAAGTCGCGGACGTGCCTCGCCGAGCGGTGACGTTGCAGTCGTATGCTTAGGGACTATACGTCGACGGGGTGAAAGGCGGGCGGTACCTTAACGTACACCAGCGCCAGATCGTCGTCTCCCAGCTCCGGCACCTTGCCGACGGTTGCATCGCCTAAAGAAAAAAAAAAAAAAAAAAAAAAAAAAAACGCATCTTTAAATGCATGCGTTCGCCTCTCTCTCTCTCTCTCTCTCTCTCTCTCTCTCTCTCTCTCTCTCTCTCTCTCTCTCTCTCTCTTTCCCCTCCCTGCCACACGTGCGCAACGCGAACAGAAGTAAGACATCAAACATTCCTTTAATCTCTTAAACAAAACCGAACCCCGCGGCTGTGCGGGCCACAGCGCCCGGGCCATATGTCCAGATGTCCAAATGTGTCCGGGCGCTGCAGCGCGCGATCATAATCCGCTGCCAATGTATTTATTACGCAAAATCGTGCAATCGGACAAAATCAACAACGATTCGATGTCCGGTCCAGATGTCCAGATCAGCCCGGGCGCTGCAGCATCGCGATCGTAATCCGCGTATTTATTACTCTTAGCCGCGCGCGCGACATCCAAGGTCCCCCTCCGTCCCGCCCCTCCGTACCGGTAGTGTGTACACACCTGCACTGGCCAGCATCGGCGACCGCTGGCCGGCGGCCGGCGGCCGGCGTCCCGTGGCCCGTGGCCCGCGGCCTGCCCGGGCGCGGTCTCTCTCTCTCTCTCTCTCTCTCTCTCTCTCTCTCTCTCACACGCACACACACACACACACACACAGCAAGAGTCCTACGTACCATAGACTTCAGTCGCGTCCGTGTCGCCAATGTGTCTCAGAGGAAATCCCGCGCAGAGCACCGCCGCAGCGGCGAGGAGAACTGCGTACCACATCCTTTGCACGGCGCTGTGATGTCGGCTGCAGCTGACTGACTGACGGGGGACGGCCGTGCCCTGCCGGGCCCGCCTCGCCCTGTCGAACCCTCGCCCGGCGGCCGAGCAGGCGCTCGCCGTGTTTACATGTACGAAAACAATAGGCCGGCTCGTCTGCAGGCTCCCCTCCCCCGCATCTCCTCCCCTTTAGCAGGACGGCCGCCGCAGATGAGACACTCCGGCAAGGTCGAGCCGGCGCGAGCGGCAGGAGGGAGGGGGGAGGGGGAGGGGGAGCAGCCAGGTCGAATGCGCGCGGGCCGCGCACCGCTCTGTTGTCAGAATGCTCTCTCTCTCTCTCTCTCTCTCTCTCTCTCCACCCCTCACCCTGCAGCCAAGCACTCATCCTTCACACCGCACTGTGACGCGTGGGTTTTCGAGGGGGTGGGGTTTGCCTTAGCCGGCCGGTCCCGCCCCTGGCGCGGGTGGCTGTTTCGCGAACGGCCGCCCGCACAATTCAAACGCGTCACGTCTCCCGCCGCAGCCGGTGTCGCTAGCTGGTCCATAGTGGCCGGACCGTGCGCACCGTGCGCTCTGAGCGGGGGGGAGGAGGAGGGGAAGGGCTCGAGCGGGCGAGGGACGGTGAGCCGAGCCGAGCGGCCACTTCTCTGAGAGCAGCGGCGGAGAGTTGAGCTGAGCACCTGGGCGTGTCGTGGGAACCCGGACACGAGGCGTGTGGAGTAGAGTGTTGTGATTATTGTTTCCATCCGTGTCTCCCCGACACATGGTGTCCGGTAGGTTAACTCGAAGCTCTAGTTTGTGCAACCCGTGAGACGTCTGTGTTGTTGACGGTGTGTGTCCGCTTCCAGAGTTTTATGCCTAGTGCGTAAATTGTTGCTTTTCTTGTGGCGATGGCGCCCTGCGCCGCCGAGTGGAGCGGAGCCATGAGGGGCTAGGCCCTTTGATTTCGCGCGGCGATCCGCCGGCGACAGCACCACCAGCCATGCTACTCTCTACGGCCGCCCGCCCTGCCGGGGCCGGGCCGGCGCCGAAGCTGCAGTACGCAGCCATGTAATTCTCTCTCTCTCTCTGCTCGTCAAAGCTGCCGGTATGTGCTTTTTTTGTGATCTGGTGTTTGCCCTGTTGAGGGGCGTTGAGTGGCGGCGTTGGGTCGGCGAGGCCCTTGTGCGTCGTGGCTCGCGGCGCACCCGGCCGGCCCTCGCCAGCGAAGGGCGGTGAACGCTACCGCGACACCTGCCGTACCGGTTTCACCTCGGTTTTCTTGGTCTTGTTTGTCTGTTTCGTTTTTCTTTCTCTTTTACGGTTTCGGTTTTTAAACTAGTGAGTCTAAATTCCAAATTCTTCTACTTTCCATTACGCGGCGGTCCTGCTCATTTCTATTCTGGCTAGGCCATCGAGTCTATGTTTTTCCTATCTTTGTGCCGCGCGGCGCGCGGCGGGGGCGGAGGCTGGCGAGGCCCTTGTGCACTGTGGCTCGCGGTGCACCCGGTCGGCCGAAACTCCTGCTCGCGTCACGCGGACAATCTTGCCAGCTGGACCGACCGCGGCCGGTGGGGTTGCCTACCTCACCGGCGCAACTGACCACTGTAGTAGGGGTTGCCTAACCGCCAGGCGGTTTCCGATTTTGAACTAACTTGTTGCCGGTGTCTCTTGGGTTAGTAATCGTGTAGCTTCGCCGTCGTGCGTGGGCTGGTTGTTCTGTTTTACCCGAGACACCGGTAGCAATGAGATAAATTTATAGTTCTAAGTAACTATAGTTGAGTTTAGTTGAGTTGATGTGTATCGTGAATAATAAACCTGTTTTCATTCTAGCTACCAGTAGCATTAATCTTTTGTGATTTTCTGGCTTGATTTGTTTTGTGCATTTTTTTGGTGCATAATAAATTATTTTCTGAATACCTTGAGTTTTGGTGAGGTTTGTCCTCTGGCGCCCTAATAAAAATAAACCCATTACTCACGCCACTCTACCCTGGCTGTTTATTATCGTATTAAATCTATTCCATCCTGAGCTTCCGGCAAAAACAAGCAAGCAAAATTTCCACACGTTACATTTTGGCGCCCAACGTGGGGCCATGGGCATTTTCTGTTGATTTCTGCTGCTGGTAGTTGCTTCCCCCTAGGTTAGGCTTCCCTTCTATTTATTTATTTTGTTGGTACCTGTTTAATATTATTCTGTTTCTGTTACTGTTATACTGTTGTTCATGTTTGCTGTGTGTGTTGTCTCCGTGGATCGCCGTGGACTTCGTTTCTGTTCCCTGTTTAAAAGCTTTTTAGGCTTTTGCTTTTGTGGTTGACGCTCCTTGTGGGATATAGGCTTTTGTTGAGTTGTTGAGTTGTGTATTTGATTTGAGATCCTATTGGGAAATGTCTGTTCCGGACCAGGCATCCCCGGTTCTGTTAGGGGACTCTATTTTTCGACGCTTGTTGAAGCGGAACCCCTCAGTTTTTGCCGAATTAAGTTGGCAAACGGCCATAAGCGGGCAGACCGCGGCCGAACTTCACCGTGTTTTGGTAGGGTTGCGCGGGCAATTGCGCGGGAGGCGCGTTGTCCTTATGATTGGTACCAACGACTGCCTCAGAGGCCAGCCGTTTGCGCGCACCCGTGCTGCCATTCACCGGTGCGTTTTGTTATTGAGGCGTCTGAAGTGTGAAGTCGCTATATGCGAATTATTGCCTATCCCCAAAATTAGCAAGGAAGCGTCAGGTTGCGTACTCGTTTCAAAATTGAACGAGTATATTAGGTCACTGGAGCCCTCGGGCGTAAGGGTCATCAGAGTCCACGACGATTTCCTTATTGGAAATCTTGTTAAATTATTTTTGTACTGCTCCCACCTCAAGAAGCGTGGCGGTCGTGAGGTAGTTGATCTAGTTCACCCTAACAGTGAAGGGTTGGACTGTCTATGGCTCGCCATTGAGTCATAATTTTGGTATATATATTTTGTACTTGTTACTATTTGTGATTTCTATTTATAGTATTTGTTATTATTAATTAAACTTTTGTGCCTTAGTGACTAGGGTTTGTGTTTTTTGTTTATCTCACACATATTTTATTATTTCGAGGTCATTTTGGCGAGTGGAGACGGAGAGAGAATAAGTCAAGTTTACTTTTCGGCTGTCCTGGTGGCGTGTGTCGTTCGAAGGATCGCCGCGCGGATTTTCATCTTTATTTCCTATTTTTGGGGTTCTCTTCTATTTTGGTGAGTGGACTTGCATCGTCTTTCAGCATGGATGTCTCACGGTTGCACAAGGACGAGTTGTTGTTTGAGTTGGCCTACCGCGGCCTTGATTTGAAGAAGGAGAAGAAGACCGTGACCGAGTTGCGTGCTCTATTGTCAGAGAGGATCGAGCGGGAGGCCGCTGGGGAAGAGTTCGAGTCTCTTGTGACGTGGGAGGATGTTGACGAGGGCTTGATACTCTTTCAGACCAAAGTTGAGCTGTTGAATGAGTTGGTGCGACCGGCGGGTGGAGATTTTGACCCGAGCTCGGCGGGGCGTACTAGGGCGCTAGCTTCCCATTGCAATAAGAGATTAATTGCTCTCATGGAGAGGTATGACGAGATGTCGCCAGAGATGCGCACCGACGTCAAGAAGCAGGCGATACTCTTGAAGACTCTAGTTTCTGAGTTCCGGAGTATGGGGGAGAGCCGCGTCTATGCGGCCTCGTCAGTGCAGTCTGTGTCTGCTGTAGAGGGTTGGGAGCCTCCTCAGCGCCCGGCGGTGGTTAGGCCGGCGGGGGTGGCTAGGGGTATGGTGGTAGGGGGTGGTGCCGTCGAGCGGAAGCAGGCGGTTCGCGCCTCGGTCCAGACTAGGTCGAGGACTAGCAGGAAGTCGAAGAAGAGTAGAAGGAAGAAGAGTGCTATCTCTAGCTCTAGTGCCAGCTCCTCGTCATCTGACTCCTCGGACGCGGAGCCTGTCTCACGGCGGACCAGGTTATCCTCGGTGCCGATGGACCTCCACAAGTGGGGTGTTCAGCCCTTCAGCGGCGACCAGTCCGTTAGTGTGTGCAGTTTCCTATCGGACATTGAGGAAAAAGCCCGGTGGCGACGGGTGAACCTTGATTCGCTGGTCGCGGCTGCCTCCGAATTTTTCTGCAGGGAGGCCAAGGTTAGATACCGGTCCATAGCAGGCTCCATTGATAGTTGGAAGGAGTTCTGTATTAAAGTGAAGGAAGAATTTTTGCCTATGGACTATTATGATAATTTAATGGAAGAGATTAGGTCTCGTAAGCAGGGGCCAGAGGAGACCGTAGGTACTTACGTGGCAAATATGTGTGCCTTGTTCGACCGGCTGGGGACGGGGGTAGATGAGGAGCACCGGCAATACGAGGGTTGGAAGCTAGCCATCACAGTGAAGAACCTTGCTCCCTATTACACCGATAGGCTTACGTTGGTGAAAGTGGCGTCCTTTGAGCACCTTAAACAACTTGGTAGGGACATTGAGGCGAGTAAGCATCGGGTTGATGCTTACGATGGCAAAACGAAGGTCCGGAAAATGGAGCCAGAGTTTGCTGCCAAGCCTGCCCGACCTCGCTCGAAGCCTCTCATCCATGAGGTGGAGACCGAGGTCGAGGCCCTCTCCTTGGGGCCTAACCCCCCTCAGAACGAACACCCGGCTCCGAAACCTCGGACCCTCCGTTGTTGGAACTGCGATGAGGTAGGCCACCGGCACAACTCTTGTGCGAAGCCCAGGCACAACCTTTTTTGCTTTGTGTGTGGCTATAAGGGGGTAGCTTCCATGAACTGCCCCCGCTGCAAGCAAAAGGGGGAAGCCTAAGGGCATGCGCCAGGAGGGACCGGGTGCGTTCCCCACGCAAATCTAAGGTCCTGTGTGAGGAGGTGGAGACCATCCAGGTGGATGTTCGGGGTGATGGTAGACTTTATGTTTTGGTGGAGTTATATGGAGTTAAGTTCTTTGGCCTCCTCGACTCGGGGGCGACAGCCTCCACTGTGGGCGGAGGGGCCTGGGATAAATTACGCTCCTATAATAAAATATCAGTGATTGGACAGGACAGCTGGGAGAAACTTTGCCGTTCGGAAGTCAAGTTGCAGCCGTGCCGTACTAAACATGTGAAGGTGGCAGATGGACAGACATGTCCGGTGCTCGGCTGCCTTGACGCTCCTGTCCTGCTGGACGGGAAGATGAAGGTGTGTAAGTTTCTCGTTGTCCCTCACTTGAAACAGGATATTATTTTGGGTATAGACTTTTGGAGGACGTTCGGGCTTTTGCCCGACGTGGTCAAAGGTACCTGTGCTCTGGCAGAGTCGGAACTTCCGGTGATGGAGGAGATTATTATCCCCAAGGATAAGCTCTCCGAGGAGGAGAGGACTCTGCTGGACCAGGTGGTTGGCCGCTACAAGGAGACCCTTGGGAGACCGGGGTTGGGTTGCACCCACCTCGTGGAGCACAGGATAGAGACTGGTGATGCACCGCCGATAAGGCAGAGGTACTATTCCTACTCCCCCAAACTCCTTGACGTCCTCAATAAGGGTCTGGACGAGTGGCTCGCACTCGGGGTGGTGGAGCCTTCCAACAGCCCCTGGGCCTCTGCCGTGCTCTTGGTGAAGAAATCAGACGGTTCTTACCGATGGGTAGTGGATTTACGTGCGGTCAACAAGGTCACAACTGCTGACTCGTACCCACTCCCTAAGGTCAACGACATCCTTGACCAGCTGAGAGACGCACGGTATATCTCGTCCATAGACCTAAAATCAGCCTATTTTCAGATTCCCCTGGAGCAGTCCAGTAGGGAAAAAACGGCGTTTATTATCCCGGGGAGGGGACTGTTTCAATTTTGCCGCATGCCGCAGGGGTTGCACACATCTGCAGCCACCTGGCAGCGTTTTATTGATAGAGTACTGGGAGAGGACCTGAAGCCTTATGTCTTTGTCTATCTAGACGACATAATTTGTGTCAGTCAGTCCTTCTCCCAACATCTGGAGTTGCTGGGCAAAGTGCTAGACCGTCTCCAAAACGCAAACCTGACTATAAACTTCGAGAAAAGCAAATTTTGCAGAAGTGAGCTCAAATATCTAGGTTATGTCGTTGACGAGAACGGGCTGCACGTTGACCCAGACAAAGTCCGGGCGATCGCTGAGTTTGCCCGCCCCGCCGATGTGAAAGCGGTAAAACGCTTCATAGGTATGGCTTCGTGGTACCGGCGATTTGTTCCGGATTTCGCTACTATTATGTCTCCTCTCCACGCCCTTACAAAAAAGCAGAGTAAATATGAATGGACGCCGGCATGTGAGGAAGCGTTCCTTTTGGTAAAGGAGCTGCTCATGTCCGCCCCTATATTATCCTGTCCCGATTTCTCGAAGCCCTTCGACCTGTACTGTGACGCGAGCGGCGTCGGTCTCGGTAGTGTGCTGGCGCAGGAGGGAAAGCCGATCGCGTTCGCGAGCCGGTCCCTGACTGCAGCTGAGCGAAAATACTTCCCGACCGAGCTGGAGTGCTTGGCGGTCTTGTGGGCGATAGAGAAATTCAGGTGCTACCTGGAGGGATACAAATTTAGGGTTATAACTGATCATGCGTCTCTAACCTGGTTGAATAACCTCAAGGACCCTTGTGGGAGGCTAGGACGCTGGGCGGTCAGGTTACAGCAATATGACTACGAAATTGTCCACCGGAAAGGCAAGGAGCATGAGGCTCCAGATGCGCTGTCCCGCAGCCCCCTCCCCTATGAGGGTGAGTCGGTCGACCTAATTTCTGTCGAGGGACCGGTAACGGACAAATGGTACGCCAAACAGAGAAGCCGTGTGGAGGCTGACCCCGAGTCTTTCCCGTCATGGAGAGTCGAGGGCGATCAGCTCTACAAGCTGTTGAGCGTGGGATTGGGCCCCCCTCAGTGGAACCGAGTCGTGCCTAAAGACTTGAGAGATAAAGTTCTCTTTGAGTGTCACGACCGGCCTCTCGCCGGGCATCGCGGGGTTAATAAAACATATAATATTTTGCGCTCGCAATATTATTGGCCTGAAATGCGGCGTGACGTGCAAGCTTATGTAGCTTCGTGCGCCACCTGCATCCAATACAAAACTCCCCAAACAAAACCAGCCGGCGTAGTGGGCGAGAGGAGGGTGGTGGACGCGCCGTTCCAGTTTGTAGCTAGCGATTTGATGGGACCGTTTCCGCGGTCATATGCGGGCTACACTCACTTGGCGGTCACCACCTGTCTTTTCTCCAAATACGTCTGGCTCCGCCCCTTGAGGAGTATAAAGGCCGCCCAGATTGTCCGTCACCTAGAGGAGGATATATTCCTCAAATTTGCTGTGCCTGGGACGTTGCTGACCGACAACGGGTCTAATTACAAGTGTGCGGAGGTTGACGCCCTCTGCGAGAAGTACGGGGTGAAACGTGTTTTCAGCTTTGCGTACCACCCCCAAGCCAACCCTACGGAGCGCGTGAACCGCGTAGTCAAGACGATGATTGCTTCGTACGTGCGGGATAATCAGAGGAACTGGGACAAGAACTTGAACTATATCGCTATGGCGATTAATTCCACCAAGCACGACGTCACCGGTTATCCCCCGTATGAGCTTCTCTTCGGGAGGCGTTATCTTGACCACGGGTCAGCTAATTATGTGCCGATGGACGGGGGCGCCCTGCCCGAGTTCGGGGAGAGGCGTGTCCACCATCAGAAGTGGCTTGACGTGTACCAGGACGTGACGCGGCGCCTGAAAGAGGCGTATGAGAAGAACGCGCGCCACTATAACTTGAGGAGAAGGGAGAAAACGTTCCATGTAGGTCAGCTGGTGTACTATGCCAACAAAACTCAGTCTGACAAGGTCAAATTTTATTCGAGGAAGCTAGCCCCTAATTATCTCGGGCCGTGCACTGTTGAGAGCCGCAAGGGTACGTCAGGGTATGTCCTGCGCGACGCAAAGGGCCACCTGGTCGGCCCCTACCATGTCCAAGATTTGGTGAGCAATGAGGACTTCAAGGCGCTGCGCCGCCCCGCTGCGTGAGTCCCGCTTCTGACCTGTACTTCGCTCCGCTCTGTACTGCGCTATTTTGGTTTTGTTGAGATGAGGGCATCTCCTCATAAGGTGGGGGGGGGGATGTGACGCGTGGGTTTTCGAGGGGGTGGGGTTTGCCTTAGCCGGCCGGTCCCGCCATAAAGTAAGAAAGACAGAGGTAAAACTCTTACGGGACTTCCGGTTCACGATTTGCACCGGAAGCCGGGCGCGCGCTCCCGCAGACATACCAACCTGACATGCGAAATAGGTTTATTATGTGTGCTCTTTTAACTTCTACATATTACGAATATCACAAATATAATTAAATGAACATGATTGGAAATGATTTTACAACATCACAAAATAAAGTATACTTCCTAAAAAGGCTTTTGAAATATTCGCAATTTTCGTTCGGTGATGTTGGCGAAAAATCGAGAAGACGCGCTGAGCAACAGCCGCCATTGCAGCGTCTGAGGCAGATGTGTTGTGCATGGGAGAGTCTCTCCGTGCTCCGTGTTTTAATATTTCAAGAAGAAGTTGCCCGAGATTTCCTGCAAACTGTACATTTTCTTCATCAGCGTGGTATGTACAATAGTTTAATCTAAGAAGTCAGTTTTCTTTCCCCACGCACTACTTTGAAAATATGCTTTCCTTCGTGTGTTGGAAGCCTATTTTGATGGCTTTGTGTAAGCATTGTGATTTATCGTTTATTTTCCCTTAAGTACTCAAAATCTACGTCTAAAGAACGATGAGGAAAATTTCATGTTTAAGTTTTCAATGAAACATTATACAATGTTTAAGGCATGAGTATGAGTACTTGTGCCGGTTGCCTTTTTAAATAACCTCACTTTAGTAGTCAGCTGTAGTTCGGTGTTGCAGAGGAAAGATGTCGTATCACTTAGAGTAGCCAGTTTCCCCTTTTTTTTCTTTTCCTTTTTCTGTAAATACTTGAAGAAGTATTTTTTTTTTTCAAATGTTTTATCTACAAAGATTTTATGATTGTTATTTTTTTTTTTTTCCAGGTGGGATTCCCAACAATGATGTTAATGATTCCCTTGTCTAAATTGGAACCAGTGATCTTGTATTGGCAACTATAGAGTCTATACAGGTAAGGAAATCCACCACTAACATTCTTTCATCAAAGTAGCAAAGTAAATTTAAAGACAACAAACTAGTTAGATTTGTTGAGAAAACATATCTGAAATGCAGCTTCACTTTTACATTGCCTCAAGTAGGGCGACACCTGAGATGTTGCTTTGAAAACCAAGACAACGTTCAAGTCACCAATAAAAATTTAGTATTGTTTTACCTAAATTCACATGAATCCTTTTAAAAATGCCCTACTATGACATAACAGTTTACTTCTTACAAGAAATAAAAAGGGCTACATTATGAAAACATATAGAATATTTCCGTTGACTTGTGGCTTGATATTTGTTCTTAACTAAATCAACAAACTCATCGCCAACAACATACAGGCTAAGCCAGATTAAAATAACTCTAGACTAATATTAAATGTTTTATAGTTTCTAAATGAAATCAATTATAGAAAGTATTTGTTGTTTTGCTATTGATAAAATATACCTGCACAGTAATTATTAATTACTTCCGTTGACTTAGTAAAAGTTAAAGCGCTTTATTGTGTAGGCCAACGGATGGGAGAAAGCGACATGTGTTACCATTTGTAGAAACAAGTTAATGTGTCACGATTACTGGCAACAGATTTGTGTGTCTCCAAATAAGTGTGACAAGTGAAAGGAACACTCAACTCATTTTGTCTTTTTACTCGTTCTTTACCTTTTCCACATCTCCCTTAACATAGAGGTGAAAGAACGAGTATTGTGCTCAGTGCGGTGTAAGTTAGACCCCATTTTCAGCGAAGAAATGGTAATACTTACGGTTATGTCTGTGTAAGCAAATTGTAGCTTTTTACCCAGTAATGAGTCAATAATAGAGGTTTTTTTCGAGTTACTAAGCAAAATTTTAAGAAATTAAGAATCTAAATTTCGAACAGAGACGTCCGACTGCTCGCCGCGAGACCACTTTTATTCCGTACGCATTACGACTTAATTACGGACGGACATACAACCAAACTACACTATTTGCCAAATAAAGTTATCACGAAACGTATCAACAATTTTCAACATTCCGCAGTTTCTAATTAAAAAGTAAACATTACATTACATTTGTGTTTATCAACATTGAGAGTATCAATATCAACACAACCGATATGGGTTGTGCGCATGCGCGAGTAGAGCAACGCCTTCTATTGAGATATTCTGTAATCATTTAAAGTTTGTCTCAAAAAGAAAACAAATGCCGCGAAAGGTTTGAACGTGGAAAGTGGAAAGCCGTGACTGATAACAAAGTGTCGTGTGTTATGGACTCACTATCCTGCTGTTGACTTACCATTTCTAGTTGAAAGCTAACATTATTAAAGTTAAGGGTAAAGAGGTAAAGAACGAGGTTTTTCTTTTTGTATCAAACGTGTTTGATGCGCTTACAATCTACTTGTTTGTCTTTTACAGCAAGCAGCACATAGGATCAGGAGGCAGACACCATCCAACCTGAGTGCTGTTCTCTCCAAGAAGTGCTAGGAGTATTCCAGTGCTGTCATCAAATTCTGAAAGTATTTGTTACATTCTTAGTGTATTGTCTGTTAAAGTTACCTTATTAAACTAGGTAAAAAGTTGTTGAATCTTAAAATTCCTTCTCATTATTTAAACCTGATTTCATGTTTAGTCTAATTTTCTAAGTAAGATAACTTGTTTGAAAACATTTTTTTCTACAGTTGTTTCAAAGTGTATGATTTTATGTTATTGTTGATTTAAATTATATCTAGTCGCATTTCAATAATTTCTTGTAATTTTGTGCACCTTTTAGCCCCATAACCGTTTTCTTCACATTCATAAAACAAAGCAGCGTTTTCATTTTGGAAAAAGGGGGTGGGGTTGGGGGGGGGATGCGCCTCTCCCTAATCAGGATTTCCTCATTTTGATCCTGCATTTTCCGCCTTCCTGTGGTAGGAATTTGACTCACAATGCCTTTTACACAATCCTATGTCCATGTTAAATGACCCCTGAGAGCAGAACTCAAATATCTTGAACGGTTTGGTCACTAAGGCGAGTTAAAATAGTCAAAAAGCACAAAAATCAGGGCCCTGGCGCGCTGGGCTGGGCAGCGCCGAGCGGCCAGCCGGCCTAGCCCGAGCCGCCCGAGCCGGAGCCGAACGCGCCGCGAGCCCGGAGCGGCCCGGAGGGGAGGGGGGAGCGCTCGCTCCGGCAGTGGTGCGCGCTCCCGCCACGGGGAGCGCTGCGCCAAATTGGTGACGCCGCTTAGCATGGGAGTTTTACCTCTGTCTTCCTTACTTTATGGGTCCCGCCCCTGGCGCGGGTGGCTGTTTCGCGAACGGCCGCCCGCACAATTCAAACGCGTCACGTCTCCCGCCGCAGCCGGTGTCGCTAGCTGGTCCATAGTGGCCGGACCGTGCGCACCGTGCGCTCTGAGCGGGGGGGAGGAGGAGGGGAAGGGCTCGAGCGGGCGAGGGACGGTGAGCCGAGCCGAGCGGCCACTTCTCTGAGAGCAGCGGCGGAGAGTTGAGCTGAGCACCTGGGCGTGTCGTGAGAACCCGGACACGAGGCGTGTGGAGTAGAGTGTTGTGATTATTGTTTCCATCCGTGTCTCCCCGACACATGGTGTCCGGTAGGTTAACTCGAAGCTCTAGTTTGTGCAACCCGTGAGACGTCTGTGTTGTTGACGGTGTGTGTCCGCTTCCAGGGTTTTATGCCTAGTGCGTAAATTGTTGCTTTTCTTGTGGCGATGGCGCCCTGCGCCGCCGAGTGGAGCGGAGCCATGAGGGGCTAGGCCCTTTGATTTCGCGCGGCGATCCGCCGGCGACAGCACCACCAGCCATGCTACTCTCTACGGCCGCCCGCCCTGCCGGGGCCGGGCCGGCGCCGAAGCTGCAGTACGCAGCCATGTAATTCTCTCTCTCTCTGCTCGTCAAAGCTGCCGGTATGTGCTTTTTTTGTGATCTGGTGTTTGCCCTGTTGAGGGGCGTTGAGTGGCGGCGTTGGGTCGGCGAGGCCCTTGTGCGTCGTGGCTCGCGGCGCACCCGGCCGGCCCTCGCCAGCGAAGGGCGGTGAACGCTACCGCGACACCTGCCGTACCGGTTTCACCTCGGTTTTCTTGGTCTTGTTTGTCTGTTTCGTTTTTCTTTCTCTTTTACGGTTTCGGTTTTTAAACTAGTGAGTCTAAATTCCAAATTCTTCTACTTTCCATTACGCGGCGGTCCTGCTCATTTCTATTCTGGCTAGGCCATCGAGTCTATGTTTTTCCTATCTTTGTGCCGCGCGGCGCGCGGCGGGGGCGGAGGCTGGCGAGGCCCTTGTGCACTGTGGCTCGCGGTGCACCCGGTCGGCCGAAACTCCTGCTCGCGTCACGCGGACAATCTTGCCAGCTGGACCGACCGCGGCCGGTGGGGTTGCCTACCTCACCGGCGCAACTGACCACTGTAGTAGGGGTTGCCTAACCGCCAGGCGGTTTCCGATTTTGAACTAACTTGTTGCCGGTGTCTCTTGGGTTAGTAATCGTGTAGCTTCGCCGTCGTGCGTGGGCTGGTTGTTCTGTTTTACCCGAGACACCGGTAGCAATGAGATAAATTTATAGTTCTAAGTAACTATAGTTGAGTTTAGTTGAGTTGATGTGTATCGTGAATAATAAACCTGTTTTCATTCTAGCTACCAGTAGCATTAATCTTTTGTGATTTTCTGGCTTGATTTGTTTTGTGCATTTTTTTTGGTGCATAATAAATTATTTTCTGAATACCTTGAGTTTTGGTGAGGTTTGTCCTCTGGCGCCCTAATAAAAATAAACCCATTACTCACGCCACTCTACCCTGGCTGTTTATTATCGTATTAAATCTATTCCATCCTGAGCTTCCGGCAAAAACAAGCAAGCAAAATTTCCACACGTTACAGCACCGACACTGTCGCGTGAATGTGATACAGGGAGCGGCTAGTTGACGCCATCCACTAATCCTCCTCCTCCTCCTCCTCCTCCCCCTCCTCCCCCTCCTCCTCCCTCGCTGTCAGCCGTCGGCACTCAGAAGTCCAGGACAAAATAACAACAAACATTTTGTATAGCAGTACGCACTGTTTTCTTTTCTTTTTATTGAGTTTTCAAACACACACACACACACACACACACACAACTCTAATTCGAGTGACAATTATGTGAATCAATATAGGCCTTCATTACTGTAAAAATAGCATACACATGACGATAGCACACTCCGCAGCCCTCAGCAGTCCGTCCGTGTTGCTCGGGCGTTCCGGCGAAAACGCAAGATACTGCCGCAGCAGCTGATGATGGCGGCGGCGCCGGCGGTGGTGCTGCTGCGCCACCGGCAGCGGCATCAGCGGCTACAGCGGGTGGTGATGGGCGTGCTGCTGCAGGCCCGCCGGGCATGTGTGGCGACGTCGCAGCGTCTGCGACTCGGCGCTTGCGTCGCTTTGCGGGCGCCGATTCTGCGTCATGTAGGCGAGGACGTCCGCGCTTCTTTTTCATCTCGCTGGCTGCGGGCGGAGCACACGGCTGGGTCTGGGCTACGCTAGGGACGACTGGTGCAACAGTGGGCGCGACTGCAGGGACTGTGGCTGCGAAACACATAAGACAAAAACAAAATGTCGTTTAAAATGGCGTATTCTGTCTAGTGCGCTGAAGTAAGAGGAACACACACACGCACACACATTTCTCTCTCTCTCTCTCTCTCTCTCTCTCTCTCTCTCTCTCTCTCTCTCTCTCGCTCTCACACACACACACACACACACACACACACACACACACACACACACACACTGGACTCACCTTCCACGCCTTGAAGCTTTTCATTGGGATCGTAGTATTGATAGTACAGGGTGAGCGGATCCACGTCCGCGTAGCGCAGGGGCTCCATGGCCGGCGTAGTGTTCGTCGTCGTCGTCGTCGCGTGGCTGCTTCCGTCGCCGGTGGCTTACAGACTAAATTCTTAATACTAAATCAAACGGGGTTATCGATTCGTCCGCGCGCTCGTGCACGCATGCGCGCACTATTTCGACGTCTCCATTTACACCCGTGTCCTCCGCGGCGGCGGCGGGCGTGGGCGGGAAAAGCAATGGGTGCACTACAAGTCTGTCTCCTCCACATAGACACGTCAGAACCAGGAATAAAAGTATTTGCAGCAGTAAAGTACGTTAGAAAATGGCATAATACAATATCATCATTTCTCAAAAGATTTGTGCGAGAAAACATTTGCAGCCATCTCTCGCGCGTCACACCGCGCGTCCTAAAGTGTGCGTGAGACAATACAAAAAATCCACACGTAAAGGAACGCTCGTCTTGCAGAGGTACACGATTAAACCAGATCCTTGCGTTTTTATACAAATCAAGGTATTTAAATAATCTCTTATCCTGGGGTTCACGCCCCGTGCTGTCGCATATCTCTATGCTGCCCTCCTCTATGAGCAGAGAACTCCAGTGAAATCCCGAAGTGCTCGAGTCCCCATGGTTATAACACAAGTGCGAAGGAAACCGATTTACAGGAGTCTTTGGAAGCAAATCTATCGGAAAAGTTCCGATATGAATATTTCGTAACTTAGGATGATTTTTACAAGCTCGTATTATATCGATCGTGCTCAGAGGCTGACGCACCGACTCCATCTCTCTCTCTCTCTCTCTCTCTCTCTCTCTCTCTCTCTCTCTCTCTCTCTCTCTCTCTCTCGCGCGCACACACACACACACACACACACACAGACACGCACGCACACACACACACTCTCTCTCTCTCTCTCTCTCTCTCTCTCTCTCTCTCTCTCTCTCTCTCACACACACACCCTACATTACATGCACCTGTCTGTTGCTATCGACCTCTAGAACGCTGTCCTGCTCTGCAAAGCAGAGAACAGTAATGGAATAGTCCAGCGCCTCCTTAAGTCGGCACTCGATGGACAAGTTCCCCATCTGAGGTAAATTCATAGCAGCACCGGCGTTGCCCGACCCGTCAGCAGTCGTGTCAAGCATTATGAAAAACTGACCTGACTTGTATCTTTGCATAGTTATTTGATTCGTCGACGTCATCTCGTCGTTGTCCAGACCTAGTGCCGTTCCCACACTCGCATAAGCTTCTGTATACCCCATATCTCTCGAAAAATCAGTTTCGAATTTATGTTCGACATTATTTATAAAAATGGAAACCCGTGTGACGCCGGCCGTGATAAAGTTAAAAGGGTTAGAAGTAAAAGTTCCTTGATAATCAGTCGTTTTTACTAGTCCCAAAACCACGAGACTCGGGAGCTGACCGGAAAATGCATTATTCACGGAAATTTGTTGGGTATTCGCCGGGCACAGAAAAGTTTTAACTTGACAAGATTTAAAACTATATTTCGCGGGGCTTTTCTGCAGCGCAGAGTCCACGGCGATAGAGAGTTCGGGATTAACTCTGTAAAACGGCAAAAGCAAAACCGCTTCCGTAATCCTTAGAGTGCCCACCGGCTCTGCAGCTGAAGACCAGATGTAAAATTCCTCCTTGTTCAGCTCAAAAGTGAAGCGCAGGTTAAGATTATCAATCAAAAGCAGATCATCTTTTATATTGAAAATATCTTGCTTGGGTCTCGTAATGATCTCCACTTTCTTCGAGAGAGCGAATGGTGCTTTTCTGCTATTCCACGCATGATTATTCACTGTCGTGGCGGCGTCCTCATCGATTTGGCACAAGCCCATGCCAAGTCCACACTTGAGCGCGTCGTCCGTGGCTCGCGTCAGCAGCTGTAGGTGGCTCTTGTACGCATAATTATCTGGATGCGCGATGATCTGTTTGTCTCCTATCGCCACGCTCATATGGCTAAAAAGCGCGTCTCCCACGTTGCAAACAAGTCCGGTAGTGTTCTGCTGGGCGGTGAGCGGGTCTCCGTTCTCGCGCGCGACCATCTCTAGCACGAGTTTCAGTCTCGCACCGTTTATTTTACAGAAAATACCCGGCATTCCGGGAGAGTAAAAGTTTATCTGCGATGGCATGGGACTCACCGGGTTTACCGGCTGCAATCGACTCGTAAACCGGCCCGTGATGCAATTTTGAATCGGGGCTTCTCCGAAGAAGTTGAAAGATGGTAAAAAACACGTCGGATGCATGTTGGCTTCTCTCTCTCTCTCTCTCTCTCTCTCTCTCTCTCTCTCTCTCTCTCTCTCTCTCTCTCTCTCTCTCTCTCTCTCTCTCTCACACACACACACACACACACACACACACACACGCTTGCGATTGCAGGCTAGTCGAAAATGTCGCTCGGCTTCGCTGCTGCAGACGCGCGTCGACGAGATGAGCTGGGCTTGTTGACTGTTCTAAGCCCTCTACCACACTGAGTACGCATCCGCCGCGCAGGCTTCTTCTTCTTCTTCTTCTTCGTCATGTTCTTCTTTCTGCCCCTGTTGAAATAAATCCGTGCGATCTCGTGCGGAACCGTGCACAGCCCGTGCACAGCCCGTGCACAGCCTGTGCACAGCCTGTGCGTAACCGAGCACAGCCCGTGCGTATGCGTGCTACCCGTGCGAAACACGTGCACAGCCTGTGCGTTTACCGTGCACAACCCGTGCTCCCCGTGCGCGCGCGCGCGGCATCTGAGGCGAGCGCGGCCCGAGGCGGGGCGGGCAGAGAGCAGCGGAGGCACGGGGCACGGGAGGGCGTGCAGAGCCGTGCCGAGCCGTGCCAAGCCGTGCTCACAGGAGCACAGCAAGTGCGAAACCGTGCGCTCCTTGGCGGAGGCGTGCGCGGCCCGAGGCGGGGCGGGCAGAGAGCAGCGGAGGCACGGGGCACGGGAGGGCGTGCAGAGCCGTGCCGAGCCGTGCCAAGCCGTGCTCTCAGGAGCACAGCAAGTGCGAAACCGTGCGCTCCTTGGCGGAGGCGAGCGTGGCAAGGTGGGTCCCTAGATGACCCCATCATCTGACCACGGTTTCCTCGTCTCTTTGACCTGGGGAATTCAGCACCGAAAACCGTTTTTCTCTGCGGCGTCGGGTTCCCGTGATACGAGGACGTACCACGACGTACCGTGAGCTCCGCGCCAAGGATACGTTCACATTTTCGAGGCCAAAGTGACCCTGGCGCCTTTCCCGTTGTGTGTCCGGGACTTCTGACTTCGGAATCGGGTTCCCTGGGTTGCGGCGCTTCTGGAGACACCTCCCACACACCTCTGCGACCAGACATTCGGGTTTGACGGCGTCCTGAACAGTTTGATGGTTTAAAATGTGTACTGTTCAGCATGGCGGCACGTTCAGGTCGCCGTCAAGCCCGCATGTCTGGTCGCAGAGGTGTGTGGGAGGTGTCTCCAGAAGCGCCGCAACCCAGGGAACCCGATTCCGAAGTCAGAAGTCCCGGACACACAACGGGAAAGGCGCCAGGGTCACTTTGGCCTCCTAAATGTGAACGTATCCTTGGCGCGGAGCTCACGGTACGTCGTGGTACGTCCTCGTATCACGGGAACCCGACGCCGCAGAGAAAAACGGTTTTCGGTGCTGAATTCCCCAGGTCAAAGAGACGAGGAAACCGTGGTCAGATGATGGGGTCATCTAGGGACCCACCTTGCCACGCTCGCCTCCGCCAAGGAGCGCAAGGTTTCGCACTTGCTGTGCTCCTGTGAGCACGGCTCGGCACGGCTCTGCACGCCCTCCCGTGCCCCGTGCCTCCGCTGCTCTCTGCCCGCCCCGCCACGGGCCGCGCTCGCCTTCGCCAAGGACCGCACGGTTTCGCACTTGCTGTGCTCCTGTGAGCACGGCTTGGCACGGCTGGGCACGGCTCTGAACGCCCACCCGTGCCCCGTGCCTCCGCTGCTCTGTGCCCGCCCCGCCTCGGGCCGCGCTCGCCTCAGATGCCGCGCGCGCGCGCACGGGGAGCACGGGTTGGGCACGGTAAACGCACAGGCTGTGCACGTGTTTCGCACGGGTAGCACGCATAAGCACGGGCTGTGCTCGGTTACGCACAGGCTGTGCACAGGCTGTGCACGGGCTGTGCACGGGCTGTGCACGGTTCCGCACGAGATCGCACGGATTTATTTCAACAGGGGTGGGCGCGCGGCCCGCCGCGGTGCGTTGGCGGCTGCGGCGGCGACCCTCTCCCTTCTGTATTATTTTCGGTACTTTTTCTTTAAATGCCGCCCAGCCTTCCTTGGCCCGAGCCTGCACCGTGTCCATCGCGCGGTCTCTTGCTTCGGGACGAGCGAAATCCGAAATTATTTTCCCGCCGGAGTCCAGCAGCTGGGCAGCTGCCTCTCTAGCGCCGCGTGCAAGTATGGGACGAACGAACGACCACAAAGATTTCGCCCATTGCCCCAACCCTCTCCCCCGCTGATAAGGAATACGACTCTGGTAAAAATGAGAATCGTGTGCACCCGAGCCGTACTGATGGTAATTAATCTGTTTGTCAAAATATCGTTCAAAGTCCTCCCTCGTCGCCGCCATGTTGCCCTGCCGCAGCTGCTGCCGCTGCTCAGCTCGCCGTCGTGTCTGGAGGTGTACTACTGCGCTCTACGAAAGTGGAGCACAAGCACGGTCGGATCTGTCGAGTCGGGAAACGGATACAGGTTTCCAAACTTATCGCGGAGACTGACTTCAATCGATTGAATGATGTTGTTTTGTACGGGAAAATAATGCACGTGGTGAAAAGAATAGTAATTTTTCTTCGGTGTGATGGGAACGATTCTCAACCAGCGACACGTCACGTCGCTCATAATGGAACTCTGGACAAGAGAACTGTAAACAAAAAGTCGTGCTTTCGCAGAGTGTGTTTCCTGTTTCTCGTATCTATGCGGTACTAGAATATCATTATAAACTATTCCTCGTTTTCGCCGTATCGATTGATGATGACTCCATTCGCGTGAGAAGGCTTGATAAAACTCTTTCGCCTGCTCCTCGGTGTCAAGGCACTCTGCTACAGTGAGTAACCACGAATCGACTGTCGATTTGCTTTCCGTAGGAAATTTTATTTCGATTAAATTTTCTGATACAGCGCTTATGACGGACACGGCCTCTTGATCGTCCGGGAATCTTTCGTACACGTCGGGAAAAGCAAGTCCGGATAGTAGCGCCGCTGAGACCCGCCTCTCTTCTCTGACATCTCCTTGTATCGCCTCTTTGAATGAATGGACCCACTCTTTCATTGTGGCGACTCGAGCGACGGCGGTCAACTCTGCTACTGTCGGGGCTAACAAAGATGTGCTGGCGGTGCTCTTGGGGGAATACCCCTCTTCTTCTTCTTCTTCTTCTTCTTCTTCTTCTTCTTCCTCTTCCCTCTCTGCATGGGGAGGTGCGGCCGGCGGCGGCGGCGGCGGCGGCGGCGGCGGCGGGCGGGCGGGCTCGGGCTCCCGCGGAGCAGATTGTCCGCCGGCTGCGTCCGGTCGCGGGGGGAGCTCGGCCGGCCCCGGGCCCGGCGTATTTACTCCGGCAGGCCGGGCAAGCTCGGCCGGCGCGGCCGGCGCAGGTACACCGGCCGGCGTGCGGGGAAGCTCTGCCGTCCGCGGGGGGCCCCCGGACGGCAAAATTTTATTATCTTCTTTTCCTCCAGCTTTGACGTCTAATGCATGAGAGGTGGCCAAAGAGTTGATGCTGCTGTCGGCGGCTGGCTGATGCGGCGGCGGCGGCTGGCTGGTGCTGCTGCCCTTCTGCCTCTCCTCGCTGTTCTTCTTTTTCTTTTTCTCCTGCCCATCCCCGTCTGCTTTACGGAGCGGCGAAGCCGAGACGACGCGACTAGCGTCCGTTTCCTTCCTCTTTTTGCCCAACACGGCATTGCTGCTGTCGACTAGACGCGTGGTCACACCACCGGTGTCTGAACTAGACTGTCTGACGGCACCGGCGCCGCCGCCGCCGGTCTCTCCAACGATTTCGCTCGGCGAATTGATCATAAGTTCTAATAAACCCACTTGATATTGCCCCTCGAGATAGATAGGTTCGGGTAAGATGACTGTAAACCGTGCGTGCGTATTGCCTGAGAATACGTCTCCTGAGCTATCAGACAGAACAGGCAGAACGAAATCGTCCAGCGCACGCGCGCTTTTTGACATGCCGTGCAACATTTTTAAAAAAAAAAAATTTTTCTTCTTTTTTTTTTTTTTTTTCGCCGCTTTACGCCGATACAGTATCTCGAATGACGTCGGAACGGACCCAGACACGATGATTTTTCGGCCAACCTTTGAAGGACACGAGGGCTTCTTTCACTCCACGAACCGTTCGTCTCGCGTGCACGGCGTCAACTGGATAAGTTTGGTCGTCTCGGTCGTTTACGAGTTGAAGTTCTTGCTGATAGAATTCTCCTTCGACCGGCTCGTTTTCGATATTTTTAATACGGTACGTGTGCGGCGGGCCTGGCGCCCTCGCCGTCACGAAATAATAGGCTCGCGAATAAAATCCAGCATACCCTTTGCTCATGGGGTCGTAGGATAGACTCACTCTCACGCGGTCGCCGATATTAAACTTGTACTTTTTCTTCATTTGTTTTGCAAAGTCGGGAAGGTGTTTCAAAACTGTTCGCTCCCACGTCGGATACAGATGTTTAGCTGGGTCAAAGTCGTTGGCCGCAACGCCCGTGTGACTGTGAATAGTCGAATTTAATCCGACAACGATTTGCGACAGGACGGGTAGGTACGTACTTGTGCTACCGTACGTTAAATAGCGGAAAACGCGATTAAATACTTTTCCGATCGCCTTCTCGGCCAGTGCGGCCTTGCTCTCTCCAGATGCGTACTGGACCGTCATTCCGTTTTCTCGCAGCAGACGTAGATACGCCTTGGACTTAAACTCGCTGCCACGATCGGACCGGACTACCGACACTTTTTCAGGCATCTGCTCGAACAGCGCGGACATGCCGCGCACCACCTCCGGCGCGCTTTTATCACGCAGCGTCTCCAAGAATATACGACGTGATGCCGCCTCCACCCCCACGATCCAGTACTTCACGCCGCTGTTGTATCGCGCGAGTCCCTGCACGTCGGCCAGGTCGACTTCGAGCAGCCGATAAAATGATGCGATGTCGTAGAAATGAGTAAGAAAGCGACGCCGGCGCGGATAATGAATGGTGTAGCCCGGCTCCTCCGACAGGACGCGGCTCACGCGCGCCGCTATATCGCTGTACCTGAGGCCTCTGTACTTTTGTCGCAGCTGGTCGATAACGTATTTCTTGCCTGCAAAAGCCGACGGGCTGGCCGCGTCGCTCCACGTTTTTTTAATCTCGTCATCAGTAAGAGCCATAGGACAGCCAGCCTTTGATCAGCGAAGGCGGCGGGGCCTTTGGCGACGTTTTCACAGTTGGTCTCTTCGAGCGCGTTTCCGCCCGGGTCCGCGGGGACCGCTGCTGGGTCCGCGGTGTCCGCGGTGATGTGTGGGGTGCGCGCGCGCGGGGCTTGGAGGGTCCGCTCGCGCTCGACTTGCCTGCTCCTGCCGCAGCTGCTGCTGCTGCTGCTGCCGCCGCTGCTGCCGCCGCCGCTGCTGCTGCTGCTGCGTCTCCCTGCGGCGGAGGCGCGTCGCGTATGCCTGTCTCGTCCCGGCCCACAGATATCGTTACGGGGCTCCGTTCTTCCTCCTCCGACCGCGCCAAAAATTTTTGCAGTGCTCGTTGGTACCTTAGAAAATCGTCGTAGTTTCCTTTCTTACTGGAGGCCTTTTCCAAGCGGGCTTCTCGCTCGGCATCGAGTTTCGCGACCATGGAGCCTTCTCCTCTCAGCCTCTTGAGCGCTGCTGGGGATATGATGATATACTTTTGAAACGTCTTGTCGGCGCTCATCCTCGCGTAGTTTCAGCTGCCGAGGGCCAACAGAGCTGACAGCACAGGCACGAGCCAGGCACCTCGACCTTTCTGGACGATGAGTTTTTTCTTACCTTTCCACCCGATTTTTTTCGAGTAGGCCAGGTCTCGAAGCAATCCTTTGTAACGCTCGCACTTTCTCGCCTCGCCCGCTCCCAGAGGACAGCCTCCTTCCTTAGATATCGCGTTAAGAATGACTTCACAGACGGCGAGAACCTCCTCGCGGCTCAGTGTGCGCAGTAGCGCCACGCGACGTGCCGGGCTCGCCGTGCACAGGACGGTAAACAAATGTTTATTCTGTTTCAGTATAGAAGTCATATAGGCCGCGCGGGTCGCGGGCTAGCCGTCTGGCTTGCTCCGGCGTGCAGAATATTTCGAATCCGTCCTCGCCGACCGACGCCGCGGCGTCGCTTTGCTCCCTCGGGATGCAGCAGCCGCTGCGGAAGCGCAGGGCCGGCGGGCACGACTGCGTATTGTCCACGAGGAAAAAGGAGTAGGGAGCCTCTGTCGCGTCGCAATAGCACTCGTAAAGACTTTTGACGCCCTGTCCGACTAGCTGCTGTGCAAGGTGTCGGAAGGTTTGGGGGCACCTCGGATTTTTTGTCAAAATATTATAGCCTGTGCTAAGCGCTATATCGCGCGCGTATGGTCCTCGGGGAAATTGATTATGCAGGATCATAAATACGCTCACGCGGGAATGATGCGAGGTGACGGTGAACAGTTTGGCTATATCAGCCGTTTGACACCTTCCACCGAGGTCGTCGACGATGACTATGCTGTCTCGCGCGATGTCGGACGGCGCAGGCGGCCCGCGGATGATACGAAATGGCGGGTCGTGACTCAGGACAGCTTGCGGCACCGCGGCGTCCTCGGGCAGCGCCCAGTAGAAATTCTTGATGTGTCCGTCGATGATTCGGTCGCGATGCTGCAGCACGTCCAACACGAGCGTTGTCTTGCCGCTCTGGCTTCCCCCGACCACTGTACACGTAAACGGATGTTTAAACTTCAGGTCGGGCGGAATGGACGACGACGACGGCGGCGGCGGCGGTGCTGCTGGAGGGCTGTACTGCTCCGGTAGTATTTCTCCGAGTTGCTGGCGTGCTGGCGGGGGTTCGCACATACTTCAGGATTCCATGCCGTCGGACCAGATACATAAACGAGTAAAGGACGTTCGAGCCGATGAAGCCTAGGACGACTGATGCGAGAAGGAGTACCGGATGCAGTGCGCACTCTGCCGGGTTCTCCTGCTGACTGTCGCCCCGGACAGGCAGAAAGCCGCTGTAGGCCTCAAAGTTCCATGCCAGATCAGCTTGCGATATATTTTTATCCGGCGGCGCCAGGTCGCAAAACTCTATCCATTTATCGAACCTCGCGTAGTACTCTTCCTCTGTGACGCATGTGTATCGTCTCAGCACGTCCCCCCAGAAAGGGAGATCTAGACACCGAACGGTCGATTTCTCGGCGAGCGGGTCGCCAGATGCCGTCTCGATTCGGGCGCATGCCACTGCAAGCGCCAGCGCAGCGAGCGACGCGATACATGAAGCGCGGACCTGTCGTGTCGAAGACATGTCGGCGACTGACTAGAGAAAAAGAGGGAGAGAGAGAGAGAGAGAGAGAGAGACAGAGAGGCGCTGAGCCGGGTCGCGTGCGGCGAGTCGGAGTGGAGAGAGAGAGAGAGAGAGAGAGAGAGAGAGAGAGAGAGAGAGAGAGCATGGCAGGCCGGGCCTGGCAGGCCGGGCCGGACGGGCCGGGCGGGCCGGGCCGGGCGGCCCGGCGCGGGCCGGGCCGGGCCGGGCGGGCCGGGCCGGGCGGGCCGGGGCGGGCCGGGCCCGACTTATTTATTTATTCGCCGTTCGGTCCCTTGTAGAAGTACGGCACCGTGTCCGTACCGTTTGCACATAAGCGCCTTTTTGAATCAAAATTGAACAATGCGCTTTTCTTCGCTTCCCACGTGTACATATTCTGCTTGCCGTCGTCACGGATGTAAGAGAACGTGACGACCTTCTCATAGTTTTCGAATATGCATCGTTTGTAGTCGTCGAACCTAATGTGTTTCTTCACCGTGCTTTTCTGGATGCCTTTGCATTTCTTGACGTCTTTGCCGTCGTCGGCACAGTACTTGAAGGCGTAATTTTTAGCCCGGATTCCGACGAAGGAGTGGAGCGGGGCGAGAGGGTACTCGTCTTTTAAGTACAGTGGCACGCGTTTGCGGCTCGTACTGTACATAGGGTGGGACGGCGGGAGGTTAGAGAAGTCCATGAGATGTGCAATTTTTTGATATCCTTCTTCAATACTGTCTGCTTGATAGAGGAATCCCCATCCGTCGGTATCGTGGAAGCCACAGCGCGCCGTAGGGCCTAACGCGTCCTTGAGCGCGAAATACGTCCGAAACGCCGTAAGTTTGCTCTTCTCCAGGATGCTGGCACCGACGATGACGGGGTAGTCGAGCTTCACGACCGCCTGTTTCATCTGCACCGCGATGAGGTCCGAGCCGAAGATGGTGAAGGAATGAAAGAAAGGGCTCTTAGTTAACTTTCTTAACTTCCTTTTAGACCTAACTATCTTCACATTTATGTGCCCGCGATTAGATTTGAGACTGTATCCGAAACAGGAGTTTCCTTGGAGTTTGTAGTACATCTGCTGGAAGTCGGTCGTGGCCGCCGCTCTCTGCTGCACGAGATAGTCCATGTAGGGCTTCAAGATGGGGGCCTGTCTGAACTTGAGCCCCCGATGCACGCGTGTGACCACCAGGCCGCGCGCCACGTACTCCTGCAGCAGCAGCGCGTGGCACACATAGTTACGGCGGTCTCCGAAGTGTCCGACCAATTTCACGTCTTTTTTCGGCAGTTCGCGGCCGGCCACCTCGAGCAGGCGCTTTTGCGCGGGAGAGAGCATATCTTCCGTAATATGAAGTTTTTCGGGGGCTAACGGGTAATCTCTGTGCGCCTCGTGTAGTTCGGCCGGGTACGTGGCGTCGATCTCCCAATAATAACAGTACTCGTCGTCCTCTCGCAGGTTTCCCATAGCGTACTCGCGCTCGTCCACCCACTCGTATTCGCCGCAGGGCAGCGACGACCGCATCGCCCCCGTGTACAGCGCAGTCAGGTCAAACACCGACAAAAACGTTTTCGGCTGACTCGGGTCGTAGTCTCCGCAGAACTCATTATTGGCTTTCAGATACCTGGCGCTTATAAATGCCTGCCCTCCTCTCACACTACGCTCGATGAAGGCGAATTGGTCCGGACACGTAATATTTTCTATACGCAGCCGCGTCTTTTTCAGAGCGCATGCGAATGACAGGCTGGCGCCGCTCACAAACTTGCTCGGTTCCAGTTGAAACGTCTCGTAGGTCGTGCGTCTGTACGAAGAAAAGATGTCGCATAACAGCGCGCAGTCGCACACGCAGTACAAGAGGGTATAGTCCATTAGATTTTTACATTTGAATGCGTTGAACACGGCATTCGCGTGACTGTACTCCTCTTCTGTTATTGTAGACTCTGACAGGCTGCTGAAGAAGTCCTCGATCGGCGGCAGCTTCTTCTCTTCATACTGCTGGAACCGCCTCACGTATTCGTATGGATATATCCCTTTTTTCTCCAGCAGAGGGCGTGTGTCGTCATTTTTAAAACAAGCGCGCAGCACACGCATCTCCTGCGGCGCGAGCGACCGAGCGAGCGACTCCAGCGAGCCCATGACGTGTCGAAACGAATCGATAAACGTCACACCTCGCCCGTCATCGAGATGAATGGTAAAGGCCAGGTACGAACTCTTTGTTCGCGGGATCACCTTTATCTCTCGTCCTTCCAGGGCGGGGTGCTCGATGGCGCCTTTCCAGATTAAAACACTGTCGTACTTTATTCCATTATGACTAATCATCGTCAGGATATTGGAACGTCTTCGCAGCGCGTTGCATTGCTTCTCATCCTCCGGCCCGTAGCCGTGCAGCGCCGATCTGTAGTTCTCATATTCAATGAAGTGCTCGTGATCGATTATCTTCTCTGCCGGGCTGGCGAAGCGGCGGCCGCATAGCTCGCACTCGAACGTGTTGTCGAACTGAACATACTGCGCGTGCGACATATTTACGGGGTAATCTTTTTTATTTTTAAACAGATAGTCTTCAATTTCTAAAACTTTGTTTATAAAATGCTGGACCACGCCTTCTTCGGCAGCGTAGGTGAACGGGCCGCATGCCAGGTCGCCCTTGTAATCCGTTATAATAATTACGTAACAGACTGGTACGTGCTTCATAGTCTTACGCGTTTTTCTTCCGACTGTTTCGTCCACCTCAATCATACGACACTCGAAATCGAAATATCCCACGAACTCACTCCTCTGCGTTTTATTATACAGTTTCGTGTCAAAGCATATCGCTGACCCCTGGGTCGGGAGCTTGGATTTTTGTGGACCATTCTCCCTGCACAGCGCTTCGTGCGCGTTTCGCATCTCGCCGGTCTGAAACTTATTGAAGCAGAATTTGCAAAAGTGCTTCCTCGCCCTGTATGCTGTAGTAGAGTACAATAGCGTGTCTAGACTCTTTACAACCGCGTAGTGCGATTTATTCCCTTTTGAGAAGTGTAGAAGCGTGACGTGAGTTTCAGCCTCTTCATAACTCGCGTACACGGGGTAGAATGTTTTTGCGTTGTTTACCGTAACGACAGTGAAAGAAAATTCCGGGTTCAGCTTTTCGAATTTCGGAATATCGGAAATTTTGAAATTTTCCGATTCCAATTTTCCGAAATTAAGTTCATTGTAATACGGGCGGTAGTGTGCGATACGTTCTGCGTGGGCTCGATGCTCGGGCGGCGGAAACTTCACGGCGAGCACGCACCAGCGAAAACACTCTGCGTCGTTATTATTTTTTATATTGATGATTCCCAGTTTCGAGTTGCGAAGAGCTTTCGGGAGCGGTATGTAGCTGGACGCTGCCAGCGGCGCATACTCTACGACATTCATTTCGATAAAGAATACAGCCGTAATCTGCCATGAGCTGCCGCCCTCCGTGATCATATTGTCCCCCGACTCGGCTGTCTGGAGTATGGCCTGTTCGAGCTGGCGCTCGCCCGTCTCACCGCCCAGCACTATGTGATTCTGAGATCGTAGATGTTTTTCTTCTTCTTCAAGTCCCTTAGCCGTCTCACGCGTCGCACCAACTCTCACGGACAGCCAAAATTTGAGTCCCTTTAGCGCTCGCGCCTGTTCAGTTAATTTTCGTAACATTTTTGCTTTGTTTGCGATTAACGCGACGCTCGTAACTTTCGTCTCTACATCTCCCTCCACGCGAGTTCTATAGATGGTCGCTGCACCGTCCAGCGCGAACTCGCTTTCCCACTCGTTATCATCGGCGCCTCTGCCCTGTTGGTTGGCGTGGCGGCGGCGGCCGCAGTGTGACATGTGGGCGGTCCGAGCGAGGCGGGCATTGAATGACGAGCGACAATGGGGACAGCGGAAGGTTTGCGGCGATTCATTCTTTTCTCTCGCCCTGGCGTGCTGCCTCCGGTGCACCAGGTACGCTCCCAGAGTGCGAAACGAATCGGCGCACTCCTCGCATACTCTGCGTCTCTCGTCGCGGTGCTTCTTCACTGCGTGCTTCTTCATTTGCTGCCTGGACCTCGTACTATACGCGCATTTGGAGCATTTCCGCAAGGGGCCCTGAGGATGGACTGCTTCGAGATGGCGTTTAAGATGGGTTGCAGTCTTGAAGCGTTTTTGACAGTGCGTGCAGACGTGTTCACGCACGTGTGCTGCGAGGTGTCGGTCATAGTGACAGGCGGCTAGTTTTATGTTGCAGTGCGGACATTCTCTTTCCCTAGAATGCGTTTTCTCGTGTCGTTTCAAGTCATAAGCATCTCTACACTGTTTATCGCACACGGTGCACTTGTGTGCCATTGCGGGCAGGCGTATATGCTCTCTCTCTCTCTCACACACACACACACACACACACACCCACACACACACACGCGATCCTCTCTCTCTCTCTCTCTCTCTCTCTCTCTCTCTCTCTCTCTCTCTCTCTCTCTCTCTCTCTCTCTCTCTCACACACACACACACACACACACTACACAGTGACGTGTACTATTCCTCGGCGAAAAGACGGCGACCAACCCAGCGGCCGTACACAGAATACGATTCAAAGAACCTGCAAAACTCTTCCTTCACACTTGTTTTCATATAAGGACAACTTATTTCATCTAAGATAATGTTTAAACGCAGTTGAAGATCGGGGCAGTATGCGCTGCGCGCTATTTCGTAAAGTGTCCCGTGACCGATAGGATCTGGTTTACCGTCCATGTACCATTTATTAATTATTAAGAGAACGTAATGCACTCGAAGAAAATTTTGTGGGCACATAGAGACTGCATCGACTGCAACGTCTTCTTGAGCGTCTCGCAGCTCAGCGGTGTAAATAATCGGATCCATATACAAGTCTGGCTGACAATTGACGTGTCTATTGCGTTATTTTGAGAGGAGCAGACTCACCACATTGCTATAGACCCGGGCGCCGTATTCACATCCACCTGGGTGAACTCAGGTATACACACAAACACACGCGCATACACGGACACGCGCTTTTGTGCAGCAGCTGCGTTGCTCACTATGCGACGGATAAATGCAAACTGACTTCGGGGAGACACATATCGCCACCGTAACCACGGTCACTCTGCTGTGCGTGTAAATAAGGGGGAGGGGCAGCATCGCTGTGCACAGGGCGCGTGCCGCGATCCCGTCCGCTGGACCCTGTCCACCCTCCGTTACGCGGGGCGCGTGTCGCGATCACCCCCCCCCCTTCCCTTTCCGCTCCTCCCTTCATCCCCCACCCTTCTCTGACCCTCCCCTCCTCCCCGCTCCTCCCTTCATCCCCCACCCTTCCCCGACCCTCCCCTCCTCCCCCTCCCCGGGCGCGGCGCTCCCACCCCTACCCCACCCACCCCAGCCACGACCATCTACGCCCCACAAGCATCCCCTCTCTGTCCCGGCACCCCTAATTCACATACACACATCCTGCCTACTAGTCTTAATTGTCGTCGTACATTTAATTGCTTTTTGTTGTAATTAATATATAACAAGTGTATGTATGTTCCTTTCACCTTTGTTTAATATTTATATTTTCTCTGAAGACTGATGAGTGTCACAGCTGATAAGTATTACACAGAATAAAACACATTTTTATTTCAGAAAACAAACTGTTCTTTATTTTGTGTGAATAGGTACCAAATGTGACTGGATCTGTAGTTCATTCTCCAAACAGAAAACTTAATTTCATCTGTATGCAATTTTTTGGAAGGGGACTATGATCAGACAGCAAAGGCAAGTTAATAGGGTCTTCTTGATCGCAATTATAACAGGCTTGGCTATAAGAAGACATTTCACTGCATTTTAAAATATTTTAATGCCTCAAAACATGGATTCCGGGAAAGCGAAAGCCCTAATCTGTCTAGAGAAAAAAAATTTGGTTGCATTCTATTATTAGAAATATTGTTTACATGGTCTTACCTAATGAGCGTTTCCAGGCCGATCCGAACGGGGTCCGACCCCTACCCACTCAGATTTTGACCAAAATAGGCTTGATTGACTAGTCCTGACTCAAAACCATCCCCAATTTTGGGGTGATTTTTCAGACTTAATTTGGCTGAGTTAGAGACTATTTCCATTTTGACCATTTTGTAACGGCTTTTAAAAGTTTTCATTGGCAGGAGGAGATAAATTTGTATTAGAGTAAGTTCTAGGGGTTGATACCAACTAAACCAGGTATAAGGATAATGTTTAGCCCCATAGACCCTCCTTTGACCTAATCTATTCAAAAACAATTTGGATCTTTTATAACAAATATCTTAAAAATTCAGTTTGAGCAAACTTCCACATCACTAGATCTTTATATTTTTGGCTCAAAATCAAGTACTAACAGCACTCAACAACATATCAAAAATTTGTGACAGGTATTTTTAATAGAAGGGAAACGTTCCAAAAAGCGTAACCCAGAAATCATTTTTAAGAAGCAAACTAGGCATCGGATAAGGCAAAAGTGATCAAAACCCATGTGATGACACCTGCCCTGACTGTCTATAATTTCAACTTGTCTCTTTTAAAAACTTGATCTCAAAAATCTGTAGTATTCCCAAAATTTTAGCCTTTTATTACTTTATATGAATCTTTAAAAAAAGAAATTTAAAAAAAAAAAAAACAAAAAAAAACATAAGAAATGGTAATACTAGGTCCTCCACTGAATAAATAGTATGGCCAGACCTTAACATAACAGTGCAAAGGGTTTTGATCACTTTTGCCTTATCCGATTCCTAGTTTGCTTGTTAAAAATGATTTCTGGGTTACGCTTTTTGGAACGTTTCCCTTATATTAAAAATACCCGTCACAAATTTTTGATATGTTGTTGAGTGCTGTTAGTACTTGATTTTGAGCCAAAAATATAAAGATCTAGTGATGTGGAAGTTTGCTCAAACTGAAATTTTAAGATATCTGTTATAAAAGATCCAATTTTTTTTTTGAATAGATTAGGTCAAAGTAGGGTCTATGGGGCTAAACATTATCCTTATACCTGGTTTAGTTGGTATCAACCCCTAGAACTTACTCTAATACAAATTTATCTCCTCCTGCCAATGAAAACTTTTAAAAGCCGTTACAAAATGGTCAAAATGGAAATAGTCTCTAACTCAACCAAATTAACTCTGAAAAATCATCCCAAAATTGGGGATGGTTTTGAGTCAGGACTAGTCAATCAAGCCTATTTTGGTCAAAATCTGAGGGGGTAGGGGTCGGACCCCGTTCGGATCGGCCTGGAAACGCTCAATGCATGTGTCGCATTCACTTCTTTTTCACGTCCTTACAGTAATTCTATCAACATGTAGAGCTTTAAAACGACTTACTTACGTTAGTAAAAGAGCAGGAAACCGTTAGGACAAAGATCAAAACAAACAGATTGGGTATTGAATTGATTCGGACTATCAAACATTCAACTCAGCTTCTCGAGAAAACTGGTTACATCACTTAAGCGAGTATCTGCAGTGCTTCAGTCAGATACGCCGTTCTGAGTCGAGCTGCCTACACTTGCTCGGTTGTATGCCAGACTACAGAAAGATGAGCGGATGTGAGCTGCAGGCAGGCCAGATGCGCTAGTTTAAGTGGTGTCGGATCGAGATACGCGGATTTAGATAGGGAGTGTCGTATTTTCTTTTAATTCAAAGGATGAAGAGAAATCATTATTGATGAGATGTTACACAAAAGTGTTAAGTGTTTTTTTTCTTATTTTAGTGATCAGAAACCTTCTACATGAGAGTAAGAAGTAATAACAAATGCTAATTATAGATGGAGATGATAAGTATAAGTATGATGATCACATTTCTTCTATGGAAGCAGTTAGAAGTTATAACAAATGCTAATTGTAGATTAAAATAATGTATCTGTGTTTGAATGAGCTTTTTTTAACCAGAGGAAGGCATGCGTACAAACAGGCACACACAAGTAAATACATGTTGAGAATGGTAGCCAGATGTGTGTGAGATGTGGGTGCAAGCAACCTTTCAAAAGTGAAGACACAAACTTCCCTACCATATTTGCAAAAGTAACCTTTGACTCACCAAGTGTCCAGGATGATCAGTAGTCCTCAAAAGGACTCTTTGAATAGTTCTGATGAGAACTGTTGGTGCCTTTGATTAACTGTGCTAGAAAGCACTGTTCAATCAGAAGGTCTACTGGAAGTAAGGAAAAGTTTCAAAAAAATACGAAAACAGACGATGAAATGTTTGCGATTCAAAACATGAGTCAAAGACTCAAACACAAGAGGCGATGCTTCAAAGAATTAAATTAAACAAGTCCATAATTGTGAGTAATGTTTTTCCTACGAAATGGTGTATGGTGGTACAGATGTAACAATCGTGAACAGATTTATGTTTAGGGGTTTGGATTTCGAGTTGGAAATAGAAGTTACAATCTGATGTTGCCATTGATCAACTTTTCAATACTTACGTGACCTTACACTCACTGAAGTTGCACAATCAAATGTGGCACAGCCATAAAAATGTTTCCTGAATGCTCTCCTCCTATGTGTCACAGAAAAAAAAACTATTACTTCCAAGATTCAATAACTGACTTAAAAAAAAAAGGCAGTTTTAATGAACTTACAACACACATGGTTTGCCACAAGCACACTTGGGGCCAGTCACAACATCATCCTCCCCAACATGACCAGAGGTGGCTGAGGTATGTGCAAAGTGTAACTTTATAGGAGATGGGGTTACTTAAAAAAAAAAAAAATATTACAGAATCAGCCATATGCAATACCCTCTTAATTTGAATTTGCTAACTATGACAGATACTAGAGAACTCTCCGTATCAAACACACACATACACTCACCTGTTGGTTTTTGTGTTACTTTCTTGTCAAGCCACTTCATCTGTTTACATTTTTCAGTAATTGGGTTACTGCAAATATAAAAGCGCCGACCAAAATTTTGTGGTGTCTTAGCTGTCCTCCTGTAAACAAATAAGAAGAAACAGTTAAGTTTATGCATAGAAATTTCAAAGCCATCAATGACAGTATTGATGTATACTTACAGTACAACTAGCTCAGAACAACCTTCGCACACTGAAAATAAAATAATAATACAACAAATGATGAATGTTACAAGTCATATAACTCTTTCTATATATGTATTAACATGAATTTTTAGTGCCCTTATATTTGCCTGATAATTTTACAGATTCATCCTGAATATTCAAGGAATTAACTTCCTGCTCATGACAAGACGAGTGTGAAGTTGGCCAACTTTTTGTTGGCCAACCGAATTCAGCTTACATGGAACAGACTGTATGTACCCCAAAAGCAAAACCATTAGCCAACCGTAAGCCAACTGCTGTCCAACGCCCCCAGAGGGTGGTAAAGGGTTGTTTTGTGACCCGACTACCCACCCCCATCACCGGAAGTGGCCTACCTACCCGGGGCAAAAATCTCCCAAGCCTCAAACAGGGCCCCCCGTAGCACGGGAGACGTACTTTAGGCGTTGGGAGATTTTTGCCCCTGCGTCTCAGACGCCTTCCGAGGGTCGCAAGGGGTTGTTTTGTGACCCAACTACCCACCCCAATCACCGGAAGTGGCCTACCTACCCGGGGCAAAAATCTCCCAAGCCTCAAACAGGGCCCCCCGTAGCAGGGCAGACGTACTTTGAGCGTTGGGAGATTTTTGCCCCTGCGTCTCAGACGCCTTCCGACGGTAGTAAGGGGTTGTTTTGTGACCCAACTAGAGATCTAAAGCGATAGTAACAAGCAGGCCCGCCCTTCCGCCAAACGTCGTTGCCAGCTCCGCTTTGCTACGCTGGCAACTCCGTTCGGCAGGGGGCATGCCTGCTTGGCCTGCCGGCGGCGTTCGGTCGGGCCTTCGGCCCGACCCCTAAGTCACACAGAACGTCCTCTTAGCTTGTAAATGATCGGGCCTGCGGTCCGTAAAGGCATTCTCTTCGGAAAGAGGCAGTTTGTAACGGTGCACCACCGAAACTACAGCCCTCCCTTCTGCTTTGAAAACGTGCCGATATAGTGACTAAACGGTCAGTTATTCGGCAAAAGAGGGGAGTCGGAAATCTCGAAAAATGTCGAAATATGTGAGTTCGGCCTCAGATGGAACGATCGAACTCGGACTTTATTTGGCAGTAGTTGGCAACACTGAATTACGCTCGTCGAAACGATTTTAACGATATAGGCGTCGAGGGGTGTCGAAAATTTCAAAAATTGTCGAAATATGTCGAAAATTGTCGAAATATGTAAAAATACGTCAAAAATGTCGAAAAATCTCAAAATATCTTTAAGCTGTTGAGATATATCGAAAAATATGGAAAATGTCAAAAAACATCGAAAATTATCAAAAATGTCAAAAAATATCAAAAATTACCGAAAATTATCGAAAATTATCGAAAATGTCGAAAAATATCGAAAAATATCGCAAACGTCGAACAATATCGAAAACCAACGAAAAATGTCGAAAATATCGAAAAATATCGGAAAATATTGAGAAATGTCGAAAATAATCGAAATGCTTGAGTTTTGACGATTGGCAACACTGGAAATTGAAAAACGGTTGGCACCACTGAATTGCGCTCGAAAAGACGGTTCTAGAGAGGTGCGGGTCGATGGGGTTCGTAAAAGTTGAAAAGTGGGTCAATTTTGGGTGCTTTTTACAGTGTAGTCGCGAGTTGGGTCCTTTTCATCGAAAAACGGTGGGCGCCATTGAACTGGACGCGAAAAGACACTTCCGGGGAGGTGCAGCTCGATGGGGTTGAGAAAAGTTGAAAACTTGACCAATTACGGGTGCTTTTTACAGTGTAGTCGCGAGCTGGGTCCATTTTTTCGTAAAACGGTGTGCACCATTGAACTAGACGCGAAATGACGCTTCCGGAGAGGTACGGGTCGACGGGGTTGGAAAAAGTTGATTTTTTTTTATTTATTCTGTGAAAACTTTCATAATTTTTTAGCCCGCCCTTCTGCTTTGAAAAAGCTTCAGAGCGGGCTTATGCAATCGATCTGGTGTCTGTCTGTTTGTCTGTTTGTCTGTTTGTCTGTCTGTCTGTTCCACTCGAAGGAGTTGAGCTAGAGAGTTGAAATTTTTAGGGTATCTTAAGGGTCACTCCTGGACACCGAAACGCCTGGTGCAAATCCTGGCAACCCTCATTAAGGCACTGAAAAAAATTATTAAAGTTTTCACGGAATAAATAAATAAATAAATAAATAAAAAATCAACTTTTTCCAACCCCGTCGACCCGTACCTCTCCGAAAGCGTCTTTTTGCGTCCAGTTCAATGGTGCACACCGTTTTACAAAAAAATGGACCCAACACGCGACTACACTGTAAAAAGCACCCGAAATTGGTCCAGTTTTCAACTTTTCTCAACCCCATCGACCTGCACCTCTATGGAAGCGTCTTTTCGCGTCCAGTTCAACGGCGCCCACCGTTTTTCATGAAAACGGACCCAACTCGCGACTACACTGTAAAAAGCACCCGAAATTGGTCCAGTTTTCAACTTTTCTCAACCCCGTCGACCCGTACCTCTCCGAAAGCGTCTTTTCGCGTCCAGTTCAATGGTGCACACCGTTTTACAAAAAAATGGACCCAACACGCGACTACACTGTAAAAAGCACCCGAAATTGGTCCAGATTTCAACTTTTCTCAACCCCATCGACCCGCACATGTCTGGAAGCGTCTTTTCACGTCCAGTTCAATGGCGCACACCGTTGTTCACGAAAACGGACCCAACTCGCGACTACACTGTAAAAAACACCCGAAATTAGTCCAGTTTTCAACTTTTCTCAACCCCATCGACCTGCACCTCTCTGGAACCGTCTTTTCGCGTCCAGTTCAATGGCGCCCACCGTTTTTCATGAAAACGGACCCAACTCGCGACTACACTGTAAAAAACACCCGAAATTGGTCCAGATTTCAACTTTTCTCCACCCCATCGACCAGCACCTCTCTGGAAGCGTCTTTTCGAGCGCAATTCAGTGGTGCCAACCGTTTTTCAATTTCCAGTGTTGCCAATCGTCAAAACTCAAACATTTCGATTATTTTCGACATTTCTCGATATTTTCCTGTATTTTCGACATTTTTCGTTGTTTTTCGATATTTTATTGATATAATTCGACATTTGCGGTATTTTTCGACATTTTTCGACATTTTCGATAATTTTTGATATTTTTCGATAATTTTTCGATAATTTTCGATAATTTTCGATAATTTTTGACATTTTTGATAATTTGCGATGTTTTTTGATATGCTTCGACATTTTTGACATATTCCGACATATTTCAACATTCGTAAACATTTTTTACAATTTTCGATATTCTTCGACATTTTTCGACATTATCCCTCATTTTTCGATGTTTTTCGACGATTTTCGACATTATCCATATTTTTCGATGTATCTCAACATTTTTGAGATATTTCGAGATTTTTCGACATTTTTTTACGAATTTCTACATATTTCGACAATTTTTGAAATTTTCGACACCCCTCGATGCCTATACCATTAAAATTGGTTCGACGAGCGTAATTCAGTGTTGCCATCTGCTGCCAAATTAAATCCGAGTTCAACCGTTCCACCTGAGGCCGAACTCACGTATTTTGTCATTTTTCGAGATTTCCGACTCCCCTTTTTTGCCGAATAACTGACCGTTTAGTCACTATCGGCACGTTTTCAAAGCAGAAGGGAGGGCTGTAGTTTCGGTGGTTCACCGTTACAAACTGCCTCTCTCCGAAGAGAATGCCTTTACGGGCCGCAGGCCCGATCATTTACAAGCTAAGAGGACGTTCTGTGTGACTTAGGGGTCGGGCCGAAGGCCCGACCGAACGCCGCCGGCAGGCCAAGCAGGCACGACCCCTGCCGAACGGAGTTGCCAGCGTAGCAAAGCGGAGCTGGCAACGACGTTTGGCGGAAGGGCGGGCCTGCTTGTTTCAGTGCCTTAATGAGGGTAGGCAGGATTTGCACCAGGCGTTTCGGTGTCCAGGAGTGACCCTTAAGATACCCTAAAAATTTCAACTCTCTAGCTCAACTCCTTCGAGTGGAACAGACAGACAGACAGACAGACAGACAGACACCAGATCGATTGCATAAGCCCGCTCTGAAGCTTTTTCAAAGCAGAAGGGCGGGCTAAAAAACTGTTTTTTTGAGTAAAAAACTCGGTAAAAAACAGTTTTTTACTTTACGATATTTCGGTTTTTTACTCCAAAAATACCAAAGTGCTGAGTTGAACCCCAATTTTTGGGTTTTTTTTGTGACTTAATTTGGCTGAGTTAGAGACTGTGTCCATTTTGACCATTTTGTAATGGCTTTTAAAAGTTTTCATTGTCAAAAGGACATACATTTATATGAGAATAATTTCTAGGGGTTGATACCAACTAAACCAGGTATAAGGATAATGTTTAGCCCCATAGACCCTACTTTGACCTAATGTTTTCTAATAAAAATTGGATTTTTTTTCCAAAAAATATCTTAAAAATTTAGTTTGAGCAACTTCCACATCACTAAATCTTTAAATTTTGAGCTCAAAATCAAGTACTAACAGCACACAACAACATATCAAAAAATTGTGACTGGTATTTTTAATGTAAGGAAAACGTTCCAGAAAGCGTTACCCAGAAATCATTTAAACACCTAAACTAGGCATCAGATAAGGCAAAAGTAATCAAAACCCATGTGATGACAACTGCTCTGACTTTCTATAATTACAACTTCTCTCTTTTAAGTACTATTAAGTACAGTTGTCATCACACGGGTTTTGATTACTTTTGCCTTATCTGATGCCTAGTTTAGGTGTTTAAATGATTTCTGGGTAACGCTTAGAGCTTTCGAACAAAAACTTTTCGCAACAGAACTCATTAATTTGTCAGAGGAGTAACACCAGAAGACGTAAAAAAAATCAATTGAGAGAAAAAAATGATTTTCTATTATTTTTAAGACGAAATAGCAAAAAAACCGTTTTTTACCGTTCTTTACCGTTTTTTACCCGGTTTTTTACTGGTTTTTTACTTTTGGTCAAAAAAACTGGTTTTTTTAGATCTCTAGACCCAACTACCCACCCCCATCACCGGAAGTGGCCTACCTACCCGGGGCAAAAATCTCCCAAGCCTCAAACAGGGCCCTCCGTAGCACGGGAGACGTACTTTAGGCGTTGGGAGATTTTTGCCCCTGCGTCTCAGACGCCTTCCGACGGTAGTAAGGGGTTGTTTTGTGACCCAACTACCCACCCCCATCACCGGAAGTGGCCTACCTACCCGGGGCAAAAATCTCCCAAGCCTCAAACAGGGCCCTCCGTAGCACGGGAGACGTACTTTAGGCGTTGGGAGATTTTTGCCCCTGCGTCTCAGACGCCTTCCGACGGTAGAAAGGGGTTGTTTTGTGACCCGACTACCCACCCCCATCACCGGAAGTTGCCTACCTACCCGGGGCAAAAATCTCCCAAGCCTCAAACAGGGCCCTCCGTAGCACGGGAGACGTACTTTAGGCGTTGGGAGATTTTTGCCCCTGCGTCTCAGACGCCTTCCGAGGGTCGCAAGGGGTTGTTTTGTGACCCAACTACCCACCCCCATCACCGGAAGTGGCCTACCTACCCGGGGCAAAAATCTCCCAAGCCTCAAACAGGGCCCCCTGTAGCACGGGAGACGTAATTTAGGCGTTGGGAGATTTTTGCCCCTGCGTCTCAGACGCATTCCGACGGTGGCAAGGGGTTGTTTTGTGACCCGACTACCCACCCCTATCACCGGAAGTTGCCTACCTACCCGGGGCAAAAATCTCCCAAGCCTCAAACAGG
The DNA here is from genome assembly GCA_029379305.1 of Frankliniella fusca. Lineage (NCBI taxonomy): Eukaryota > Metazoa > Arthropoda > Insecta > Thysanoptera > Thripidae > Frankliniella > Frankliniella fusca. The sequence goes on from JAHWGI010001433.1 coordinate 184,846, forward strand.
GCCCCCCGTAGCACGGCAGACGTACTTTAGGCGTTGGGAGATTTTTGCCCCTGCGTCTCAGACGCCTTCCGACGGTAGAAAGGGGTTGTTTTGTGACCCGACTACCCACCTCCATCACCGAAAGTTGCCTACCTACCCGGGGCAAAAATCTCCCAAGCCTCAAACAGGGCCCCCTGTAGCACGGGAGACGTACTTTAGGCGTAGGGAGATTTTTGCCCCTGCGTCTCAGACGCCTTCCGAGTGTCGCAAGGGTTTGTTTTGTGATCCAACTACCCACCCCCATCGACGGAAGTGGCCTACCTAACCGGGGCAAAAATCTCCCAAGCCTCAAACAGGGCCCCCCGTAGAACGGGAGACGTACTTTAGGCGTTGGGAGATTTTTGCCCCTGCGTCTCAGACGCCTTCCGACGGTAGTAAGGGGTTGTTTCGTGACCCGACTACCCACCTACATCACCGGAAGTTGCCTACCTACCCGGGGCAAAAATCTCCCAAGCCTCAAACAGGGCCCTCCGTAGCACGGGAGACGTACTTTAGGCGTTGGGAGATTTTTGCCCCTGCGTCTCAGACGCCTTCCGAGGGTCGCAAGGGGTTGTTTTGTGACCCAACTACCCACCCCCATCACCGGAAGTGGCCTACCTGACCGGGGCAAAAATCTCTCAAGCCTCAAACTGGGCCCCCCGTAGCAGGGCAGACGTACTCTGAGCGTTGGGAGATTTTTGCCCCTGCGTCTCAGACGCCTTCCGACGGTAGTAAGGGGTTGTTTTGTGACCCAACTACCCACCCCTATCACCGGAAGTGGCCTACCTACCCGGGGCAAAAATCTCCCAAGCCTCAAACAGGGCCCTCCGTAGCACGGGAGACGTACTTTAGGCTTTGGGAGATTTTTGCCCCTGCGTCTCAGACGCCTTCCGACGGTAGAAAGGGGTTGTTTTGTAACCCGACTACACACCCCCATCACCGGACGTTGCCTACCTGCCCGGGGCAAAAATCTCCTAAGCCTCAAACAGGGCCCTCCGTAGCACGGGAGACGTACTTTAGGCGTTGGGAGATTTTTGCCCCTACGTCTCAGACGCCTTCCGACGGTAGTAAGGGGTTGTTTTGTGACCCGACTGGCCACCCCTATCACCGGAAGTTGCCTACCTACCCGGGGCAAAAATCTTCCAAGCCTCAAACAGGGCTTCCCGTAGCACGGGAGACGTACTTTAGGCGTTGGGAGATTTTTGCCCCTGCGTCTCAGACGCCTTCCGAGGGTCGCAAGGGGTTGTTTTGTGACCCAACTACCCACCCCCATCACCGGAAGTGGCCTACCTACCCGGGGCAAATATCTCCCAAGCCTCAAACAGGGCCACCCGTAGCACGTGAGACGTACTTTAGGCGTTGGGAGATTTTTGCCCCTGCGTCTCAGACGCCTTCCTAGGGTTGTAAGGTGTTGTTTTGTGACCCGACTCCCCACCCCCATCACCGGAAGTGGCCTACCTACCCGGGGCAAAAATCTCCCAAGCCTCAAACAAGGCCCTCCGTAGCACGGGAGACGTACTTTAGGCGTTGGGAGATTTTTGCCCCTGCGTCTCAGACGCCTTCCTAGGAATGTAAGATGTTGTTTTGTGACCCGACTACCCACCCCTATCACAGGAAGTGGCCTACCTACTCGGGGCAAAAATCTCCCAAGCCTCAAACAGGGCCCTCCGTAGCACGGGTGACGTACTTTAGGCGTTGGGAGATTTTTGCCCCTGCGTCTCAGACGCCTCCCGACGGTAGTAAGGGGTTGTTCTGTGACCCGACTACCCACCCCCATCACCGGAAGTGGCCTACCTACCCGGGGCAAAAATCTCCCAAGCCTCAAACAGGGCTTCCCGTAGCACGGGAGACGTACTTTAGGCGTTGGGAGATTTTTGCCCCCGCGTCTCAGACGCCTTCCGACGGTAGTAAGGGGTTGTTTTGTGACCCGACTACCCACCCCCATCACCGGAAGTTGCCTACCTACCCGGGGCAAAAATCTCCCAAGCCTCAAACAGGGCCCTCCGTAGCACGGGAGACGTACTTTAGGCGTTGGGAGATTTTTGCCCCTGCGTCTCAGTCGCCTTCCGACGGTAGTAAGGGGTTGTTTTGTGACCCGACTACCCACCCCCATCACCGGAAGTTGCCTACCTACCCGGGGCAAAAATCTCCCAAGCCTCAAACAGGGCCCTCCGTAGCACGGGAGACGTACTTTAGGCGTTGGGAGATTTTTGCCCCTGCGTCTCAGACGCCTTCCGACGGTGGTAAGGGGTTGTTTTGTGACCCGACTACCCGCCCCCAACACCGGAGGTGGCCTACCTACTCGGGCCAAAAAAGCCTAAGGTGGTTGGGTGTTGTATTTTGTTCTACATCTTCATGGACTGCGTGACAGCTTCACGCATCCCCTTACCGGGTTGATGGCAGATTGCCCGGGACACCGAAAGGTAAGTCGAAATCATATTCAATCGAAATTTGGAGACCGTAGTCCTATAGAGAGGAAGGAGTTTTTCCTCACACATCCACCTGTATATGTTAATTGTGGAATGCTCAAATGTCCTTTATTTTCACACCATGCAGCTAGGCCGAGGAACGATTCAAAATCAAATTATTACCGCAATCTTGTATTCTGTTCCGCCTCTTTTTATTTCCCATTTCTCTGGCAGGTAGTAAGGAGAGAAACCGGCTTTCAGTAACTCTACGTCATGGTTTTTTGACCTCCTTCCCCCTCTCTCACCTCCCCGCCTGTAACTCTTCCCCCCTCCCCCATAACTTATTTTTATCACCTTAATCTCTGAAATAGGCTACTTTGCGAAACTTTGTCCCACTGTTACTTTACGTCAGTGGCAAAACCATGCACTTATCTTTGCTCAACATTGAAGTACCATTGTTACAGTATTCATATATTTTAGTACACCTGATAAAAACCCTGTAAAGACGACGTACGTCGGCCTTTAGAGTAGCAATCTACATCAAGTTTGAAAATAGAAAGAAATTGAACGTACATGTGTATAAGGTAAATGAGGAGTTGTGAAAAAGGATCAAGCTGATGGTAAGTCCTTAGGGAGTACACTGTGAGAAAAACAGTACCTCATGCAACTAAACAACGATTTCGAATTAACGGATTACGGTTTTCGTTGCCCTACATCCTACATCACTAATTTACTCTATACCAGGTACAATTTTAGTACAATATTGTATTGTACTTCGAAATAACGCTGGTAAAAAATTGTAGTTGAATTGTAGTTTTTTCTCACGGTGTAAGAACAATCGATGTTTTGTTCTTATGTGTGCCTGCTTTCACAAGCGAAACCTAAATTGTATTAAAGAATATCAATTATATGAATTGCAGTATAAAGCACTGAATAATTTACATTCCTGTTTGAGTAGTGTATACTATTAACATAAAATAATAAAATAATGAATCAAACACAATTAACAAGAAGAAATACGACATGAACAGTGTTTATGTGGTAAGAATGTACACCGTAATACTGGAGGTAGGCCTCGTCTAAACGATCATTATTTAATAAGGAATATTGGGTCGGAAACGCTGCGTTACGGAGCCGCGGAGGATGTTCGCGCGTTTGCGTAGGGGAGCGGCCGCTGACCTGCGGGGCGTGACTACGGGGTACAGGGCGCTGGCAGCGCCGGTGCGTGGCATGTTGAATGTGTTGACTGCCTTGCGGCGCACGGGTGCGGCAACTTACAGAGGGCACATTTCCGTAACGGATCGTTTCCGACCCCATGTTCCTTCTTGAAAAATGATCATCTGTACGAGGCCTATGTCCAGTACTACGGTGTACATCATTACCAGATACACCACACCCCGTTTAGTCATCCATACGGTGGCTGGGAGGTCCAATTTCCAACACCACCTTCAATATGCGATGCTGGTACCTATGACTCCCTCGTGGCTGCCTACGCTCACTACGCTTCACTGCAGACTCAGGTGCTGAAACGAACCTAGGTGCCGTGGGCGGGATCCCTCCACGGCAGCGGTGGGAGATGTAGAGGAGGTGGCCGTCTGTCTGGGTATAGCGGCCGCGGAGGAGTTGGTGGTGCGGGCTGGGGCAAGGGCGCAGGTGGTCGCGTTGGAGCTTGTGGCGGTGTCTGTGGGGCAGGAAGGGGCGGTGGGGTCCACCGTCGCGAAGGCGCCCTTCGGAGCAGGTTCAACATCGCCAGGCACCGCTCAAAAATTTTGCTTTGTTGATGGGAGTGTTGCCATGGCTCTGGCTCCGCTCCCGCTCTCACGGTGCTTGTTCAGACGTTCGGACATGAGCGACTACCGGCAACCGGCTGAGAAGTCAGGGCGTCCTCAGCAGCGCTGTTGACGCGTCACTGGAACTGGAACAAGGACCTCTCGTGAGGCACCTATCCGAGGAGGAGGGAAAGAAAGGGAGGGGGAAGGGAACTAATAAGTCATGTTATGTGGTGCCTATCACTTAGTCCCGATCGGAACAGTTTTCAAACCTTTTGCCTAGTCCGAAATTGATATATGTCCCGGTTTTCACGCTGTCTTTTAATTTTTGTGACGTCACATCATTGATGTTAGATAAGTAGGTAAAAGATCGTACGCATACACGTGTGTGTGGCAGACGGGTATCTACGCCTGCCTACTAGGCAAAATATCCACACATAAGAATTCATTCTGCCTTGTAGGCAGGCGTAGATACCCGTCTGACACACACGTGTATGCGTACTTGTCCAACATCACTGCGTCACATTCGTTTTTACATTTGTGCAATTTACGGCTACGATTGACAAAAATGTACCACGCTTTGCCTTGCGGATTTGCGTTGCAACGAACGTGACACAGTATACTCTGGAAACGCAAGTGCGTACTTGAATGCAGTATTTCCTGCATACCTATATGTATTCAGGAAATAATGTGTACTTAGTCAAGTATGCAGGAAATAGTGTGTACTTGGACAAGTATGCAGGAAATCCTGTGTACTTGACCAGGTACACACTAAAACCTCCATAAATAAAATTTTGAGAATTCGTATTCTTTTGCGTACCCGTTTCAATTGAAGCCGCAACCCTATCAACCATATACTCGTTTGAAAGAGAATTTCAAGACGAAGATGATGTGTCCTCGGAAAAAAAAAAATTTCCATCTTAGTCAGAAAGGTGCACTTGCAACTGCAGAACTTTTTAGTTCGACACTTATAACTGTCGAACAGTTCGTCACTTGGATTTGCAGAGTATTGTGTACACGCTTGAAAAGCTTTTCCGGTGTGTATATAATTTTTTAGGCACGAAGTAGCCTTATGGTTTTGTCTCAGGATCCGATTTTTAGGCCCCCGTTAGGGGTGCCTTTTCATTTCGCCAGAAAGTTTTTTATTCCTTCTCGACAATGGCCCTTTATGGAAGTAGACGATTGTTTCTATACGATTTTTACGTAAGAAAACTGAAAAATAGTTTGAAAAATTAGAAAATTTTCAAGGTGTATTTGATGTCAATTTGTCTATACGTTTTTGAGCAATTTTAGTTTGCATCCTTAGTTTCTATAGTGATTGCGAGCCGAGCACCCTGTGCCGAGCCGGCTGGATGGCTCGCCATTGTTTGAGAGACTCGACGCCTCGGCGCGCAGGGGAGGACCGCGGCTGGGGAAGACCTGTTGATTCAACTTATGCACAGTAGTTCAAAGACTAAAATTTTGAAGGACATGTTAGAATAAAATTGCTAACGCAGTTTTCGAATAACCATTGCATTACGAGCCTACAGTTCAAAAATCAAGCTAATCGGACAAATTTTACTGACAGACTAATTTCTTAGTCGTTTAAGCTAGATAGCTGAAATTTGGCATCCAACCCGCTGTACTAGTGACACTGATCAAACACTGAGGTGAAATATTTTTTATTTTACTTAACAAAACAAAGTAGATTTTATTTTCTTATTCACCTAGACCATCCACGAAAGTCTCTAATGAAGCCAAAAAGTTAATGAACTTTGTGCCTAACAGATTTTCGTAAAATCGATTTTTTTTTTTTATAATTGTCGATTCAGCTTTTATGGTGATTGCTTGCGGCAGCGTTGTTGATTGCTGGCCCGCCAGCGGGTGATGACATTTTATGTGGAAAATGTGAGGCAGATGAAATTCACGCTTTGGTTTGATAACTTTTTGACTGAAAATTATTTAAGTCTTTCTCATTCTCGAGTTAGTGTTAAAACCTAGGGGGCCGTTTAACGCGTTAGCGTTAGAATTTTTTTTATTAGCACGGCCCCTTACCTAAATCCTGATTTTTCTATAGGATTTTGATAAGACTTGGCAGAGAGGTAGAACTCAATCTCCTTAGTTCACTGCTGAAATGCCAGCCCAAAGTTGGTGGCCAATTTTGAGAAATTTCGATCTAAAATCTCTGTTTCTATGGTAATACTCGGCTTGTCACGGGAAAACAGCGTGGAAAGGGGAGCCGAGCCGAGACGCCATTGTTGCGGCTGCTCGACCCCCCCCCCCCCCTCGGCGCGCCGCGCAGGGGATGAGGACCGGCGGGGCCGGGGACTTGTTGATTCTACTCATGCACAGTAGTTCAAAAAATAAAACTTCGAACGACATGTTAGAACAAAAATGTAAAAGCAGTGTTCGAATGCCAATTGCACAATGAGCCTACAGTTCAAAAATCAAGCTGATAGCACGATTTTTACTGAGAGACTAACTTCTAAAACGTTTCAGCTAGAAAGCTAAAATTTGGCATGTGACCCACTGAACTATAGTGACCTTGAGATAAAAGAAATTTAGCAACATGACCCATAAGGCTAGAATTTTTAAAGAAAATTTCTATATAAACCATCTTCTACCGAAGAATTTAGTGAAACAGAAACATTAATTAACTTCGTGCCTACCAGGATTTCATGAAATCGTATTTTTTTCTTATATACACGTGGCGTGTATACTAGCCAGGCGAGCCTTCTGCTTGAATGCTGAGCTCAGTGTACCTCTATATATATACCTCTACGTATATACATCGATATTGATACCTCGACATATAAACCTCGATATACATACGTCGATGTACATACCTAGGGCGCAAATCTGTGCTCAAAACAGAGCTCTGCAAAAACGGCGTTTTAGACCGACCGCGCCTGACCGAGGCAGTCAGCAGCTGACTGCGGTCCCTGTGCGAGAGAGAGGAACAATGCGGCCCGAACACCATTCGGGTCCCGCTCGGGAGATCGCTCGGCTGCATTCGGGTATGCAGCAGCGATGGCTGGGCCGGTCAGCGCTGACTGCGTGCGCCAGAGCGTGCCTGGGTCGGGCTACGACACTCTCCAGCTCGGTCTGAGGTGTCAGCCGGCAGCGTGGCCAGGCGAGAGGCGGCTTGCGGCCGGTCACCGGTGAGCGCCGAGCTGTCGCAGCCGCTGCCTGTAGCAGACGATGGGTGCGCATCGTGCACCAACAGCTGATGCGGGGGACGGGGAACGGGCGGGGGGGAGCGGAAGAGAGTTGGGAAGCTTTGCGTGGCCAGTCTCAGTCAGTTCCCTCACCCGGCAACGGTAAAGTGGGACCGGAATTGTTGTTATTAATGAATTATCAGTGAAAGTAAGAAGTGACGTCGTATGGTCGGGACGGGGGTCCAGCCGAACGCCGGCGCCGCGGGGTCGTCGCGGTCATCGTCGTCTAGCACTTCAGGAGGAGGAGCTCAGGCAGGGCAGCATCAACAGGCACAGGTGGGGCCAGGCGGGCAGAGGCGGACAGGTGGCAAGGGCAGTAGAAAAGAAAAGTATGCAGAAGATGAAAAAAAGAAGGAGGAGGTAAAAACAAAATTGAAAAGTCAAGAGTACATTTTGGTCCGAGTGGATGAGGGAAATCCTAACCAAGCCCCAGCCTGGAAAAAGTTTGGCCGCGCTGCTATTCCGCCGTATAAAGACTCGGAAGATGGACCTACTCTCCTCAAATTTGTTCAGTGTTTGAACCCAAAATGTGGGTTGGTAAAAATGTATTCTTCTGGGACGGGGGCGCTAATGAACCATAATTGTAAAGAAGAAATAAACACGCCGGAAAAAACCCTTCCCGAGAGAGAAAAAGAAGATTTTCAAAGAAAACTGATTTCTTTTTTTGCGGGGAATGTGCTGCCGCTCTCTTTGGCCTCGGCGCAGGAGCTACATGATCTAATAGACAAAGCCTTAGCCTTAGGGAGGGAGTATGGCCTAGTGAGTACTAAAAGTTTAATTCCCCACCCCACTACACTGCATCGTGCTGCCGTATTGTATGCCGATGAGGCGCGTTCAGAGCTAGTTGAGGCACTACGTGACGATCTGGAAGATGGCATGGTGTCGGCCACAGTTGACGGCTGGACCGACGGCCAGAGCAGAAGAAAGTTCTTCGGGCACACCGTCGAATACATTGACTCTAATTTTGTACTCCATGACAATGTACTTTTCACCCCTTACTGCGCCGCCGAGTCGGTGACCGGGCAGGTAATTAGAGATGAAATTAAATCAAACCTGTCCGCCCTCTCTCTGGACCCTGATAAAGTAAACTTGCACTACGTGACGGATGACGGAGCAGACATAGTTTCGGCAGTGAGCGAAGGCAGTCGCACTTATTGTGCTGATCACTGCACGAATCTTGTGGTAAAGAAGGCTCTAACCCGTCAGCTGACTAGGGTTTTAAAGCTCGGTAATATTACCGGTAAGATTCGGTAAGTTACCGTAACTTACGGTAATATTACCCTGTGCCGGTAAGATTGGAAATATTTGGAAAGATTCACAAATAGGTATTCTAGAGCTGAGTAGATGGCAGAACTGGAATAGCCATGCGCTGTACTGATGTTGCGCCACTGTAATTTATATGTGCGCACTCGCTGGCCCCCTCAAACCTCTTCCCCTTGGTCTGTGCCTTCCTGGAAGGCCCCTGGTGTCGCCGGCCCGTCACTAGCAGGCAGTGTCAGGCAGGCAGACCAGTGGAATACCCCGTGAGTTATTTACGGAAAGTTTTACTATCTGAATTGATTCGATCTTTAAATAAGAAGTAAAAAATTACAAAGGTATGTAAAATTACAATTATAACAGTATCATGGATTCACTAGTCCGCTACTCGTGCTACACTGTTGGAAAATACCACGGTAAATGCCTACGGTATGCGCTGTAAATTTGTTGCTTGGTCCCGAACCGTAATAGTTGACTATGGTCTGAATCTTACGCTGCACACTGTAGCCTGCAAATATGTCGGGGAAGTTCAGTGCAGCACCATCCATCATAAAGTACGGTCCGTACCGTAAGTGTACGTTACGTTCTGAACGTACATGAAAATTACGGAACGGACCGTAGGCATATCGTAACTCCTCATGGTATTTTTAACAGTGCCCCTCGAAGGACTCGCGTGACGGCAGCGGCAATATCAACCCGCAGCAGCTCACGAAAGAAATAATATATTCTAATTCAAGAGGATTGCTTTAAATTCAAGGGAAAATGCCGTGGATTTGAAGCAATATCCTTGAATTACAAGACATTATTTATACCGTGCACTAGGTCGCGTAAATAGGAGTGGAGGGGAGGTAGACTGACTAACAAACACTTGTGCTTTTTGTAAGAAATAAAAATAAAAGATGTTTGGAGCTTTGACAACTTTTCTTGTTATAAACACATTATTTTGACTCCCAAATCGCACTATCTATGGTGGAAATAACCTTATCGTGCACGTTATTTACTTCGGAAATTATTTTGCTACCTGTAAATTTCATATAATAAATTAAAAACAAAAGTTTACGCGAATATGCAAATCTTTCCGAATCTTTCCTTATATTACCGTAAGTTACCGTAACGTACCGTAACTTACCGTAAGATTGAATCTGACCGGTAATTTTAAAACGCTACAGCTGACCAAAGTGGACCTGTACGGCGAGAGAGGGGGGTACATTGTGGACAACGTGCGGAAAGCCGTCGACACAATCAAGTCGTCTCGCAGGAAAACGCTGACGCCACTGAAGAAAAAATTAGTGAAGGGGCCTACCAACCGAAAAGAACAAATCCAGTTCCGCTCGTGCTTGCCTATGCTCAGAAAAGTGCACGCCAACTTTAAACAGGTAAGTCAGTGTAAGTTTGTTAACGCAAAGTGGCGGGGCCGCGGTGCACGAGGCGCGGGGCGGGGCGGGGCGGGCGCGTGCAGGTGCCCGTCGTGGCCGCGGTGCACAAGGCGCGGGGCGGGGCGGGGCGGGGCGGGCGCGTGCAGGTGCCCGTCGTGGCCGCGGTGCACGAGGCGCGGGGCGGGGCGGGGCGGGCGCGTGCAGCAGGTGCCCGTCGTGGCCGCGGTGCACAAGGCGCGGGGCGGGGCGGGCGCGTGCAGGTGCCCGTCGTGGCCACGGTGCACGAGGCGCGGGGCGGGGCGGGCGCGTGCAGGTGCCCGTCGTGGCCGCGGTGCACAAGGCGCGGGGCGGGGCGGGGCGGGGCGGGCGCGTGCAGGTGCCCGTCGTGGCCACGGTGCACGAGGCGCGAGGCGGGGCGGGGCGGGCGCGTGCAGCAGGTGCCCGTCGTGGCCGCGGTGCACAAGGCGCGGGGCGGGGCGGGGCGGGCGCGTGCAGGTGCCCGTCGTGGCCACGGTGCACGAGGCGCGGGGCGGGGCGGGGCGGGCGCGTGCAGCAGGTGTCCGTCGTGGCCGCGGTGCAGAAGGCGCGGGGCGGGGCGGAGCGGGCGCGTGCAGCAGGTGCCCGTCGTGGCCACGGTGCACGAGGCGCGGGGCGGGGCGGGGCGGGCGCGTGCAGCAGGTACCCGTCGTGGCCGCCGTGCACGGACGCGGCGTGGGGCGTAGCGTAGCCGTGGGACGAATTTGCGTGTCCGGGATGCAACGCCAGACAGCCGACAGCGCGAATGAGAAGTGAGGGTGCTGGCGGGCGAGAGGGACGGGGTACGTCCGAGGCTTAGGTCAAGGGATTATAGCATCAATTACGATCAATGTTTTATAATTTGCTTATTTTGGTACAGGTCAGAACAGCATCGCGGGATTTGGGTCAGAGCTACATGGAAAATATTGAAAAGAAGGACCTATCGGATCTTTTTAACTGGATCCATACTCTTGAAACAATTGCAAAAAAAAAAACAGAGAATGCATTTGTCGGAGAAAATGAAGAAATAGCTGCTCTGACACTGCCCAATGTCGCAGATTCTGAACTGCAATCAGAGCTAAAAATCCAAGCTAGACAAGAATTGGCTACTCTGCCGATATTGGCCCTTCTGCGCAAATGCAAGACTATAGTGACCTTTTTTAAGACCTCTGGACTCAACTTGAAATTGCATGACGGGAAACTGAAACAGGAGGTGGACACTCGGTGGATGTCCATTCTCACCATGCTGGAATCCTTTTTCCCCCCGCCCCCGCCTCCTCCTCCTGCCCCATCTCAAGCGGATAGTGCTGTTGACGGCGCCACTGCTGACAGTGACGCTGCTGACGGTGACACCGACACAATGGAGGAGGAAGACCGACAGGAGGCGGAGAATAAAAGGCGCTCCAAAATCATGCAGGTAATTTTACACACACACACACACAAAAAAAAATTATATATATATATATATATATATATATATATATATATATATATATATATACATATATATATATATATATATATATATATATATATATATATTTTCTGGACATCGGTCTTTACTTGTACTTATACTGAATACTAATACTGAAAAATTGTGTATACCTTTTAGATAAATCAGCTCCTCGCAGATAAGAAGAAAGTGGAGCTTCAGATTTCTGAGGAGGAAATCGTGCTCATTACAGTTCTGACACCCTTCAATGTCGCTATAAAACTTTTTGAAAAGGAGAAGGACCCGACTATACAACATGTCCTCCCCGAGTACTTCATTTTGAAGAATCATGTAGCTCCCCCACTTGGCCCGTCACCACCGGCTATTGTGAAGCTGCGCGAAATCCTGACAGAACAACTCACACTGAAGTACCTGCCAAACATCAAAGATCGGCACAAAGTTGGGGCATTCCTTTGGCCGATGTGCGCCGAACTTCCCTTTCTTCCAGGGGAAGAGAGAGAAAAGGTAAGCTATGTGTCCAGGCGCCGATTTTGGAGATGCAACGGGGAGATGCCTGTAATGAGGCCATCCTCTGTCTGAGGGCAACGCATGCAGTGCGCCCCGCCCCCAATACAAATAAAACGGTAACTCTTTTGTGCTTGCGCAGGTGAAGTCGACAGTGCGGACAATGTGCGAGGAGCAGAAGGCTATCATGCTCCGTCGCGGTCTCCTTGCAGACGCAAATGCTCCCCCTCCACCTAAGAAGCGGCGAGCTCGCGGATCGGGCAAGGGCCCCTCTGAAGAAGACCGGTACGCAGAAATTCTCGGAGGTGACAGGCAGCAGCCCGAGGTTTGGGATGAAGTTGACAAATACCTTCTTATCGTCAAAACTGCAGGAAACTTCGTCAAGAGTAATGATTTGTTGAAGTGGTGGAAGGCGAGGGTGAGTTGTGAACATACATCGTTCGTTTCTAAATTAAAATGTACAGCTTGATATCTTATGCCGCTCGTCAGAAAATAATTTTAAATTCGGAATGCGGTGTGATAAATTTGTTTGATAAAATGAATTATTTATTGTTACAGAGCGCAGACCTCCCGGTTCTAAGTCGAGTCGCTCGGATGGTTTTGGCCACTCCCGCCTCCAGCTCTTCCAGTGAGCGCAACTTTAGCGTCGCTGGACGAGTTATTACTCCACGGCGCAATTGTCTTGCTCCTGAGACTGTTGATGTCATGCTATTCTTATTTAACTACCTGAATAAGAAGAAGCAGCTAGCATGAAAATGATAATTGGTTGAAATTTGACTATGATAATTTGTCGAAAATGACGATTATTAAGATTATTTTTTTGTTCGTTATAATCATGATAATGTTTTCTCATGATGAATTTCCCGAAACAAATATTTGGGCTGTTACAAGACTGATCTATTTTCCTAGTCCCATTTTAGTTAATTTTGGTATCTAGTCATTTTTCTAATAAATGATTTTGTGAAAAACGCACCGTTATTAACGCATGATTTTCCACACCACCGATAAGCCAAGATAGAGGTTGTTGTAGCGCGTGAATCTGTTTCGCGTGTACATGTACATTTAAACCTTCCCGCGCATGGTGCGCTGCCGGCTGCCGCCTGCCGCCTGCCCGCCGGGGCCGGCCCCGGCCGTGCCTGAGCCGCCGGAGATCGACCCGGACCGAACCAACCGAACCCATCGAGCCGCGCTGCGCAGCGGCTCGGCTCTGCAAAGAGTCGGAGGCGACCGCTGCAGTCACCTTATGCTGTGCCGCGCTTCCCTGACCGCCGCTAGTCTCTCCTGCCCGAGCCCAGTCGGTCGGCGGTGACTGCGACTGGCCGGCCGCCGCAGTCAGCGTCGCACCGGCGCTGACTGCGGGCAGCCAGCGCTAGTCGGTCTAAAACTCCGTTTTTGCAGAGCTCTGGCTCAAAACCCCAACAGTGCTCCGCTCCGCTCAGCAGATATGTGTGTGTGCGTGTGTGTGTGTGTGTGTGTCTAAAGTATTGACTTGACGTTCAATAAAACTTTTTTCGTTTGTCTTACCTCCACCTAGCTGCCAACAGATTGCGTTTGAAATAGTACAATTACAGAGGTGCTGCAGACGCAGAAGTTAATTTGTTTATTTGTTTGACGTCTGACTTATCTTTCCAGTGAAGTGTATGCGTTGCAATAATATTATAGTTAGAGAGGACCGATTTCATGACCTGGCGCTGACAGTTTCTTCAGGAGATAGCATCCAAAGTGGAATTGACAATTATTTCTCAACCGCAACCTCAATTGAAGGAAAGTCTGACTGTAAAATTTGCAAAATGAAGACTGAAAAAAAACAACTTTGGAATGTCAAGCAGCTGCCAAATTTTTTTGGAGTAACTGTTCGCAGGTAAAAAGTGTACATTATTTTACTTTTGACCTTTAAAGTGATCCATGTACCAATCGTCTGATTTTAGTTGAGGTTTTTAACGTACAACCTTGGGTATGGTCTGTATTCTTCAACGAAATAGTTAGGAACAGTATGGTGAAGGCCATCATGTAAGCCAATAGGGTATTTCACTCCGTTCAAACCGGATCCAAAGAAGAAAAGTGTTGCTTCCTGAATTGTTTCCTCCTGTACGCCGATTGGCTTATGCCAACGAAGTTCTCGGGAACGCCACTAGGGCGGTCGCAGACCTGGCGGTCGGTCCGAGAACTTCGACGGCATCAGCCAATCAGCATCAAGAAGGAAACAAATCAGGAAGCAATACTTTTCTTCTTTGGATCCGGTTTGAACGGAGTGAAATACCCTATTCCACTGCCTGCCTACACTGTGAGAAAAGCCGAACCTCATACAACTAAACAACGGTTTCGAATTAACGGTTTACGGTTTTCGTTGCCACACATCACTAATTTACCCTATACCTGGTACAATTTTAGTACAACATTTTATTGTTCTTCGAAGTAACGGTAGACATTTTTAGTTAAATTGCAGGTTTTTTCTCACAGTGTAGAGGATCATTAGAAAACTACCCGATATACTTACACACGGCGAACAAGCAACTTTTGGGTTGACTTTTAAAAGTTCGAGTTCGAGTAGCGTATTTAGCTAAGAGAGCGACGCGCGAGGGCGAGGCGCGAGAGCGTGGCTACGGTGTGATGGGGATGGGGCAAGCGTCAAGCTCGGCTTCGGCAGTAGGGTGGGGCGAAATAACACTTTTTGACGTTCAGGAAACGCCTGGGTGCGGAAAAGTGGCCCAGACCGATCACAAACACAACGCAATTTTGGTTTTTGAAATCGGATAATATCTTCGGCCTCCACTTTGAAGGTGGAATTTTAATATTTCACTTAAAAACATTAAAATTTCAGATATTGCGAAAATGGGTTTAAAGTTGATACCGATGCATTCAGATAGTGTTTATGCGATGAAAAGTCATCAGTAGGTCGTCAAAGGCCCGTACCTAGTCGCCAAATTCAACCAAAATCGAACTTCATGGAGAAGGAAATTGCTCAAAATTGCCTATTTTGGGGTAAAACGCTGAAATATTTGTGAGGCCCCCAAAAATACCTTTAAAAGCGTTTTTCAAAAACGTGACTCAGTTTTGGATAAAACATTAAAAAATTAATCGAACAAGCCTAGAAAGAGCCCTGTACGCCCAAAATTAGAGGTCGCGCAAAGCGTCCAAAGTAGAACAAACAGTAACAAAAGTTCAAGGCTTGCATTAAATTGGAAATAGTTTTTTGTAGAGTTTAAGACAGGTCTATGATCCATAGCAGGGCTCTTCTTGGGGTAAGTTGGAAAAGGACAACTCATTTTCCGATTTCATTTCACTAAACGGGTGCTTTAAAATCCGTTATTTCCCCCTGAAAGCCTTATTTTAGTCTTTTTTCCCTCACTTTTATCAAAAGACGCAGGGAGTTCCGCCGGAACCCCGCCCGCTCTCTGGACCTGTTTCAGAGTGCAATAAGGGGCTTCTTTTCATGCTCTTTCGATTGCAACAAAGGAAAATGTCCCTACTAATCACCTTCAGTGTGTTTGTGTAGTGACAGCAAATAGCCAAAAGTTAAAAAAAAAGAAAGAAAAAAAAACTGTCCGGTGCGGTCTGCGTCTATCCGCGCTTGTCGCTAACCACCTAGTGGCCTAGAATGACATGGCGAGGAGGAAGAGGTGTGATAGGATTTTAGCTGGGCACAGCAAGCGGCAGGATGAGTGCGCGCACGCGGCAACAAAAATGCTCATCTATCAGGGATATTTGATAAATAAGGCATGGGGTCAAAAATAATTCAAACTGACGATTTGTGGCTGTTAATTGATTTTAAAGGATTATAACAGAAGTAACCTTTTTTAAAAACTTTAAAATTAACTTATATGTAAAAAAATTATAGAAACACAAAGCCGTTTTCATAAGTCTTTTAAAGGTTACTGATCAATATCTACAAATTTAGCTCTGTGCTTCTAAACGCCGAGGAGAGTATTCTGTTTTGTTTTTTATCGTTGCCGCTTTTTACTTCCCTAGCTAGGCGACCAACCTTTTCTATACGCTTCAGTTCAACAAGGTTATAACCGGCCACAATTTTTGATTTTTAGAAACTTTGGCTATTTGCCGTCACAACACAAACATACTAAAGGTAATTAGTAGCAGGGACATTTCCCTTGGTTGCGGAAAGAGTATCAAAAGAAGCCCCTTATTCCACTCTGAAACAGGTCCAGAGAGCGGGCGGGGTTCCGGCGGAACTCCCTGCGTCTTTTGATAAAAGTGAGGGAAAAAAAGACTAAAATAAGGCTTTCAGGGGGAAATAACGGATTTTAAAGGACCCGTTTAGTGAAACGAAATCGGAAAATGAGTTGTCCTTTTCCAACTTACCCCAAGAAGAGCCCTGCTATGGATCATAGACCTGTCTTAAACTCTACAAAAAAATATTTCCAATTTAATGCAAGCCTTGAACTTTTGTTACTGTTTGCTCTACTTTGGACGCTTTGCGCGACCTCTAATTTTGGGCGAACAGGGATCTTTCTAGGCTTGTTCGATTAATTTTTTAATGTTTTATCCAAAACTGAGTCACGTTTTTGATAAACACTTTTAAAGGTATTTTTGGGGGCCTCACAAATATTTCAGCGTTTTACCCCAAAATAGGCAATTTTGAGCAATTTCCCTCTCCATGAAGTTCGATTTTGGTTGACTTTGGCGCGAGGGGGCAACCACTCGAGAAATCCTGTGTACAAACCTGCGGAAATCTCGATGAAATCCTCAGAAATCTCGATGAAATCCTCAGAAATCTCGATGAAATCCTTGAAAATATAACTGAGAAATCTCATGAAATCTCATTGAAATCTTGTGAAATCTCATGAAATCTCATTGAAATCTTCTGAAATGTCGTGAAATCTGAGAGAAATCGTCTAAAATCTCATAGAAATCTCTCAAAATCTCAGAGAAATCTTGTGAAATCAGTAGAAATCCCGTGTACACTAGGATGGGGAGTGGTTGCCCCCTCGCTTTGGCGACTAGGTACGGGCCTTTGACGTTGACGACCTACTGATGACTTTTCACCGCATAAACACTATCTGAATGCATCGGTATCAACTTTAAACCCATTTTCGCAACATCTGAAATTTTAGTGTTTTAAAGTGAAATATTAAAATTACACCTTCAAAGTGGAGGCCGAAGATATTATCCGATTTCAAAAACCAAAGTTGCGTTGTGTTTGTGATCGGTCTGGGCCACTTTACCGCACCCAGGCGTTTCCTGGACGACAAAAAGTGTTATTTCGCCCCACCCTATTCGGCAGTCAGCTTCGCCTTAACTAAATACGCCAGAGCCTGAGCGGAATGCATCCGAGACTCGGGCTGAATGTTAGCTGTCCCAGACTACTGCCGGGAGCTTACTACTGACCGTCATGTGCACACAGAAAAAGTTTATAATTGAAGCCATATTGGCCAAAATTCGCCTTGTTTTCGCTATTTTGGGGTTTTCGAAGGCAACTTTCATGAATTTAAAACAAAAATCGAATTAAGATTTTTAAAAAATTGAATTAAGAAAATCGGCTTAAAATACCCACTGTTTTCTCGGTGTATGCTTCAGACAATAGACCCTTTCAGCATTAGCAAAGTGAAGAACAAGGCGAAGAACAACAGACCGGAAACAGTTGCTTTTTATAACCCAAACGTCCATGAAAACTTAAATAAAATGTAAACAAAATCAAAACGATTCGACCTACATTTTATTTGAGTGTTTTGGGCACATTGGGGTGTTAAATAGCAACTGTTTCCGGTCTGTTGTTCTTCGCCTTGTTCTTCACTTCGGCAATGCTAAAAGGGTCTATCAGGTGTCCTGTGGCATGGAGGACTCCACTCTAAAGAAGAAAAGAAGGAAGACAGGCCCGGAACATAACAAAACGGCAATTGTTTTGAAAAGTTCGTCTGCTCTCGTCCAATCACAGCTCAGAACAATTGCCGTTTTGTTATGTTCTTGGCCTGTCTTCCTACTTTTCTTCCTTAGAGTGGAGTCCTCCATACCGATTATATCACGCATCTTTAGCAAGTTGGCGTTAGTTGCCTATGCGTAACTTCCAGTCAATGTCTGAGCGACTTTTCGTTACAAAATATTCTTCATACATTACTATAACATTGAAATTCTTTTTATTCCCAGACTCGATCTCAAACAGGGTCAAAAGGACAGAAACACAGTTCAGGCCGACTTGCAAGTCAATTTGATCAAACATTCTATTAATGCACCTCAAAAGGCGTCTGAACATTATCGGTTGGTTGGAATTGTACACCACAAAGGCGAGTACCTCAGCCAAGGACATTACACTGCAACCGTGGCAAACGAGGATGGATATTTTCTGCTGGATGATGACAGAAAGGTATGGAAATTAGCTGAATAAATCATGTGGTTTGCTTAGGAATGTGATCAATGCACTTGAACGTTTTCCTTCCGTCGGACAGGTAGAGGAGGTGCCTGTCCAATGCGTGCAGGATTCCCAAGACATATGCTTTGCACTCTACGAAGAGGGGTAAGCAAATAATGACACTGACTGCTATGACAATAACATTGAATGCGTTCGGGATGATGGACATTAAAAATTTATGTCTTTAAACAGGGTAGTAAGGCATGACAACAAAGAACAAAACGTAAGCGATGATGAATTTTGCATCGGTGGTAGTGGCACGGATTCAAGCAGTGAGGCTGACATCAGCTTCTCCATGAAGAAGAGGAACGTTGAACCCAACTCAACGCGGTCAGGTTATGTAAAAGGTGTTGAAGATGGTGCAGAGAGTGAAGAAGATGTAACGAGCGATGAGGATTTCAAAAGTAAGAATAACAAGGGTCGGGTGAAAACGAAACAAATCATCAAATCGAGAGCAGACAGAAACAGGCAAAAGTATGCTACTACAGATTATGAAGACAGAATCTTTGGCACATACATGATAAAAGCATCCGATTTCGAAAAACTGTTTGATTACGAAACGAATACTTTCAAAAACCGAGGCTTAAAAAATGCATTTGGACTACATGTGAAACAACAGATAAGTAGAATGACGACGTGTCAGTTAAATCTCAGTGGAGGCATAGTACTGAAGAACACCAAGCAAGGCCGTAAAATTCACGGTTACCTAGAATGTATGAAAGGTATTTGCAGCATGAAATATGCTTGGAGTACAATTTTAGAAAAGGGAGTAGATATTTGCGCGGCGGTCAAGGGTACTGGAAAACAAAGTCATGAGCAGGTATTGAGAAAAACGAGTCAGCTGAGGGGAGTGGAAAGAGAAATCGTAGGGGAACAGCTACGCCCCACGAGTGTTTACGCATACAAACACGAAGTCATTAGATACATTGACGATGAGCTCATAAAGGAAAACAATTATCAGAATTTAAAAAGTTACGCCGTTTTTCGTCAGTTGAAGTCACAAATACTAGCAAGGTCAGATTTGGATAAGGATGACGTGTATGACTGCATTCAGAAACGAAGGGGACAGAGAATGGTGCATGACGAAAGAGGGTACTTCGAGTACATCAGAGAAGTATGTGATCCGCTTCGAGTTGAAATGTATTCAAAGGCTGCCATCGGTCTAATTACAAAGCACTTTAGCTCAAAGAAATCTATTACCTGCCACCTTGATGCTACTGGAAGACTTGTCCACCCCAACAAGCACAGCCCATCTACAATTTACTTGTACTCATGCATTGTGACTATAAACAGCATTTTCCTTCCCCTCTTTGAGATGATAAGCTGCCGCCATGACCAGAACTCAATAGGAAACGTGTTAGGCAGTTTTAAGTATTTTTGCATGAATGACTTGGGTTTGTCATGGCCCGTCGTGGGTCGAATTGTATTGGACTGCAGTTATGCCATGATTCATGCTGTAATGTTACGGTGGAACTCAACTTCTCTAGACAGGTATTTAACTGTATCTTACAAATATTGCACACGACAAATAACAGACACGCATCTAGCCGGTTTGGTGCTGGTACGGCTTTGCAAAAATCATTGGATTAAGTCGGTCTGCAATGCCCTTGGTGCCCACAACATTTCTGGAAAAGTAAAGACAGTCATTGTTGAGTGCGTATGCAAGCTAATGAGCTGTCGTGACTTCGATGAATTCAAAATTAAATTTAAAAACTTCATCACCATTATTTTGAGCCGTCGCAAGTCTCAGGCTGTAAGAATGGCATTCGCCTACTTAGATATGATAGAAGCTGACGTAGTGAAAAGTAGGAGACATGACATTGAAGTTGACAATATTTCTGAGAACCTTGAAGAACATTCTTTTCTACCGAAGCAAAACCTAGATGGAACCCCATTCCACGTGTACTGTCGAAGAGTGGTTTCGGAGTTTGAGAGAGAAAGGGATAAAGATCATTCAAACACTACAATCCCCGAAGAAGAGAGAAACCCATTCTTCTGTGAAGCGTATTTAGAAAAAATCTTTTTCGGCAACTTCCACGCTGCTATTGTGCCACTTTGGACAAGCGTCTTAGACAACATTAAAATACCGGCTGGGAAGGCTTCTGATGCCACAAACGCTCACGTGGAGGGATTTTTCAAGATTTTGAAAAACCATATACACCCAAAAAAACAGAGATAAGCCCGGAAGATTCATTGACATTGCAAGAGACCACATAGAAACCTGTGTGAGACAATTTGCCCATGAACTTCGTATGGATGGCTTCAAATTCCATCAGGACTCAGAAGGCTCCGAAGACGTGGATGATCCGGGCTACAAAGAAGACGGAGACAACCCTGATGATCCTGAACCATACGAACAGAAATCAAAGCCGAGTGAATTTAACACAGCATCAAGGGAGACTGCGTCTATAAAGAAAGGTGATTTTGATGTGGCAGAGACTGCGACGGAAAATTGGGACAAAAAGCGTAAGCCATTCAGGTACGGTGAAGGCACCACAGTGAAGAGGGTTGACACTATATTGTCTGGAAAACCAGATATTGCTCGACCTAAGTACAAAACACCAAAAGGCAAACGAGGCCGTGCAGCTGTTTCCACGTCGCAGAAAAATAGAACACACGTGAAGAGCCTTTTAGCAGTATTAGGGAAGAAGGAGGAGTGGGAAAGAAAGGACAAGACAGCTTCACCCTCTCTAATCTGCCAGGTATCTGGAATGTATAAAGGTCTCTCAAAGGACAAGAAATTGCAAGAGGAATTAAGAGCTCTGAAGTCAACTGAGAAACTCTCATGCATTGAAAACGTAAATGATGACCAAAGTGACTCTGATATTGTGGTATTAGGGGAATCCCACGACGAGGATAGTTTGAAAAACACACACTACGACTATTATCGACCGGGCAGGACTGCGCCGGGGTCTGAATTCCTGAAGAAACTTGATGATGATGATCAGGCAGTGCTCTTGCAGGCGCTTGAAGGTGACCCCGGACGACCTGTTATGGTATTTGGTGATAAGGACCGTCCACTTTACATTGACAATTTCCTTCAGCTTTTAGACGGAAGACCATTGGAAACCCTAACAGTTGACGCTGCTCTGCACGTCATATGTATTGAGTGCCAAGTAACTCAAGCATATGTCTGTACGTCATCCGAAAGCATGATGATTTTGAAGTCACCTAATCAGACAACAAACTTCAAACATAAAATATCAGATTTCACTCACATCCTTCTCCCGTACTGCACAGGAGTTCATTGGATCTTGGGTGTCATTGATGTGATAGCATTGCAGTTTTATGTTTTAGATCCAGCTGGTGGAGATGAGGTGCAAGGAATGCAGTATTATGATGCTGTCCTCCTTTTCATTGAGAAACATGTGGGAAGGGATAACCAAAACATGTCCCACACATCATTTTCTTTCAAGCATAAAAGCAAATACAAGTTCCCCATTCAAAAGAATGTGGCGGTTATTTTCTGGACAATAAATAACTCCACAATGTAACATTTATGTATTGTGTATTTTCGTAAACTCTATTGTAGGATCATGGAATAATAATTGTATGCTCGTGTAATATGTACTGTATTGCCCTGTATGCTTGTATTTGTATCGTATTTGTATTGTGTTGTATTGTAATTGTATTGTGTGTTTTGTCAATTGTTTCGCTATTGTAATTGTTCTCATCGTGTCAACCTATTCTTAAAATTTCTGTACTATTTGTAATATTTCTGAGATAGCCCGCGACAGCCTGGCGCCAGCATGTATTAATCTGGACCTGGCCAGTGTATATTCTCCCTATGCTGCTTTCTGAGTGTGTCACTGTGTCACCCCTCGGCGACGGCACCCTCACCCTCACTGCCATTCATTTTATGACTCCGCAATGGGCGCTGTCTTTCTCTCCATTCCTTCTGCTGTGCGGGTGGTACGTCTCCCATTAAGTGAGTGGCGCTTTGCTAATTAGCTCCCAGATTGAATTTGTCTCATCTCGTCCGCGATCGAGATAACGTTTTCGTTTTCCTCGCGACGGACCCTTGCAGTCGTAAATGCGCCCCTCTTCCTATCTCGCTCCGTGCGTCTATGGGCCCCGCTTGACTGGACCGCCGCCGCTGCCGCCTACCGAGGGTACATAAGGAGCCGCCCTGGGCCGCAGCCGGCATTCTTCATTCGGCGTTCAGCATTCAGCATTCCGCACCAGTCCGCCACCAAGAAGGACCAACCCTTCACGAGGTCTGTCAAAAGACCGCCGGTCGTCCGGCCGTCCGTCCGGCCGTCCGGCCGTCGCCGTAGCCGCACGTAGCCACTGCTCTGCGAGTTAGCAGAACGGAAGCGAGAGGGCGCTGTAGGTATTTGTTCTCCGCGATCGTCTTCTGTTGGCCTTTTTGACTTGTTTAGGGTGTTCAATCTTTCCTTCAGCCATTTCCAACTAGAACTTTCGTAATTTAACGTGTGGCCATTATGGGTTAGTACAAGTGATATTCTCAATCATATTCTCAATTATCTGTTCGTTGAGGATCACATGATCCAATTCTCGTGTCTGCTGCGGTGTAATATTTTTGGCATATCCTGAACAGATTCACCTGGATCTCCTAGTCCTCCAAAGGCTAAAAAGAAATGTTCAATAGCTACTCCCACTTTTAAAGTACCAGGGGCTGCTGTTTCAACTCCTTATACGAAAAGCTCCGCTAGAGCTCTAGATTTCGGCTCTAAGCCAACAGGCGCTCAGAAACTTGTGAAAGTGTCTCATTTACCTGACCCGTTCATTGAGGTGAGTTTTCAAATCATACCTAAAGTATTTGTGTGTAAGAAGACACTTGCGGCACTTCAGTTTCTGTCTTTCTTATCCCTTTCCAGTTAAACTGTATTAAAGCATTGGAGAAGAAATTGAGAAAGCTGCTTAAAATTAATGATATATCAGAACCATTAATTGCCAATGTTTTGATGTATGATAAATCCAACAAAAGTGTTACTGTAGAGGTATATTTAGAAGTATTTGAATGAAAAATGTAACTTAACTTCCATTTATCATACTCATTTGATCCTTTTTTTGCTTGACAGTTTTGTTCTGATAAAATTGCTCAAGATGTTATAAGTCTGCAACAATTTAAGCTGGTGAATAGTACTTTAGCATTTGAATCTGCTGACTGCACTCTAGATCCATTCCACAATTTATCAGCCATCGGTAATAGTGTCTACCATGAGGAAACAGCCTTCGGAATGGAAGATACCAAGGTCGAAGAAGATCCCTCTTGGAAAGAAGATGAACAGGATAGATTGAGTTGTGAGGAAATATTGTGTGATTTTGATGATGATGACAATGTGGAGAAGAAAAGTGATGTAAATCAAAATAGTCTTCATTCAGATGCACATGATAATTTGAATGTCAGCAAGAATGCTGAAACAGAAAGTGATGAAAATCAGACTAGTTGCCATTTAGATGCAGATGCTAATTTGAATGTCAGCAAGCAGGTGAAAGTGTATACCAAAACCAGTGGTGACTTGGAGCAGGTATGTTTTTATAAATAACATGCTATTGAATACAGAAATGTTAATGAAATGTTTTTTATACCTGTTACATCCAAATTCAGGATCTGCTAGTTCCTATGATTGTTGCTGCGATGGAGGATTTGCAACTTGTTGAATTAAACAGCTCAAATGAAGATGTAATTAAGAGTTGCATCAACATTGAAAAGTCTTCTTGTATTGTTGAAGTATGTAATATTTGTTGAAGTCTTCTTTGTTTAATGAAAGTAAATCTTTGGCTAACTGTACGTCTGTTTTCATAGTTCACTTCTGCTGATCTAGCTACTAAAGCTTGCGCCTTGGATGGGATGGAATATATTGGCACAAATTTGTGCATAGAAATGGTCAGAGACAGCAATGTCACAATAATGGTACTCAATGTCCCAATCGGAAAAGAGGTATAGTTCTGCCTTTATTATACTTTTCTTTTCTATGCCAGCATTCAAAAATCTAGTTTATGTATCAATATTTATTTTACAGGAGTTAGTTCGAAAATACTTAGAGGCATCGTTTGTAAAGGCAGGATTGTCATCTGATGGTCAGCCTGTCATTGACAGTTTATTCCTTGAAAATGATGCTGTGTTCTTGAAGGTAGGATCAGTTTTTACATTGATTGTGCTCTGTGTGATACAACTCACAACAATTAATGCAATCCCTCTTTTTCTATTTCTTTTAAAGCTTAGAGATAACAGTGCCTGCAAAAAAGTTCTTGAAATGGAGTGTATTAAGTTTCTGACTACTACTCTTATATTTGTGGAACCACACTCACAGAGTATGCTGGCATCTTCCTCATCTGCCACTTCTAATTTAAAAGTAGCTAAGAACCAAAATGTAAATGTAAATGCTCCGCCACTTTCAAAGACTCAATCTAAGCAGGTAGCAAGTTCACTTCAGGCGGCCTCATCCTTAGTTCAAAAGAAAACTGCTACCTCATTGATAAGTAGCAAGCCTGAAAGTTCTATTCAGACAGCCTTATCCACAGTTCAGAAGAAAAAGCCCATCCCATTACAAAGTGACAAGCTTGCAGATCAGAGCATCAATGAGACTTTCAATGTTGATACTCTTTCCGGTAGTGAGCAGGTACTTCAGTTAAAAGATGCTGACTATCTTATGAAAGAAGATGAGGGCAAAGTTCTGTTTCTAAACAAACTTATTCTTACCCGACGTCTCTTCTACAACAAACAAAATTTTCCTGCTGCTTATGCCCGACTAATGGCAGAAGTGCGTGGTGCAGGAGTAGATGTGGACTTGCCTGAGGTTGTCAAGAGGAGATCATACTGGCAAGATGTAAATAATGCAGTAAAAAGAGGCAAACAATCATCTCTCTATATGCTGCCGTTGAAAGTTATATTTGAAAAAGCTCCATTAGAAACATTAATTGGGACAGAATTTTATTTAGCTGATGATATTCAGCTGGATAGCCAACTGGTCGACCCCATGCATGTTGCTACAACTGCAGCAATGTTCAGCAAGGGTAAGTTGCTTTTTCCAAATATTTTAATCATTTAATGACTCTTAACAGTTTTTTTTAACTATGGTATTTTTTTGCAGGTGCTGTATTTTCACCTGCAGCTTCAAGATACTTAATTAGGGTTGTGAAAAGCAACTTTGATATTTTACAAGGTGCCAAAAACACTGACATTTTTTGGAGAGAAGTGTCTAAACTCATGGCTGACAAGGAACACTACTATGACCCCTCAGCTTGCGAGAGGAAATTTGACCAGGCCAAAAAACTGTACCGTAGTCACAAAGCAGAGCTCCTAAGAACTGGTGCAGAAGGTGACAAACAACATGACCAGTGGTACTGGAATGATGACATGCATTTCGTAATGAAGAAGGATACAATCAGCAATCCGCCCATGACAATGTCCATGGGATCTTCTAGGGCTGTGGCAGCAAGGAATATGGCTGCTGATGATGAAGATGATGAAGATGACATTAGAATGGGGCACAGCAAGAATAATCGCCACGGGGAAGACAATCTGCCTGTCATGCGTTGCAACATCCCAAAGTTAAAGAAACCGAAGTCAAAACAAGATGCAAGATTAGAAGCATTTCTGGTTGTGGCTGCAGCTATGGACCGGAGGACTGCAGTGTTGGCTAGACAAAGTTCCTCTAATGTGTCAGTGCAACCTACTGGCGATGACAAATAGTGAGCTGCAATTGTATACCAATATAATTTTGGTACCTAATTCCTGTGTTGTTTTTTTTTTGTTATTTAACTTTTCTTTTACTAAGAAGAATATTATATTTTCACTGTGATTTAGTGCCCAGCCAAATTTCTTTTATTGATTGTAAAAGAGTTTCCTTGTGCTGAGGATATTATTTTGTTTTTATATTCCATTTTATATTTTAATAAACAAAACATTAAGACAATTGTAGCTTTAAATATATCTATTTGAAAATATGTACATCACGATTGCCATATAACAAATAAGAAACATAACAACATATAGAAAATATTACATTTCATATTCACATAGGTAAGTGTGAAGGAGTTTTGTTTACTCACATCTATTGCACAGCCTCTATAGGTGAATCCACAATACTGAATATCTGTGTGTAACATTTCTGAATTCAAATTAACGGTGAGGGTGGAGGACATTAGCAATAAATTCTCGTTTGATGGCCCCACGTTGTCTGGACTCTGCAAGTAGCCTATTATATTCATCCTGTGGTATCGGAGGTGGCTGAGCAGGAGGAAGTCCCTGCAAGAGTAAAAGGGATTAACAACTACTCCAAATTAAGCTTTGAGAGTTGGGCTACTAACTCAAAGGTCTTACCCGACATTCATCCCCTTTCAAAGTGATGAAATTCGATAACACAAAACACGCAGCAATATGATATCTTGTTAGGTGAGGATTCCTCATTGGCAATTTTTTCAGCCGCCTGTGTTTGCCTCTAAGGAGAGCAAAACTGTTTTCAATTTTTACTCGGCAGGGTGAGAGTAAACTGTTGTGAGTTCTCATCCAGTCTGGAATATGGCCATCATCACCATATGGAATAATTAACTGCAATGTAAGACCCAATTATTTGAATTGCACTAGACGCACCAAACTAAAACTACTGAAAATTGACAAACCTTATCAGTGAGAGTGTAGGCACCATCACCGAGAATGTGCTCTCCTTCTGAGAGCATGTCAGGATTTGTTAGTAAGTTCCGTGACAGAGGACTATTGTCAAAATTACGTACATCACCAATAGCCCCTGGGTTGCCTATATACACATCACGATACAGAAGATTTTGGTCGCAAACAGCTTGGACCAGTAAGGAATATGTATGATGTCTGTTGATATAATCGTTGGGATTTTCTAGTGGAGCAGTAATTTCTATGTGAATACCATCTATACAACCCACAGCTCCAATATAACCATATTTCATGGCAAATTCTTCTTGGATTGTCTGTCTTTCTAATTCATCGGGCCACTTTACATACTTTTCAGACAGTTCACTCAATACCTCTATAAGACATCTATAGTGCTCGTGGATTCCACCACGCATCTTCTGAAAGTGTAAACCAGTACTTCGGAAAGTGTCTTGGTTAAATAAGGGCCACAAACCCATCATCACAATCTTATCAACACCGGTATACAATTTCTTTAATCGATTTGCTCTCCTCATGTGGAGACCAACGACGACGACTAGTTTCTAGGTAGAGAAAAACACAGGATATCAAAAGAAATGAAAGAAATCAGTAAGATCACAGTAATTAACAAATAAAATAGGCAACTTCAAACCTCGAAAACAATTCTGTCCATCCTGAAATGTGCTTTAAAAGATGCATTGCTCATCATCCTGTAGCCCTCAACATCCACTTGCACAAGCTCATCTTTGCCTCCACCTTAAATAAAGTGAAACAGGTACTTATTAAATTGCAGTTAAGAAAGTTCAAGGAATAGAAACTTAGATTATAAGTATATAAACAGTGAATCAGGTCTAACCTTACCATCTGAATCATCACCCATGTCCTCTTCCATCGCAGCCATTATCATCATGAGCTCTACCTCATCATCCCACATTAATTCTGGATCCATAACCCTTCTTTCCTTACAGCAATTACAATAGTAATAAAGCACACTCGAAAACAAGGAATAACAATAAATTCACTCATACAACTGCAGACAACATGATCAACAATCACAGCGCCCTCTCGCAACGGCTGCGGCTACCACGGAGCACCACGGAGAGGCTGCGGACGGCCGGCCGGACGGACGGACGGACGACCGGCGGTCTTTTGACAGACCTACGGAGCCGCCCGGCCGTCCTGGACCAGCCCGAGGACGCCGATCAGCACTTAGCCGCTGCCGCCGTCCTGGCCTCCACTCCTGGACAGGACCTCTCCGTCTCCACCATCATCAACGCGCGCCGCCTCGCCCCTCGCCGCGCCGCGTGCCGTGCCTCCACTACGCACCGCCTCGCCCCGCGCCCGAGAACCACGAGTCGCCACCGCTGAGCTGCTCATTGGTGTCGATCGTCCCGGCCGCCGCCTGCTACTGCACCCAACGACCGGACATCACGCCGCCCTGCTCATCTCAATCGTATTGTACAGTCAAATGCCCTAATTTCGGACTTGTGCCTTAATTTCGGACAGTTTGCAGAGAAGTGCTTATTTCAACCTATCTCGGTCACCTTTTGAGATATTTGAAATCCGAAGACGGCATCGTAAAGTTTGCAGTATAGAGTACCATATTTCGTCAAGTCGGTTGAAGTACCTTTAAAATTTTACAGCACACGGGAATTTAAAGTTAAAAAAAGCATATAGAACAAAATTACTGATTTGAAATAAGCTCCTCCAAAAACCGGGGCTCATGTAGGTGTGAGCTGCCCTATGGGTGGTCCTTTCTCGAATGAATGTTTGGTATTTTGGCTACAGAACTACGTAAATTATTATTTTTTAAGTCAAACCGTGTTTTGGTACGGAACGATTTTCGAAAGTGCTACAATTTCGGACAGTCCAATTCTGTGGCATAGAATTACATTTGTTTCTATGTTTGTGCCAAAAGACTTATGTTTTCGCCACCAGGAAGAAGCGAAATTGAACTTTTGACTATCACCTTTACAACGCCGTTTCCGGATTTGAGATACCTCAAAAAACGGCTAAGATAGGAAGAATTTAGCACTCCTCTGAATTTTGTCCGAAGTTACAGCACAATTGTCCATAGAGTTAAAGGCGTTCACAAAACCATCCCATTTTTCTGTCCGGTTTTCATCTCTCAGGGTTGAGTCAAAAAATCGGTTTGGATGTTATTCAACGAATTGTGACCTAGGCTATCCTAAGTGAAAAGTAAACCTGTTGGGTTAGGCCAAAAAGCATGCTTGTGTCCGAAATTAGAGCACGTGTCCGAAATTAGAGCACTTTCGTTCCTAATTTCGGACACTCTTCCGATGATTGCTGTAGCTTCCCATCTGTAGATAGAAATTCGACATGGGTATCATCCGACGTGTCTCGAGCCACAGTATTTCCAATCGCAACAGATTTTTCATATTTTATCATGCCTACACGTAAGAAAGGAAAAACCGCTCAATTCGTCCGAAATTAGGGCACTTGACTGTACCTAATTATAAGTCAATACCGCTCTCACTCTCTCAACATTGTCATACTGATAGTGCTAATTGAGTTAGTACTAAGGACACGCCTTCTGTAATTAAATTCGGAATACAAAATCTGAATTGCTCAACCCAACGGTTTTTTTATGCTCTTTTTACGTTGTAAAACTGCGTAGACACACACAAATTGTCGTCTACATTGGCGACGCACACTACAAGAACGATGACCACTGTGGTATTTTCGTCATCATGTATATAGAATCTATTTTGAAGCATAAAACCAAGTTGTCCAAATTCATTCCTGATCATTACCGTGTAACTGTCACAAAGAAGCTTCTTACATCCATGCGGCACACCCTAGAACTGTCTGTGATAGAAAACAATGATGGACTACTGTTCCCAAGGTTCGAAAACGGGCTAATGAAAAGTGCTAAATATTACTGCAGTTCACTCAGCGATGGGCGCGATATCACTGTCGCAAATTATGGATTTAAGTTACTTCCAATCCTCAGTGCAGAATTTAGAGCCTTGGTGGATGGAGGCTGGATAAGTGGGGCCATCATAGACACTGTCATTAATTCTTTTCTGACCTCGGAACTCAGAGAAAGGTACTTGAATATCAGATGCGTGCATGTCACGCATATGACATCCCAAGCCTGGAAAATAATACAAAGCTCTCGATTTTCTCGATATCAACAATCGAATTGTCATCCTCCCAACCAACGTAACCAATACGCACTGGATACTTATTGCAGCAGACTTTAAAACGAAGTCATACAGAAGCTATGATCCCCTGAATCTTGAAGATAGCACTAAGTACAAAAAAGAGTTCTTCGAATACATTGAAGGTCGAAACAAAAGAACAGGCCAGACGATCGATACTGAAAACTGGAAGATAACACCATTGCCTACGGGATCTTCACGCCCGCAACCGCAGGTGGACAGTGTGAACTGCGGTGTGCTGGTCATTTCATACTTCTTAAAAATGATCAGAAGGTTTACCGTTTCACACTTGCCTGATTTCCGTGCGTGGTTAGCGGATTACATTCTGAGTCACGCACCAAACATGCGACATCTTTGTGTACTTTGTGGAAAGGATGAGTTTCAAACGGAACACTCAATACGACAAAGTGGAAAAGAAACTAGGGAGATGGTGCAGTGCGAGCGCTGTCGGCGGTGGATACATCATCAGTGTGATATTCGCATTAAAGATATCTCGTTTACTGCCATTTGCTTGGAGTCATACAAGTATGTTTGTGAAGTGTGTTGGCAGTTTCAGTGAAAATAATAATTTTAAGGGGCAGTAGTAACTCTTTTACAGTGATGCATTAGTTCTTGTATTATTGTATGTGTACTTTGACAGAGAGTAGTGGCCAATGGATATGACGGACGTATCATCATGAAACAATTTCTACTTTTAAGATGTCATATTTATGTGTTAAGCTATAATGTTAAGTCGAGTTCTATTACTTAATCACTGCTCTGTTCATGATATTGAGCCAGATTCACTTGGTGTGTGGGTATTTTTGTATATGATATTTATTTCTTTATGTACTGATATTTATTTTATATGACATTTATTGTTAATTTGTTTATTTCATTACTAAATATTGCAGCGATAAGGACTTTACTTGACTCTATCGTTACAATATTTTCAATATACTTAGAACATGTAAGATAAACATAATCCAGCAAATTATTCTACAATTCATTAAGAGAAAGGAATGTAAATAAATAATAAACTAGTGTTCGGACAGCCTGGAAAAAAACCTGTTTTTTTCCGATGTTTCGAACGTTTCGAACGGTTTTTTTCCGCGGCCTAAAAAAACCTTGTGTTAAACGGAAAAAAACGTTTTTATTGTTTTATGCCTATTTTCCATAAAATTTGCCAATATTATCGAAGTAAAAGGTTTTTGCAAGTATCGAAGAGTGGATTAGATTTTAGAATCGGCTATTGTGGACATTTTAAACCAAATAAGTACTAATGTGACGGCGAAAACTCGTTTGCAGGTTGATTTCGGTTCATATCTTCGCGCTGGGCCTGCTGCTTACATAAAGTGTGGTGGTCATTCTGCACTGTTGAACCAAGTGTGCAACTGCTCAACACTTGTAAGTGTGCAACGTCCAGTCTAACACGTGCAAGTGTGCAACTCGGCACACTGTAAAATTCTTACGAAGAAAATTCTTCGCAGCGTTGCGAAGAATTTGGCTGCTTCGTAAGGCTTCGCAATACGAAGTATTTTCTTTGCAAGCCCCGCCTTGCGAAGAAATTTCTTCGCACACTACGAAGAAAATGCTTCGCAATACAAAGCAGCCAAATGCTTCGCAGCTTACGAACGATTTTCTTCGTAATGCGAAGCATTTCTTCGCAAGGTTTTAACAGTGTAGTTGTGCAATTGCAAGTGTCAAACTCGCCAGTTGTACACTTGTTCGTGTTTAACTCGACAGTTCTGCACTTGGGAGTGTTCAACTGCCCCGTGCAACACTTTCCTTATTGTTTAACACTTGCAACTGCACAACTACGAGCTAAACACTTGCAAGTGTACAACTGGCGAGTTTGACACTTGCAATTGCACAACTGATGAGTTGCACACTTGCACGTGTCAGACTGGAAGTTGCACATACAAGTTTTGAGCAGTTGTACACTTGGTTTAACAGTGTGGCTGGGATGTTATTTCGTATTGTTTTTATTTTATTTCGAATTAAGTTTCGAATTAAAATGATAAAGAGTGAAGGTATTATGTCTCTTTTCTACCGATGACCCATCCATATGGTCACTTTTTCCTTTTTTTGTCTTGATAAACATCTAAAATCCACTCCTTACATCTCTGGGGAATTTTTGGAATTTTTCCGTTTTTTTCCGTTTCGAACGGAAAAAACCGGTTTGTTTCGATGGTTTTTTTCCGTCAACGAAAAAAACCGGTTTTTTTCGAACACTATAATAAACACATATTAACATTGTAAGAAAGATGGTGCTAATGTACATGAGAAAGAAATAACCTTACTTCCTGAAGAGCAAGACGCAGCTTAGTAGGGTTTGGGCGTCACATGGCAACAATTCCCCCCCCCCCCCACCACCACCAAAAAAGGGACCATCTTCTCGAACCGATTACAATGAAAGGCCCCTCGACGTTATGACCCGTTCTGCTAAAAGAAAACAGGATGAAATGAGGTAGGGACGAAGGGCCTGAACTTAGCCAAATTTTGTACACATGATTTCAAGATTTAACATGATTTCGAGTGATCACACCTTTTATCATCGAAAGAAATAATTATTAAAGTAAATACGAGAGTATTTAGAGCTTTATGAGCCCAAAATACGCACTCAAATCATTTTTTCCGGCAGTTTATACATCCACATTTTTTTTTTTTTTTTTTTTTTTTTTTTTTTACAATGATATCGAAGATATCAGCCAATCTACCAAATTCGTTTGAAATTAATAATCCCTTACATTGCGTAGTCCCGGGCAAACTGCCGTCAGCCCGGAATCAGGGGCGACGATTAAAGCTGACCATGTGAGGCGAAGGCACAGAAGTCCGGAAGAGCGCACATGAATAATTTTCCAGAATATTCGTAAAAAAACATAAACAGTTTCGCAAAGAACCTTAACAGGTCTGCAAGCTAGATGTAGCACGGGTGCTACAAAACCGGTAAAGGGTTAAAGATGACAGCTGCCGTGTTTTCGGGTAAACAGACAAATCCAACACACCACCAGAGGGCATCTCAAACGCAAAGAAAAATTATCCAAAAACAAAAAGATGGACATCGACGATACCAGCAGCAATATTTAAAGCTTGGGAGATTTTTTCCCCGAGTAGGTAGGCCACTTCCGGTGATGGGGGTGGGTAGTCGGTTAACAAAACAACCCCTTGCGACCCTCGGAAGGCGTCTGAGACGCAGTGGCAAAAATCTCCCATCGCCTAAAGTACGTCTCCCGTGCTACGGGAGGCCCTGTTTGAGGCTTGGGAGATTTTTGCCCCCGTTAGGTAGGCCACTTCCAGTGATGGGGTAGGGAAGTCGGGTCACAAAGAAACCCCTTACAACCCTAGGAAGGCGTCTGAGACGCAGGGGCAAAAATCTCCCAACGCCTGAAGTACGTCTCCCGTGCTACGGGTAGCCCTGTTTGAGACTTGGGAGATTTTTGCCCCGGGTAGGTAGGCCACTTCCGGTGATGGGGGTGGGTAGTCGGGTCAAATAACAACACCATACAACCCTAGGAAGGCGTCTGAGACGCAGGGGCAAAAATCTCCCAACGCCTAAAGTACGTCTCCCGTGCTACGGAAAGCCCTGTTTGAGGCTTGGGAGATTTTTGCCCCGGATAGGTAGGCCACTTCCGGTGATAGGGGTACGTAGTCAGGTCACAAAACAACCCCTTACTACCGTCGGAAGGCGACTGAGACGCAGGGGCAAAAATCTCCCAACGCCTAAATTACGTCTCCCGTGCTACGGGGGGCCCTGTTTGAGGCTTGGGAGATTTTTGCCCTCGGTAGGTAGGCCACTTCCGGTGATGGGGTTGGGTTGTCGGGTCACAAAACAACCCCTTGCCACCGTCGGAATGCGTCTGAGACGCAGGGGCAAAAATCTCCCAACGCCTAAAGTACGTTTCCCGTGCTACGGGGGGCCCTGTTTGAGGCTTGGGAGATTTATGCCCCGGGTAGGTAGGCAACTTCCGGTGGTGGGGGTGGGTAGTCGGGTCACAAAACAACCCCTTACTACCGTCGGAAGGCGACTGAGACGCAGGGGGGAAAAATCTCCCAACGCCTAAAGTACGTCTGCCGTGCTACGGGGGGCCCTGTTTGAGGCTTGGGAGATTTTTGCCCCGGGTAGGTAGGCAACTTCCGGTGATGGGGGTGGGTAGTCGGGTCACAAAACAACCCCTTACTACCGTCGGAATGCGTGTGAATCGCAGGGGCAAAAATCTCCCAACGCCTAAAGTACGTCTCCCGTGCTACGGAGGGCCCTGTTTGAGCCTTGGGAGATTTTTGCCCCGGGTAGGTAGGAAACTTCCGGTGATGGGGGTGGGTAGTCGGGTCACAAAACAACCCCTTGCGACTCTCGGAAGGCGTCTGAGACGCAGGGGCAAAAATATCCCAACGCCTAAAGTACGTCTCCCGTGCTACGGAGGGCCCTGTTTGAGGCTTGGGAGATTTTTGCCCCGGGTAGGTAGGCAACTTCCGGTGATGGGGTTGGGTTGTCGGGTCACAAAACAACACCTTACTATCGTCGGAAGGCGTCTAAGACGCAGGGGCAAAAATCTCCCAACGCCTAAAGTACGTCTCCCGTGCTACGGAGGGCTAGGGTTCAAGAATTACGGGTAATTTTGAGTCAGAGTAAAAAACCTAAGTAAATTACAGTAAAAAACTGTTTTTTTGGAGTAATTTTGTAATTTTGCCGTTTTTTTCTATATTTGCTCTTTACATTATTACTTAAGTACTTTTTTGGGTCCAACAGGTCTACATATCACCTATTCAATCCATCATTATTGCTGTTCCTTCCCTCTGAGATTTGGCATTCCCTCCCCCCTCTCCTACTTCAGGGGCTGCTACTCCGACCCCCACCCCCTCCTCCCCCTTCCCCGCCCCCACCTGGCCGCTACGGATGCGGCAGCGGTGGTTCGTGAGGCGTTGGTGAGGTGTGAGTGCAGAGCGGTTCAGATTTGCCCGATAAAGCAAGTAAAAAATAAACAAAATTTCTTAACGTTTCAGTTCTATCATTGCCGTGTCTTGTTTTTGTTCGAGAATCGGTAATTTTGTCGTGGCAGTGCCATTAATTCCATTAAATTCTCTTGACAAATATGTGACCGAACGAATCGACTAGTTCACCATCACTAGTAAAAAAGAATTAATGATAAGACTATTTGCTGTCAGTAAATTTTCCAGAAAAGAGAGCGTTCATTTCAATGTTTTACGTACTTGTTTTATCATTGAGAACTATTTTTCGTTTCCAGTCATTAGGCTTCTGCAAATAATTCCTTTTTGGAGAAAATTACCCAATTTTGGACGAGTAAAAAACTGTAATTTACTGGGTAATTTACGCAAAATTACAAGTAATTTACTTTGCTCTCGAACCCTACGGAGGGCCCTGTTTGAGGCTTGGGAGATTTTTGCCCTGGGTAGGTAGGCAACTTCCGGTGATGGGGGTGGGTAGTCGGGTCACAAAACAACCCCTTACTACCGTCGGAAGGCGACTGAGACGCAGGGGCAAAAATCTCCCAACGCCTAAAGTACGTCTCCCGTGCTACGGGTGGCCCTGTTTGAGGCTTGGGAGATTTTTGCCCCCGGTAGGTAGGCAACTTCCGGTGATGGGGGTGGGTAGTCGGGTCACAAAACAACCCCTTACTACCGTCGGAATGCGTGTGAATCGCAGGGGCAAAAATCTCCCAACGCCTAAATTACGTCTCCCGTGCTACGGGAAGCCCTGTTTGAGGCTTGGGAGATTTTTGCCCCGAGTGGTTAGGCAACTTCCGGTGATGGAGGTGGGGAGTCGGGTCACAAAACAACCCCTTACTACCGTCGAAAGGCGTCTGAGACGCAGGGGCAAAAATCTCCCAACGCCTAAAGTACGTCTCCCGTGCTACGGGAAGCCCTGTTTGAGGCTTGGGAGATTTTTGCCCCGGGTAGGTAGGCCACTTCCGGTGATGGGGGTGGGTAGTCGGGTAACAAAACAACCCCTTACTACCGTCGGAAGGCGTCTGAGACGCAGGGGCAAAAATATCCCAACGCCTAAAGTACGTCTCCCGTGCTACGGGGGGCCCTGTTTGAGGCTTGGGAGATTTTTGCCCCGGGTAGGTAGGCAACTTCCGGTGATGGGGGTGGGTAGTCGGTTAACAAAACAACCCCTTGCGACCCTCGGAAGGCGTCTGAGACGCAGTGGCAAAAATCTCCCATCGCCTAAAGTACGTCTCCCGTGCTACGGGAGGCCCTGTTTGAGGCTTGGGAGATTTTTGCCCCCGTTAGGTAGGCCACTTCCGGTGATGGGGGTGGGTAGTCGGGTCAAATAACAACACCATACAACCCTAGGAAGGCGTCTGAGACGCAGGGGCAAAAATCTCCCAACGCCTAAAGTACGTCTCCCGTGCTACGGAAAGCCCTGTTTGAGGCTTGGGAGATTTTTGCCCCGGATAGGTAGGCCACTTCCGGTGATAGGGGTACGTAGTCAGGTCACAAAACAACCCCTTACTACCGTCGGAAGGCGACTGAGACGCAGGGGCAAAAATCTCCCAACGCCTAAAGTACGTCTCCCGTGCTACGGGGGGCCCTGTTTGAGGCTTGGGAGATTTTTGCCCTCGGTAGGTAGGCCACTTCCGGTGATGGGGTTGGGTTGTCGGGTCACAAAACAACCCCTTGCCACCGTCGGAATGCGTCTGAGACGCAGGGGCAAAAATCTCCCAACGCCTAAAGTACGTTTCCCGTGCTACGGGAAGCCCTGTTTGAGGCTTGGGAGATTCTTGCCCCGGATAGGTAGGCCACATCCGGTGATGGGGGTGGGTAGTTGGGTCACAAAACAACCCCTTGCGACTCTCGGAAGGCGTCTGAGACGCAGGGGCAAAAATATCCCAACGCCTAAAGTACGTCTCCCGTGCTACGGAGGGCCCTGTTTGAGGCTTGGGAGATTTTTGCCCCGGGTAGGTAGGCAACTTCCGGTGATGGGGTTGGGTTGTCGGGTCACAAAACAACACCTTACTATCGTCGGAAGGCGTCTAAGACGCAGGGGCAAAAATCTCCCAACGCCTAAAGTACGTCTCCCGTGCTACGGAGGGCTAGGGTTCAAGAATTACGGGTAATTTTGAGTCAGAGTAAAAAACCTAAGTAAATTACAGTAAAAAACTGTTTTTTTGGAGTAATTTTGTAATTTTGCCGTTTTTTTCTATATTTGCTCTTTACATTATTACTTAAGTACTTTTTTGGGTCCAACAGGTCTACATATCACCTATTCAATCCATCATTATTGCTGTTCCTTCCCTCTGAGATTTGGCATTCCCTCCCCCCTCTCCTACTTCAGGGGCTGCTACTCCGACCCCCACCCCCTCCTCCCCCTTCCCCGCCCCCACCTGGCCGCTACGGATGCGGCAGCGGTGGTTCGTGAGGCGTTGGTGAGGTGTGAGTGCAGAGCGGTTCAGATTTGCCCGATAAAGCAAGTAAAAAATAAACAAAATTTCTTAACGTTTCAGTTCTATCATTGCCGTGTCTTGTTTTTGTTCGAGAATCGGTAATTTTGTCGTGGCAGTGCCATTAATTCCATTAAATTCTCTTGACAAATATGTGACCGAACGAATCGACTAGTTCACCATCACTAGTAAAAAAGAATTAATGATAAGACTATTTGCTGTCAGTAAATTTTCCAGAAAAGAGAGCGTTCATTTCAATGTTTTACGTACTTGTTTTATCATTGAGAACTATTTTTCGTTTCCAGTCATTAGGCTTCTGCAAATAATTCCTTTTTGGAGAAAATTACCCAATTTTGGACGAGTAAAAAACAGTAATTTACTGGGTAATTTACGCAAAATTACAAGTAATTTACTTTGCTCTCGAACCCTACGGAGGGCCCTGTTTGAGGCTTGGGAGATTTTTGCCCCGGGTAGGTAGGCAACTTCCGGTGATGGGGGTGGGTAGTCGGGTCACAAAACAACCCCTTACTACCGTCGGAAGGCGACTGAGACGCAGGGGCAAAAATCTCCCAACGCCTAAAGTACGTCTCCCGTGCTACGGGGGGCCCTGTTTGAGGCTTGGGAGATTTTTGCCCCGGGTAGGTAGGCAACTTCCGGTGATGGGAGTGGGTAGTCGGGTCACAAAACAACCCCTTACTACCGTCGGAATGCGTGTGAATTGCAGGGGCAAAAATCTCCCAACGCCTAAAGTACGTCTGCCGTGCTACGGGGGGCCCTGTTTGAGGCTTGGGAGATTTTTGCCCCGAGTAGGTAGGCAACTTCCGGTGATAGGGGTGGGTAGTCGGGTCACAAAACAACCCCTTACTACCGTTGGAATGCGTGTGAATCGCAGGGGCAAAAATCTCCCAACGCCTAAAGTACGTCTCCCGTGCTACGGAGGGCCCTGTTTGAGGCTTGGGAGATTTTTGCCCCGGGTAGGTAGGCAACTTCCGGTGATGGGGTTGGGTTGTCGGGTCACAAAACAACCCCTTACTACCGTCGGAAGGCGACTGAGACGCAGGGGCAAAAATATCCCAACGCCTAAAGTACGTCTCCCGTGCTACTGGAAGCCCTGTTCGAGGCTTGGGAGATTTTTGCCCCGGATAGGTAGGCCACTTCCGGTGATGGGGGTGGGTAGTCGGGTCACAAAACAACCCCTTGCGACTCTCGGAAGGCGTCTGAGACGCAGGGGCAAAAATATCCCAACGCCTAAAGTACGTCTCCCGTGCTACGGAGGGCCCTGTTTGAGGCTTGGGAGATTTTTGCCCCGGGTAGGTAGGCAACTTCCGGTGATGGGGTTTGGTTGTCTGGTCACAAAACAACACCTTACTATCGTCGGAAGGCGTCTAAGACGCAGAGGCAAAAGTCTCCCATCGCCTAAAGTACGTCTCCCGTGCTACGGGGAGCCCTGTTTGAGGCTCGGGAGATTTTTGCCCCGGATAGGTAGGCCACTTCCGGTGATGGGGGTCGGTAGTTGGGTCACAAAACATCCCGTTGCTACCGTCGGAAGGCGTCTGAGACGCAGGGGCAAAAATCTCCCAACGCCTAAAGTACGTCTCCCGTGCTACGGAGGGCCCTGTTTGAGGCTTGGGAGATTTATGCCCCGAGTGGTTAGGCAACTTCCGGTGATGGAGGTGGGGAGTCGGGTCACAAAACAACCCCTTACTACCGTCGGAATGCGTGTGAATCGCAGGGGCAAAAATCTCCCAACGCCTAAAGTACGTCTGCCGTGCTACGGGGGGCCCTGTTTTAGGCTTGCGAGATTTTTGCCCCGGGTAGGTAGGCCACTTCCGGTGATGGGGGTGGGTAGTCGGATCACAAAACAACCCCTTACTACCGTCGGAAGGCGTCTGAGACGCAGGGGCAAAAATCTCCCAACGCCTAAAGTACGTCTGCCGTGCTACGGGAAGCCCTGTCTGAGGCTTGGGAGATTTTTGCCCCGGATAGGTAGGCCACATCCGGTGATGGGTAGTTGGGTCACAAAACAACCCCTTGCGACTCTCGGAAGGCGTCTGAGACGCAGGGGCAAAAATATCCCAACGCCTTAAGTACGTCTCCCGTGCTACGGAGGGCCCTGTTTGAGGCTTGGGAGATTTTTGCCCCGGGTAGGTAGGCAACTTCCGGTGATGGGGTTTGGTTGTCTGGTCACAAAACAACACCTTACTATCGTCGGAAGGCGTCTAAGACGCAGAGGCAAAAGTCTCCCATCGCCTAAAGTACGTCTCCCGTGCTACGGGAAGCCCTGTTTGAGGCTCGGGAGATTTTTGCCCCGGATAGGTAGGCCACTTCCGGTGATGGGGGTGGGTAGTTGGGTCACAAAACAACCCCTTGCGACTCTCGGAAGGCGTCTGAGACGCAGGGGCAAAAATATCCCAACGCCTAAAGTACGTCTCCCGTGCTACGGAGGGCCCTGTTTGAGGCTTGGGAGATTTATGCCCCGGGTAGGTAGGCAACTTCCGGTGGTGGGGGTGGGTAGTCGGGTCACAAAACAACCCCTTACTACCGTCGGAAGGCGACTGAGACGCAGGGGCAAAAATCTCCCAACGCCTAAAGTACGTCTCCCGTGCTACGGGGGGCCCTGTTTGAGGCTTGGGAGATTTTTGCCCCGGGTAGGTAGGCAACTTCCGGTGATGGGGGTGGGTAGTCGGGTCACAAAACAACCCCTTACTACCGTCGGAATGCGTGTGAATCGCAGGGGCAAAAATCTCCCAACGCCTAAAGTACGTCTCCCGTGCTACGGAGGGCCCTGTTTGAGGCTTGGGAGATTTTTGCCCCGGGTAGGTAGGAAACTTCCGGTGATGGGGGTGGGTAGTCGGGTCACAAAACAACCCCTTACTACCGTCGGAAGGCGTCTGAGACGCAGGGGCAAAAATCTCCCAACGCCTAAAGTACGTCTCCCGTGCTACGGAGGGCCCTGTTTGAGGCTTGGGAGATTTTTGCCCCGGGTAGGTAGGCAACTTCCGGTGATGGGGGTGGGTAGTCGGGTCACAAAACAACCCCTTACTACCGTCGGAATGCGTCTGAGACGCAGGGGCAAAAATCTCCCAACGCCTAAAGTACGTCTCCCGTGCTACGGAGGGCCCTGTTTGAGGCTTGGGAGATTTTTGCCCCGGGTAGGTAGGCAACTTCCGGTGATGGGGTTGGGTTGTCGGGTCACAAAACAACCCCTTACTACCGTCGGAAGGCGACTGAGACGCAGGGGCAAAAATATCCCAACGCCTAAAGTACGTCTCCCGTGCTACTGGAAGCCCTGTTCGAGGCTTGGGAGATTTTTGCCCCGGATAGGTAGGCCACTTCCGGTGATGGGGGTGGGTAGTTGGGTCACAAAACAACACCTTGCGACTCTCGGAAGGCGTCTGAGACGCAGGGGCAAAAATATCCCAACGCCTAAAGTACGTCTCCCGTGCTACGGAGGGCCCTGTTTGAGGCTTGGGAGATTTTTGCCCCGGGTAGGTAGGCAACTTCCGGTGATGGGGTTTGGTTGTCTGGTCACAAAACAACACCTTACTATCGTCGGAAGGCGTCTAAGACGCAGAGGCAAAAGTCTCCCATCGCCTAAAGTACGTCTCCCGTGCTACGGGAAGCCCTGTTTGAGGCTCGGGAGATTTTTGCCCCGGATAGGTAGGCCACTTCCGGTGATGGGGGTCGGTAGTTGGGTCACAAAACATCCCCTTGCTACCGTCGGAAGGCGTCTGAGACGCAGGGGCAAAAATCTCCCAACGCCTAAAGTACGTCTCCCGTGCTACGGAGGGCCCTGTTTGAGGCTTGGGAGATTTATGCCCCGAGTGGTTAGGCAACTTCCGGTGATGGAGGTGGGGAGTCGGGTCACAAAACAACCCCTTACTACCGTCGGAATGCGTGTGAATCGCAGGGGCAAAAATCTCCCAACGCCTAAAGTACGTCTGCCGTGCTACGGGGGGCCCTGTTTTAGGCTTGCGAGATTTTTGCCCCGGGTAGGTAGGCCACTTCCGG
This sequence comes from Frankliniella fusca, assembly GCA_029379305.1. Lineage (NCBI taxonomy): Eukaryota > Metazoa > Arthropoda > Insecta > Thysanoptera > Thripidae > Frankliniella > Frankliniella fusca. The sequence goes on from JAHWGI010001433.1 coordinate 226,381, forward strand.
TGATGGGGGTGGGTAGTCGGATCACAAAACAACCCCTTACTACCGTCGGAAGGCGTCTGAGACGCAGGGGCAAAAATCTCCCAACGCCTAAAGTACGTCTGCCGTGCTACGGGAAGCCCTGTCTGAGGCTTGGGAGATTTTTGCCCCGGATAGGTAGGCCACATCCGGTGATGGTAGTTGGGTCACAAAACAACCCCTTGCGACTCTCGGAAGGCGTCTGAGACGCAGGGGCAAAAATATCCCAACGCCTTAAGTACGTCTCCCGTGCTACGGAGGGCCCTGTTTGAGGCTTGGGAGATTTTTGCCCCGGGTAGGTAGGCAACTTCCGGTGATGGGGTTTGGTTGTCTGGTCACAAAACAACACCTTACTATCGTCGGAAGGCGTCTAAGACGCAGAGGCAAAAGTCTCCCATCGCCTAAAGTACGTCTCCCGTGCTACGGGAAGCCCTGTTTGAGGCTCGGGAGATTTTTGCCCCGGATAGGTAGGCCACTTCCGGTGATGGGGGTGGGTAGTTGGGTCACAAAACAACCCCTTGCGACTCTCGGAAGGCGTCTGAGACGCAGGGGCAAAAATATCCCAACGCCTAAAGTACGTCTCCCGTGCTACGGAGGGCCCTGTTTGAGGCTTGGGAGATTTATGCCCCGGGTAGGTAGGCAACTTCCGGTGGTGGGGGTGGGTAGTCGGGTCACAAAACAACCCCTTACTACCGTCGGAAGGCGACTGAGACGCAGGGGCAAAAATCTCCCAACGCCTAAAGTACGTCTCCCGTGCTACGGGGGGCCCTGTTTGAGGCTTGGGAGATTTTTGCCCCGGGTAGGTAGGCAACTTCCGGTGATGGGGGTGGGTAGTCGGGTCACAAAACAACCCCTTACTACCGTCGGAATGCGTGTGAATCGCAGGGGCAAAAATCTCCCAACGCCTAAAGTACGTCTCCCGTGCTACGGAGGGCCCTGTTTGAGGCTTGGGAGATTTTTGCCCCGGGTAGGTAGGAAACTTCCGGTGATGGGGGTGGGTAGTCGGGTCACAAAACAACCCCTTACTACCGTCGGAAGGCGTCTGAGACGCAGGGGCAAAAATCTCCCAACGCCTAAAGTACGTCTCCCGTGCTACGGAGGGCCCTGTTTGAGGCTTGGGAGATTTTTGCCCCGGGTAGGTAGGCAACTTCCGGTGATGGGGGTGGGTAGTCGGGTCACAAAACAACCCCTTACTACCGTCGGAATGCGTCTGAGACGCAGGGGCAAAAATCTCCCAACGCCTAAAGTACGTCTCCCGTGCTACGGAGGGCCCTGTTTGAGGCTTGGGAGATTTTTGCCCCGGGTAGGTAGGCAACTTCCGGTGATGGGGTTGGGTTGTCGGGTCACAAAACAACCCCTTACTACCGTCGGAAGGCGACTGAGACGCAGGGGCAAAAATATCCCAACGCCTAAAGTACGTCTCCCGTGCTACTGGAAGCCCTGTTCGAGGCTTGGGAGATTTTTGCCCCGGATAGGTAGGCCACTTCCGGTGATGGGGGTGGGTAGTTGGGTCACAAAACAACACCTTGCGACTCTCGGAAGGCGTCTGAGACGCAGGGGCAAAAATATCCCAACGCCTAAAGTACGTCTCCCGTGCTACGGAGGGCCCTGTTTGAGGCTTGGGAGATTTTTGCCCCGGGTAGGTAGGCAACTTCCGGTGATGGGGTTTGGTTGTCTGGTCACAAAACAACACCTTACTATCGTCGGAAGGCGTCTAAGACGCAGAGGCAAAAGTCTCCCATCGCCTAAAGTACGTCTCCCGTGCTACGGGAAGCCCTGTTTGAGGCTCGGGAGATTTTTGCCCCGGATAGGTAGGCCACTTCCGGTGATGGGGGTCGGTAGTTGGGTCACAAAACATCCCCTTGCTACCGTCGGAAGGCGTCTGAGACGCAGGGGCAAAAATCTCCCAACGCCTAAAGTACGTCTCCCGTGCTACGGAGGGCCCTGTTTGAGGCTTGGGAGATTTATGCCCCGAGTGGTTAGGCAACTTCCGGTGATGGAGGTGGGGAGTCGGGTCACAAAACAACCCCTTACTACCGTCGGAATGCGTGTGAATCGCAGGGGCAAAAATCTCCCAACGCCTAAAGTACGTCTGCCGTGCTACGGGGGGCCCTGTTTTAGGCTTGCGAGATTTTTGCCCCGGGTAGGTAGGCAACTTCCGGTGATGGGGTTGGGTTGTCGGGTCACAAAACAACCCCTTACTACCGTCGGAAGGCGACTGAGACGCAGGGGCAAAAATATCCCAACGCCTAAAGTACGTCTGCCGTGCTACGGGGGGCCCTGTTTGAGGCTTGGGAGATTTTTGCCCCGGGTAGGTAGGCAACTTCCGGTGATAGGGGTGGGTAGTCGGGTCACAAAACAACCCCTTACTACCGTTGGAATGCGTGTGAATCGCAGGGGCAAAAATCTCCCAACGCCTAAAGTACGTCTGCCGTGCTACGGCGGGCCCTGTTTTAGGCTTGCGAGATTTTTGCCCCGGGTAGGTAGGCCACTTCCGGTGATGGGGGTGGGTAGTCGGATCACAAAACAACCCCTTACTACCGTCGGAAGGCGTCTGAGACGCAGGGGCAAAAATCTCCCAACGCCTAAAGTACGTCTCCCGTGCTACGGGGGGCCCTGTTTGAGGCTTGGGAGATTTTTGCCCCGGGTAGGTAGGCAACTTCCGGTGATGGGGGTGGGTAGTCGGGTCACAAAACAACCCCTTACTACCGTCGGAATGCGTGTGAATCGCAGGGGCACAAATCTCCCAACGCCTAAAGTACGTCTCCCGTGCTACGGAGGGCCCTGTTTGAGGCTTGGGAGATTTTTGCCCCGGGTAGGTAGGAAACTTCCGGTGATGGGGGTGGGTAGTCGGATCACAAAACAACCCCTTACTACCGTCGGAAGGCGTCTGAGACGCAGGGGCAAAAATCTCCCAACGCCTAAAGTACGTCTCCCGTGCTACGGAGGGCCCTGTTTGAGGCTTGGGAGATTTTTGCCCCGGGTAGGTAGGCAACTTCCGGTGATGGGGGTGGGTAGTCGGGTCACAAAACAACCCCTTACTACCGTCGGAATGCGTCTGAGACGCAGGGGCAAAAATCTCCCAACGCCTAAAGTACGTCTCCCGTGCTACGGAGGGCCCTGTTTGAGGCTTGGGAGATTTTTGCCCCCGGTAGGTAGGCAACTTCCGGTGATGGGGTTGGGTTGTCGGGTCACAAAACAACCCCTTGCCACCGTCGGAATGCGTCTGAGACGCAGGGGCAAAAATCTCCCAACGCATAAAGTACGTCTTCCGTGCTACGGGAAGCCCTGTTTGAGGCTTGGGAGATTTTTGTCCCGGGTAGGTAGGCCACTTCCGGTGATGGGGGTGGGTAGTCGGGTCACAAAACAACCCTTTACCACCCTCTGGGGGCGTCGGACAGCAGTTGGCTTACGGTTGGCTAATGGTTTTGCTTTTGGGGTACATACAGTCTGTTCCATGTAAGCTGAGTTTGGTTGGCCAACAAAAAGTTGGCCAACTTCACACTCGTCATGACAAGGAGGTGAGGCACTTGTCTCTATAGTGCTGTCAGGATCAGGGGATAGTGGAGGAGTGGCGCATTCCTCGATGAAATCGTCCAAGCTAATTACTACGGCATCAATTAGACCTCCTGCACTCTGAACTTCTTCTTCAGTAGGAATATTAAGATTTTTACACAATAACTCAAAAGATGCCGATGAACAAGAATCTGGGTGTGGTGCGGCATCAACCTTGTCTTTGGGTTCTACAAATAAAATTGGAAAAGTGATTAACAGATCTTGATATTTCAATTTTACATACATTTCATCATGCCAGTTATGTTACGTGAGTTTTTAATACCAAGTTGGGAAATCCAGCGGAAGTAGGTGCACTGACTCTTTCTGTCTTTAGGACAGCAGAGGAACTTGCGTCCTTTATTGATGGTGTTTTTAGTAACGGTACGCCTGTAAAATATATTTTAAGCAATTTTCCTAAATTTAGCTGTAAAAATACTTCATCTCAAACGGTCAGAAACTTACTCAACTGCTTGCAGGTTGCATAGGCATCTGTCAAAATTTTCCTTGTTTCCCTTATCTTTTCTTGAATGGCTGTCTTTAACCGTTCCTATAACTGTAGTCTTGGTCTTCTCCTTTGGTCTCCCTCTAGATTTAACACTCACAGGAAGTTCCATTGAAGCAGCAAGCTTACTCACTGGTCCTAGCATAAAATTAAATCACATGATTAGATGCAAAAAACACAGAGATGCTCTTAGAAAAGGGGTTTAAACTATAAGATATGCTGTGCTACCTGATTTAGTTTGGCTTTGAACACCCTCTGTGAGAGGCACTGAAGGGCATTCCGCATCTCTTTCAAAGGAGCAACGATCCTGTTTCCTTGCACAACAGTAATATTTCCTGCCCTTCCTTCGTCCATTGCTCACAGTTCTCCTTCAGAAAACAAACAAAAAAAAACATATAGATATATTTATTTAAATTATAAATCTGATAAAAAATATTGTTTAAATTTGGGACAGAACTGTAAAAATCCTATCCAGACCAGTAACAAAATGAGAGTACCTTGCAACCAGCTCCCCACAGTCACAAACAACACCATCCCCAACTGAATTGTGGTTGTCATCCAAGGTTGCATCGGACTGGTTTGCAAGCGTCTCGCCTGCAGAATAATATGATCATGTAAAACTGGAAAAGTAATATTAACGTGAATAATTTAACTGTGGTACTAGATTTACCCTCTGTTGTCTTTTGAAGAGAAATCTCAATATTTTGGGCCCAATTTGTGTAGACATCTTGTAAGAAGGACATGCGCTCTTCAAAGAGCTGAGAACTGCAGGATGCAAGAAGATCAGCAATTTTGGTAGTGAGGAGATTTGCTTGCTTAAATTTATCTTTTTGAGTGAAGGCTGCTGGAGCATGTGGCAGGTCTAAAACAACATGACCCACACAAGGCACTTCTTTAATGTCAGAAGTAATGCGCCACCTCTCAGCCACATCCTCTATATTAAATTTGGGAAGATCTGTAAAGACAAGAAAAATTTTAATACACTGGTGTGCAAAATTAGCCGTCCACTTTTTTCTCCGCTCATAATTTTTTTAAAAATAGGGCTAGAAACTTGAAATTTGGAGGAGAGGTGGTCCAAAGTGTTGTTGAAACGTCCCTAAAGTCGCAACAATCAAATCCACCCCCTTCATTTTTTTTCCACCCCTCGCGTAAGACCCAGTCAATTTTTGACACTTTCGCCGGGGCAAAAGTGTCCTTCCAGGTGTCGCAGAGGTTTGAAATTGACATGGCCGACTCAGTTTTGGCTCCTCTTTCGATTGATACCGGAGCCACCCCCGTCGGACGAACCGTTCCGGAGCCACAAAAAAAACCACCCCTAAGTAGGGGTGATTTTTTCGGATTTGTTTCCACTGTTCTGCGCGATAGCAGGAGGTCCCCTGGACACGACAAAAGTGTCCCCATGTCCGTCGCACCCCACCGGGGGTGTCCAGCCCCGAAACACTGACACCCCAAATCTTGATTTTTCACTAAAATCACCAAAAATGACCAAAAAAGGGTCAAAAATCACGTTGCACAATTGATTTCAGCCGTCTGGATCGACACCCGGAGTGACAAACTGCAGACCAGACGGTAAAGCCGTTTTCGTGGGGGTTGCAACCCCTAACTTTCCAACCCCCAGCGCAGGGGATGGAGGGGCGGAGGCGGGTCGCCGCGGTCACGGTACGATGTGTGAGCCCCTCAGGCACCTCCACACTAATTTTGAAGTGATTCGGTCCATTCGTTACCTTCCAGGATCAAAAAAATGCAAAATCGTGTAAATTTCAACCCCTAAGTTTGCACCCCTTTTTCTCCTCAGCCAGGAGGGGCACAACATCCGCTCAGGTGCGCGAAGGAGCGCACATTCAGCCTTTACCAGGGTGCAAACGCGCAAACCCCTGCGATCATCGTGTCGGCCGCGAGAGCCACGCGAGTGAGCAGTGTTCTTTCCCTTTTCATTGTTGAATCGTTTCTGTGGTTTCACATGAGTGCCATGAAGTGGCCTGGCTGCCACATCGGTGACCTCTCAGAGGCCTCCAGTCTTTTTTGAGACTTTCTTGGTTGCGTAGCTTCGTTTTGTTAAGTTTTCGGGCTGCTATTGATGTTTTTTGAGATCGACTTTGCTTCGATGGCACATCCAAACTCACGAGCACTCCGACCCCGGTCATTTTGTCTGCTCACTCGCGTGGCTCTCGCGGCCGACACGATGATCGCAGGGGTTTGCGCGTTTGCACCCTGGTAAAGGTTGAATGTGCGCTCCTTCGCGCACCTGAGCGGATGTTGTGCCCCTCCTGGCTGAGGAGAAAAAGGGGTGCAAACTTAGGGGTTGAAATTTACACGATTTTGCATTTTTTTGATCCTGGAAGGTAACGAATGGACCGAATCACTTCAAAATTGGTGTGGAGGTGCCTGAGGGGCTCACACATCGTACCGTGACCGCGGCGACCCGCCTCCGCCCCTCCATCCCCTGCGCTGGGGGTTGGAAAGTTAGGGGTTGCAACCCCCACGAAAACGGCTTTACCGTCTGGTCTGCAGTTTGTCACTCCGGGTGTCGATCCAGACGGCTGAAATCAATTGTGCAACGTGATTTTTGACCCTTTTTTGGTCATTTTTGGTGATTTTAGTGAAAAATCAAGATTTGGGGTGTCAGTGTTTCGGGGCTGGACACCCCCGGTGGGGTGCGACGGACATGGGCACACTTTTGTCGTGTCCAGGGGACCTCCTGCTACCGCGCAGAACAGTGGAAAAAAATCCGAAAAAATCACCCCTACTTAGGGGTGGTTTTTTTTGTGGCTCCGGAACGGTTCGTCCGACGGGGGTGGCTCCGGTATCAATCGAAAGAGGAGCCAAAACTGAGTCGGCCATGTCAATTTCAAACCTCTGCGACACCTGGAAGGACACTTTTGCCCCGGCGAAAGTGTCAAAAATTGACTGGGTCTTACGCGAGGGGTGGAAAAAAAATGAAGGGGGTGGATTTGATTGTTGCGACTTTAGGGACGTTTCAACAACACTTTGGACCACCTCTCCTCCAAATTTCAAGTTTCTAGCCCTATTTTTTAAAAAAATTATGAGCGGAGAAAAAAGTGGACGGCTAATTTTGCACACCAGTGTATAATTAAGCCATGTCATTCCACTAAAGAAAATTGCAATTATACACTTACCCGCCTCTTTCCTAGCAAAGAAAATATGTCTGCAGGGCAGCTCATAAGTCTTGTAGAATGGACAGGTGCACCTGCCATTTTCAGCAACAGTTGTGTGCGACAAATCCACACACTGCAATTCAGAGCGCATCAACTTTGCTGCAAAGGGAGTACACTGCCGAACCATATCGTCAACATCAGGATCCAGATTTCCCACAACATAGCTCACTTTTGAGGAGCACAGGAACTCTCGAAAGCTCACATTAAACTCTTTATTACTGTGGAGCAGCAAAATTCCCTTAATGCTTTCTGCCAGAGAAAAATTCCTGTCAAGCAGTTCTTTCAATTTTCCATTATGGTTTTCAAGTCTGTTGTTAGTGAAGTTATTGAAGTTTACAGTCATCAGTTTCTGGTGATTGCACCATGCTTCAGGCATACTGTGCCAGTACCTGTTAAAGTAATTTTCCATAAAATCATCTGGTGCAATTGATGTCAATTCTGTATAGAGTCTTTTATAAGTTTCTTCACTTTCACAGTACACCATTTTTGTCAAAATCTTGCGGACAGCTTCCTTTTGCTCTTTATCAGCAATATTTTTGGTGCCTTCCTTAAAAGCTTTCTGAGAGTGAAAGGTGCAAATCTGTACACATATGTCTGGACCGAGCACCTCCTTCACAGCACCTATCTCACTGAGGTCCTTGTCCACAACAACACACTTGGTTTTCATCATGGCTTCTGGATTTGCACAGGCAAGGCACTTTAAAACTGCTGTGAGCATGTCCATACTTTCATTAGCAATAAAACAGTATGATACCGCTCTTCCTGATCCATGGCCATCCATCACCATGGAAATGGTGAGTGGCATCTTGTTGTCGGTGGTGTTGTACGTTGAATCAACAAGGAGGACTTCTGGGTAATCTTTCAGAGTTTGACGCATAGCTCCAGTCTGAAAAAAAATAAACTCAACTGTCCCTTCCTCGTCTTCATTTTCCTGCAGACAGTCTTCCTCCTCAACATTATCATTCATCTTTTCTCTCAAGTTGATAACTTCTAAGGTACCAATAACCTTCTTGCCAATTAATGCAATTGCCTGTGCATCTGCAGTTAGAAGTTTAGCTAGTTCGGCCAGAGCCTCTTCTAGTTTTGTTCCACCATCCCTAGTTTTGTGACGAAGTGCGTACCTAAAAAAAATAAATAATTGGATGTCAGCGTCATTATATCAGTATACCAAAGAAGACAATAAATAGTATTTCGTTAGATTTCTTTTACCTTAAATTTGCTAAGTCTTGCGTGTTAATGGCCTTTCCAGTAAGGGCACGAACACGTTCTTGTAGAATGGAAGGCTTGATACCATAACTCAGAAGTTCCTCAACTCTTTCTTTGTTTTTATTATCGAGTCGCTTACTTTCAGGGTAATGTTGTACCTTGGCAGAATCAAGAACATGGTTGTGCTCAAGATGCAACGAGGATATAACTACACAGCCCTCATACTGCTTTGCATACACATACACTGGGCATGAAGTTTTGAATGATCTGTAAGGGAATGATGTCAAAGATTAAATAAAGATCAATTTTATTAATATGACAGTTATAAAAGAAAGGAGAAACTCACTTTTGATTGGGACGAATGCCCTTGCTCGAAATTCTTGGTTTCCCATAGTGCTTGCATCCCATTTTTAAATATTTGTTGGCCTTACTGTCTGCTGTTGTAAACACAGCATTTGTATCCTTGCCATGGTCCAAAACTACCTTCCTAAATTCCTCGAAATCTCGAAATCGCTTACCGATAGCCAGCATAATGACTATAGAAAAGAAACTCTTAGTCATTGATGGCAACAGCAAGGGCAAGTGCAGTTACTGACTTCAACATGTTTTGACACAAATGTAGGAATATACCGTGATACTTACACAACTGTAAAACTTCGAAACCACATAAGAAAAGGACCTAGATAAATGTCCTGTCGTTAACTGACACACACAAGAGATCTAAGGTAATGCATTCGACCTAGCTGGTTTTCTAGACCGAATTCTCAGGAACAAGGTGGATTTTTTGTTACAATTGAGGTCATTCGGAGAGGGGAAGTGTAATACTATGTAATAGAACTCACCTCACAACTAAATAATAGAGTTTTGATTTGCTGGGATAGCTAAGTTATAGATTTGATTCATAAACTAAACATAATATTATTAAAACTATTTTTTGAAAGTAAAGACTTCAATTATTTAGTTGTCAGCTGGGTTTTATTACATACCATTACACTTCTCCTATCTTAATAACTTAAGCGCTAAAAATAATTCCACCTTATCTCTGAGAATTCGGTCTGGAAAACCAGCCAAGTACAAGACATTGTGGCAGCACCCCCACAGTTCTCCTGAGAGAGTAGGTTATGTTACATAACATTTCACAAAACACAGGGCTCAAAATAAAATGACAGATCCAGTGAGTGAGTCTATACGCATCTAATCATTCCCACGAACCACTTCTAATATGTACCTTTACCACTCATACTATATCATTGTAATTATAATTAAATACCTGCTTACCACAGCAGATCCTACGACAAGTCCACCCGTCCAACGGAGGTCTGTACAGCTAACGGCGCCCGCCGTTGACGCGCTGGCGTGCGTGGCCTGCGTGCGCGCGTCGCATGGGCAAGACCTCATACAATACATAAAGCTTTTAAGAGATCAGACACATCTAAAAATGTTCGTTTTCGGAAAGGGGCAGGTTCAAGGATTGTTATTATTCTCCAAATATTTCTGATGCGGGCATAGTAGGTAGAGGTAGGCATAGTGTGGCGATTATGGTATCCGCTCCGCTCAGTGTACAGCAGCGTGTGAATAGTGACTACTGTTTAATCGCACGACGACGGACTGATAACAAGATAATAGTTATCAACACGGTAGATTTGAATGGACCGGGCGAATAACGAAAGAAAGGTCGTGGACACGGTGTCGGGCGAATTGCAGTGGTTAATTATTCGCACGGCGTCGCGTTTGCCGTGCGAATAACATTTTGTGGTTTATTCGCACGGTGCCTTGCAAATAGTGAGTAAACGCTATTTGTAAGTGCCGTGCCGATAATGCGGCCGAAAAAACAATAATTTGAGAAGTGGAGTGTAAATAGCAGGGACACGCGGTGACTGTTAAGATATTAACGTGTAAAGATGTTAGGATCCTTAAGCTGATAAGGCCTATGAGTACTTAACAAGTAGATTGTAAGCGCATCAAACTCGTTTGATACAAAAAGAAAAACATCGTTTTTTACCTCTTTTCCCTTTACGTTAATAATGTTAGCTTTCAAGTAGAAATGGTAAGTCAACAGCAGGATAGTGAGTCAATAACACACGACACATTGTTGTCAGTCACGGCTTTTCACGTTCAAACCTTTCGCGGCATTTGTTTTTTTATTTTTTATTGAGACGAACTTTAAATGATTACAGAATATCTCAGTAGATGGCGTTGCTCTAATCGCGCATGCGATGGTGTTGATATTGATGCTCTCAGTGTTGATAAACACAAAGGAATGTAATGTTTACTTTTTAATTAGAAACTGCAGAATTTTGAAAATTGCTGATACGTTTCGTGATAACTTTATTTGGCAAACAGTGTAATTTGGTTGTATGTTCGTCCGCAGTTAATACGTAATGCGTACGGTATAAAAGTGGTCACGCAGCGAGCGTTCGAACGTCTCTGTTCAAAATTTAGATTCATAATTTCTTAAAATTTTGCTTAGTAACTCGAAAAAAACCTCTATTATTCACTCATTACTGGGTAAAAATCTACAATTTGCTTACAGAGACATAACTGTATGTATTACCATTTCTTCGCTGAAAATAGGTTCTTACTTACACCGCACTGAGCACAATACTCGATCTTTCACCTCTAGGTTAAGAGAGATGTGGAAAAGGTAAAGAACGAGTAAAACCTGCTGTCGCAGTTGTACTGGGTCTTTGGGTGTTGTAAGTATATAACCCCCTACCCAAGACTGACTGACTGACTCATCAATAAGTTTGACGAGAACGGCTAGTCCGATTTTCAAGTTAGATACACCGTTGGATGCGCCTCGTCGACAATTGAAAAGGGGAAAAGTGTGAAAAAGGTGAACCTTATTCGGCAACCTTGTTCACCCATCTGCCTCACAGATGGATGGGGATCGAAGCCAAGTGAAGCGGGGCCAAAACGACTGTTAAGGGGCCGTCCCTAAATGACGAGTGGCTGAAAGGACAAGGGGCCGTCCCTAAATAAGAAGCGAGATTTTGGCCCCAAAAAGGTAAGTGGGGCCGGATCTCATTCTAGCCGGCCAAGATGAGTCCGGGTGGCCGTCCCTAAATGACAAGCAGTATTTAGGCTCCCAACTTGTTTGGTCAGTTTGTGTTACAGTTCAGGCGGAAAAGGTTAGTCCAGGGGGCCGTCCGTGAATATTTTGAAAAAAATAACGTTTTTGACTATCTTGGAAAATTTGGGGCCATTTTTACCAACTTCCGCCCCAGACTGATGCAGACGAAATGACTCTGGAAGAAAGGAGCAAAAGGGGAAAAACTGGAGAGTTGGGGCGCCGCAGGCGCCCCCAGGCGGGCAAAAGGCCGGAGCGGAGCCCCCCCCCCCCCCCAGCGAGCGATTTAGCGCGAGTATTTTGAAATATACAGCTCAATAAATGATATATACAAGTGCATTTGTCAGAATATTCGAGTGGCATCGAATACCCATATAAATATCTTCCCAACAAAACAGAACAGAAGTGAATATTTTTTAAATTTATTCAGGGGGGGAAATTCCGCACATGGGTACCTCCGCACGTTATCCCTATGTTTGAAGTTTCAATATCATTACATACAACATTTTTAGCAAAATTTCTAACATTGACTATAAACAAGGGAGTAATTGAGAATTGGCAATTGCTAAATGCAACTGTTGTAGCTGAATTACATGAACTGCACCTAAACAATGTATTTAAATGTGTTACTGGTTCACAGATGGTAGGATATATCACCAAGACAGCTGTACCATTGGTTCCGTCATTCAAACCGTTCTTACCTCTTTTGTAAGAGTCAAATACATAATATTTATCTTCTATTTTCATTATAGCCATGCATTGCACTTGACAAGTAACTACACCATAGTTGAAATTATGAAAGAAGCATAATATTGCATCGTGAAGGCAATAGTTGGTTGGTCCATAATTGTTTACTGTTGCAATGCTGTTTACTGATGTACCATCATAAATGGCGTCCTTTTCAATTTGAAATGTAATCTGAATATAATAATGAAATTATTAAACTTTAAAGTTGTATTTATCTCTCCACTTTATCCTTTTTAAAGTTTACCTCATTTTCTGGAAATGAAACTGTCGAATACAGTTCCTCAGGCCGCAAATAAAAGTGATTGAAGGAATTGGGATGCTGTTCATGAGACATTTCAAATAATTTATTGCCTGTCATTAGACATTCATCAATAGTTTGACATGTCCAAAGACCTGGGTTTACTATATTTGCTTTACAAATTGCAGTTACTGCATTTGCTGAGCACTGTCTTCCAAAGTATTTTGGAAATCTTAGGATATCCGATTCTTTAAAACTACCACTAATCTCTCTCATGATCATAAAATATGTAAATTTATTCTCACGGAATGAAAGGGAAAGACCCAAAGAATCCACAAAATTCACAATGGTCTAATTTACATGTGATGAGAGCAAATTTCAATATTATTTTCTATTACATCATTTTTATTGTTACCTATAAAATTATTCCATTCTGGTACATGAGTGTGATTGCTGTTTCACTATTTGGTTGTTAACTGACTATTTTCTTATAAATATACAGTGAAAAATTGAAATTTTCAGTGACGTGGTAACCTTTCCGATTGGTACCTCCACTGGCTCGGCGCCGCCTGCCGGCTCAGCTCGTCATTACCATAGAAACATAGAATGAAAACTAGTTTTATGCATAAACGTATTGACAAAGTGACATGACACATATGTCAAAAAATCTAATTATTCGTACTATTTTCCACTGTAAGTTAGTAAGAATTTGTTCGACACAATCGGCTGCGCCCATAAGGGGCCATCGTGAAAAATAAATAAAAAAAAAAAAAACTTTCTGGCGAAAGCAATAGACACCTCTAACTGGGGCCTAAAAAAGCCACTGTGAGTCATCGCCACATCAAATATCAAGCATCTCAATTATTCCGCAATAAGAAGGTCCAAGATAATAGCACCGGTCCTCTCCCTGTCTCTCCCTATCTCTCTCTGTTGCTCAGCCCTCCCTCACCTCTCGAGAGACACCGGCTCTTCACCACACCTGCGCGCCGCACTTCTTAAACAGCGCGTCCCCCGTCCAGCGGCCCGGCCCAGGACGTCACTGACAGCCCGAGCCTCATCATATATGCAGCGAGATCAGCGTTCCGACGCATCAGTCAGCCGTGACCAGCAGCCCAGACGCCACCATGTCCCTCCGCAACCTCTCCCTCCTCGCCCTGGTGGCCTGCGCGCTGCGGCCGCGTCCATCGGCAACGACGATAAGGCGCTCGCCCTCCCTGGGGACAAGATCGAGGACGTGAGCGAGGTCAGCGAGGCGCGCGCCGTCAGCATCTTCCTCAACACCTCCGGCGGCAACCTCAAGGCCTACATCGACCAGACTCTCACCTTCGGAGGCGTGTACCCCGACGACAGGTGAGATCCCCCCCCCCCCCCCCCCCCCCCTTTTCCTGTTAGCTAGTCGCCGTGTGCAAATGGCTCATTCATCCTTGCTAACCGGGCCGACGTTTTCCTATGTGCAGGCAAGTCCAGAGCAAGCAGGTGTACACTTCGTCGACGATCTTCATGGTACACCAGGAGACGCACACGTTCAAGACCACCGCGACGATCCACTGCATCCAGGTCGTGGACATGCAGAAGGACGGCAAGAACGCGTACGTCACCCTGAAGAGCGGCGGTATCAACCAGAAGAAGGCCGAGATCAAGTTCCAGAGCCAGCGCGGTGACAAGATCAACTACTTGGTCATCCTGTGGGGCCAGTAGAACAGGGGACGACGTCCTATACTGCAAGCTGTGATGATGAATTACTGTGATTATATTTGTCTTATACTCGGAATGCCTCAGACGTTTAGTGAATGTTGACTGAGCAAATCGTTTGTGCTGTGCGAATCGAGGTTTTTGGGTCCGAATAGAATCGAATAGAATTTCTTCAAATCTCCTTCGAATCGAATCGAATCCGACCAAATAATTTCGAATCGAATCGAATCTTCCTTAATTCGCGGGCGAATCGAATCGAATCCAACTTTGAGCCCCTACAAATTAGATTTACTAAAACAAATTAAAATAATGCCTTAAAATTAAGTCTAGTAGTTTCAAAGGCGCGCTTCCACCCTCTTCTTGTTGAAAAGCATGTTTTTAAACTTTAAGATTCGGTGGCGAATCTTAGCTGATTCGAAATTTCGAACCTTTCGATGCCGAATCATAAGGGATTCGGTACCGAATCGAATCGAATCCAGGCAGATTCGATTCGATTTCGAACCATTCGCACAGCACTATAAATCGTAGAAGCGCTTCCGTATGTTGTGTACTTTCTTGTGATATTGAAGTCCGGTACAAACAAAGTGATATTTACACTCACGTGGGAACGTAAAATAACGACCCTAAAAATTTGGAAGAGTTTGGAATTTCGACTTGGTCAGCACGCAAATGCACTGGACCCACGGTGGAGAGAGATACGGTGGGGACAAACCCGCTCCGCGCATACCTGGGAATGTCCCAGTTCTGGATCCATTTTTAGTTCCGCCGGGCTCCGTCCGCCGGGCTCCGTCCGCCGCGCTTTATGCAGAGTGCACCGGGGCGTGGCATAGCGTGGCGGTCCGGGCGAGAGAGACAGATAGTCCCTGAGCGAGAGAGAGGTCCGATGCGCGTACCGGCCCGGCGGCCGGCTCAAGCGGGCGAGCAGACGGCAGCAGGTAAATTCATCTCGCACCAACTCGCACACTCGCATCTGCCGGTACGTGCAACGGACCTCTCTCTCGCACAGTGACTATCTGTCTCTCTCGCGCGTACCGCCACGCTACGCCACGCCCCGGTACACTCTGCGTACAGCGCGGCGGACGGAGCCCGGCCGAACTAAAAATGGATCCAAAACTGGGACATCCCCCCCCAGGTACCCCAGTGTCCCCACCGTATCTCTCTCCACCGTGACTGGACCAAAGCGCGAAGCAATTATCGTACTCGGCGCACAACGACCCGTCAATAATTGTTTCGCTTCGCTCTCTTATAGACCCTTTTCACGTTCCCACCGCCTCCACTCTCACCTCCGGCGTTGCCTAGCAACGCGAGCCAAACAAACCGCCGCCATGTTGATTCGGCTGCTGGAGCGTGAAGCGAGACGGGCAGGAGTCACGGGGCTTTTGCCCGAAGAGTTTTATTATTAATCTTGCCATTGGACACGAGGGGTCGTCAACTGCCTTCAGCTGTGTACGGAGGAATATTGATATTATCAGTAATATCAGAGTAATATTAGGGTAATATGGTAATATTGTGGGTAATATGGGTAATTTTGAGGTAATATTGATGTAATATTGGCAAAAATATGGGTAATATTGATGTAATATGAAGGTAATATCGGTAATATAGAAGTAATATCGGGGTAATATCAGTTTCGTGTACGGAGGAATATCAGAGTTGACGACCCCTTGATTGGACAACACAGGTGAATATTAAAGAAATGTAGACCTAGCGGGTCGCGTTTATATTTTGTTTTGTTTCGATGACATAAGGAGTTACGCAAAATGTTACTATAGTGAACTTTGTCACTCGTTTCAGGAGAGGCTATGGCAAGGAGAAGTGTTCTCAAATTGTATCACATATCAATGATTATTTTATGAAATTTGACGACTGTCATAAAGTAGTTGAAGATGAAGAAGAATTTGAAACTGTCTTTCACACCTCTTCAGGGAAACCGGTTTCTAAGAAGAAGAACAAGCAGGCCCGCCCTTCCGCCAAACGTCGTTGCCAGCTCCGCTTTGCTACGCTGGCAACTCCGTTCGGCAGGAGGCGTGCCTGCTTGGCCTGCCGGCGGCGTTCGGTCGGGCCTTCGGCCCGACCCCTAGGTCACACAGAACGTCCTCTTAGCTTGTAAATGATCGGGCCTGCGGCCCGTAAAGGCATTCTCTTCGGAGAGAGGCAATTTGTAACGGTGAACCACCGGAACTACAGCCCTCCCTTCTGCTTTGAAAACGTGCTAAAAGTGACTAAACGGTCAGTTATTTGGCAAAAAAGGGGAGTCGAAAATCTCGAAAAATGTCGAATTACGTGAGTTCGGCCTCAGATGGAACGGTCAAACTCGGACTTTATTTGGCGGCAGTTGGCAACACTGAATTACGTTCGTCGAAACGATTTTAACGGTAAAGGCGTCGAGGGGTGTCGAAAATTTCATAAATTGTCGAAATATGTCGAAAATTGTCGAAATATGTAGAAATACGTCAAAAATGTCGAAAAATCTCGAAATATCTTTAAAATGTTGAGATATATCGAAAAATATGGAAAATGTCGAAAAACGTCGAAAAACATCGAAAAATGAGGGATAATGTCGAAAAATGTCGAAGAACATCAAAAATTGTCAAAAATGTTTACAAATATCGAAATATGTCGAAATATGTCAACAATGTCAAAAAATATCGAAAAACATCGAAATTTATCAAAAATGTCAAAAAATTTCGAAAATTATCGAAAATTATCGAAAACATCGAAAATTATCGAAAACATCGAAAATTATCGAAAATGTCGAAAAATATCGAAAAATATCGCAAATGTCGAACAATATCAAAAGATATCGAAAAACAACGAAAAATGTCGAAAATATCGAAAAATATCGGAAAATATCGAGAAATGTCGAAAATGTCGGAAAAAATCGAAATGTTTGAGTTTTGACGATTGGCAACACTGGAAATTGAAAAACGGTTGGCACCACTGAATTGCGCTCGAAAAGACGGTTCTAGAGAGGTGCGGGTCGATGGGGTTCGTAAAAGTTGAAAAGTGGGTCAATTTTGGGTGCTTTTTACAGTGTAGTCGCGAGTTGGGTCCTTTTTATCGAAAAACGGTGGGCGCCATTGAACTGGACGCGAAAAGACGCTTCCGGGGAGGTGCAGCTCGATGGGGTTGAGAAAAGTTGAAAAGTGGACCAATTTCGGGTGCTTTTTACAGTGTAGTCGCGAGTTGGGTCCATTTTTTCGTAAAACGGTGTGCACCATTGAACTAGACTCGAAAAGACGCTTCCGGAGAGGTACGGGTCGACGGGGTTGGAAAAAAGCTGAAAATTTTTTTTTTTTTTTATTCCTGAAAACTTTAATAATTTTTTTCAGTGCCTTAATGAGGGTTGGCAGGATTTGCACCAGGCGTTTCGGTGTCCAGGAGTGACCCTTAAGATACCCTAAAAATTTCAACTCTCTAGCTCAACTCCTTCGAGTGGAACAGACAGACAGACAGACAGACAGACAGACAGACAAACAGACAGACACCAGATCGATTGCATAAGCCCGCTCTGAAGCTTTTTCAAAGCAGAAGGGAGGGCTAAAAAGTCCGACTTGCACAAACAGTTTAGGAGAGGTGAAAAGGCATATGAATCAAACCATGTGAAAAGTTTTGTTTGGGATGGCTCACATCCGTCATTGTATAGTTTCAACCACAGAAAAGGATATGAGTTAGTGTTTGCAGAAAAACATTATTTAGTTCAGAGTTTTAGATAGCAGTTCACAGCGCGGTTCTCAGCTACAGTTTGGGTAGTGCAGTTTAAACTACAGTCTAAATCGAGATCCTTCCACCCGGGATAAGGGAAAATATGGCCTTTTCAGCTGAAGGGTGTTAACATCTTAAGGATCTTACCATCCTAACATCCTAACAACTTAACGTGTTAAACATCTTAACAGTTATCGCGGGTGCCCGCTAATTTCACTCCAACAGTGGTTTCTAATGATTTTTTTTTCTGCTAAATTTATAACAAATAACCATTAATAAAGGTAAAACTGTCATATTATCACAGTCATAGTGTTGCGATGACCAATGCACGAGGCAGGTGGGAGCCAGCGCGAACGGAAGAGGGCAGGACGGCAAGATCGACTCTTGACTCGAGTGTCGCCTGCATTGTTCATCGCAATTCCATCATAATAGTTCAGCTTTATTCATGGTTATTTGTTAGAAATTTAGCAAAAAAACAATAATTTGAGAAGTGGAGTGTAAAAAGCAGGGACACGCGGTGACTGTTAAGATATTAACGTGTAAAGATGTTAGGATCCTTAAGCTGATAAGGCCTATAAGTACTCAACACTCTTAAAAAAATTAATACAAAAATTTGTAATTTGGATATGCAGTTTTTTCAGCATCCGTGATACAAAAAATTGTATCCTCTCGGATACAAAAACAAATCTGTAATACGGATACAGAAATTTGTATCCATCAATGCAGAAGAAAATATGTTGCTGTAGAACCTCGGATATGAAAAAAAATATATTTTTTCCGTGCTGTCTGTCTCATTCTTGATATTGCCCACACATGACAGGCTTTGAACTTTACATTTGTACCTTACCTAACAGGGATTTGAACCCTGGACCTCTGGGTTAGGGTTCGACGGCTTAGCCCACGCGGCCAAGGCAACTACCTGCGAGTGACCGTGCTCCGACCCGATGTCATTCTTTCCCATATATTGGTTGGCCCCTGAGCCTTTCCTTTAGCTTTCACGCTATCAGATGAGATTTATATGTGAATGCTTTGGAAATTGATTTTATCGTAAATAGTGCTAGAGTCAGTCTAACAGCTGCTCAAATCGTGTTCAAATTGAACGTTAGAACAGCGACGTTTTAAACGCGCATACAGATTTCTGTTTCTATGTTACAGAATTTTGTATCCCGTTTTATCCCGTATACAGGAATTTGTAATCAGATTACAGAAAATTAGAAAATGAATATAAAATTTTGAAATTAATTCAAAAAATTGTAATGTTTACAAATTTTTATAAACTATTACAAGATTTTGTATCACCGATGCTAATTGCTGTATCACAGTGCCCAGATACAGAAAACTGTAACAAACTTGATACAGAAATCTGTAATTTTTCTTAGAGTGAACTAGTAGATTGTAAGCGCATCAAACTCGTTTGATACAAAAAGAAAAACACCGTTCTTTACTTCTTTTCCCTTTACGTTAATAATGTTAGCTTTCAAGTAGAAATGGTAAGTCAACAGCAGGATAGTGAGTCAATAACACACGACACATTGTTGTCAGTCACGGCTTTCCACGTTCACACCTTTCGCGGCATTGTGTAAGACGAACTTTAAATGATTACAGAATACCTCAATAGATGGCGTTGCTCTAATCGCGCATGCGGTGGTGTTGATATTGATGCTCTCAGTGTTGATAAACACAAATGAATGTAATGTTTACTTTTTAATTAGAAACTGCAGAATGTTGAAAATTGCTGATACGTTTCGTGATAACTTTATTTGGCAAACAGTGTAATTTGGTTGTATGCTCGTCCGCAGTTAATGCGTAATGCGTACGGTATAAAAGTGGTCACGCAGCGAGCGTTCGAACGTCTCTGTTCAAAATTTAGATTCATAATTTCTTAAAATTTTGCTTGGTAACTCGGAAAAAACCTCTATTATTCACTCATTACTGGGTAAAAATCTACAATTTGCTTACAGAGACATAACTGTATGTATTACCATTTCTTCGCTGAAAATGGGGTCTAACTTACACCGCACTGAGCACAATACTCGTTCTTTCACCTCTAGGTTAAGAGAGATGTGGAAAAGGTATAGAACGAGTAAAACCTGCTGTCGCAATTGTACTGGGTCTTTGGGTGTTGTAAGTTGACGGGAACCAAACAGCATTTGAAAACAACGATGTGATAGATCGTTAGTATATCGTTAGTAGATGTTAGTGTTCATATTTATGGGTTTCTAAACATCAGCAGAGCCCGTTTTCTGAACCATCGATGGGTCCTGCCAAAAGTACCAAGAGGTTAGCAGGACCCACTCTTATTTCTACTGTCGGTACCATCAAACCTCGCATGTCACATGGCTGGGTTTCGTTAGTAGATGTAAGTAAACAGCATACCGGGGATCGAAAAAAAAATGAAAAGACCAATATGGGTCCGTAATGTCTCTGCGGGTCCTGCCAAAATCTCGCAATTCACCGGGAGCATTAGTTTTCACCAGAAGTAAGTGTTCTGTTCTCTGCTTCGTGCTTCGTTAGAACACGTTGGTAGATGCAAAAACTCTGATGCGAAACACATCGTTGTATTCATTGGCAAGTTGTAGCTGTACAGGTCCTGTCAACATCTCACGTATCACCTGGAGATGTTGACAGGATCCGCAGAGCCCGTACTAGCTAATAAATATTTTGATGTGTTTCGCATCAGAGTTTTGGAGTTTACAAACGTGTACTAACGAAGCAGAGCACATTTTACTCATTACTGGTAAAAAATTATGCCCCTGGTGAAAAATTATGCTCCTGGTGAAATGTGAGATGTAGAGGGACCCGCACAGCCATTACAACCTGATGAATGTAACGATGTGTTTTACATTGGAGTTTTGGCTTCTATTAACGAGTACTCACGAAGTGGAGCACAAAACACTGCTCACTGGTGAAAACTTATGCTCGCATCAGATTTTTTGCCTCTACTAACGTTTAATAACGAAGCAGATCACATCTCACTCATCACTGGTAAAATCTTGGGTCCTGGTGAAATCTGCGATGTTGACAGGAACCGCAAAGCCACTATTTGCCAATGAATATAATGATGTGTTATGCAACAGAGTTTTGGCGTCTTCTAACGTTTACTTACGAAGCGGAGCGCAAAACACTCCTCACTGGTGAATACTTTTGTCCTTGTGATATGCAAGATGTTGACAAGACCCACATAGCCACAACGTTCCAATGGACATGACAATGTTTTTTTGCACCAGAGGTTTGGAGTCTACTAACGTGTACTACCGAAGCAGAGCACATTATACTCATTAATGCTGAATAATTATGCTCCTGGTGAAATGTGAGATGTTGACAGGACCCGCACAGCCAATACTTGCCAATGAATATAACGATGTGTTTCGCATCGGAGTTTTTGCGTCTACTAACGTGTTCTAACGAAGCAGATCACATCTCACTTATCACTGGTTGAAACCTTTGCTCGTGGGGAAATCTGCGATGTTGACAGGATCCGCAAAGCCACTTTTTGCCAATGAATATAACGATGTGTTTCGCATCAGACGTTTGGAGTCTACTAACGTGTACTACCGAAGCAGAGCACATTA
Organism: Frankliniella fusca; assembly: GCA_029379305.1. Taxonomy (NCBI): domain Eukaryota; kingdom Metazoa; phylum Arthropoda; class Insecta; order Thysanoptera; family Thripidae; genus Frankliniella; species Frankliniella fusca. Next base: position 247,859 of record JAHWGI010001433.1, read on the forward strand.
CATTACTGCTGAAAAATTATGCCCCTGATGATATGTGAGGTGTTGACGGGACCCGCACAGCCACAACGTTCCAATGGACATGACGATGTGTTTCGCATCAGAGTTTTGGCGTCTACTTACGAGTACTAACGAAACGGAGCACATAACATTGCTCACTGGTAAAAACTTATGCTCTCGGTGAAATGTGAGATGTTGACAGGAACCGCAAAGCCTGGTAAAACAAATAAGTAGTTCTAAACATCAAATGATGTTTAACTGCTGATGTTTAATACTTAAACACTATATCATGTATAGTTCAAACCATAAACCAGCAGATGTTGAATTTTTAAACACTTTGCAAGTGTGCAGTTGGCAAAACACTTGGCCCAGCGTGGTATCCCTATGCTTCTCCAAGTGAAGCCTCGCTCAAGTGTTTACTTCTATGCATCACAAAGTGTTTAACCTATAAACATTTACAAAGTGTTTAGTTGTTAAACATCTTGTCATGTTTAGTTCGTGCTATACACCATGTCATGTGTAGAATTGCCAACAAAACACCATGATGTATAGAAACTAAACATCTGTTTTACCAGTGTACTTGCCAATGAATATAACGATTTTTTCGCATCGGAGTTTTTGCGTCTTTTAAAGTTTATTAACGAAGCGGAGCACAAAACACTCATCACTGGTGAAAACCTATGCTCCTGGTGAAATGCGAGATTTTGGCAGGACCCGCAGAGACATTACGGAACCATATGGGTCTTTTCATTTTTTTTTTCGATCCCCGGTATACTGTATACTACATCTTCTGACGAAACCAAGCCATTTGCAATGCGAGTTTTGATGGTACCGGCAGTAGAGATAAGAGTGGCTCCTTCTAACTTGTAGGTACTTTTGGCGAGCCCGTCGATGGTTCAGAAAACGGGTTCTGCTGATGTTTAGAAACCCAAAAACGTGAACACTAACGTCTTCTAACAATACACTCACGATCTATTACATCGTCGTTTTCAAATGCTGTTTAGGGTTGGTAAGGTAAGTTGACAAGACCGAAACAGCATTTAGAAACGACGATGCGATGGATCGTTAGAGTATCGTTAGTAAAAGTTAGTGTTCACATTTTTTGGTTTCTACACATCAGCAGAACCCGTTTTCGGAACCATCGATGGGTCCTGCCAAAAGCACCTAGAGGTTAGCAGGACCCACTCTTATTTTTTCTGTCGTTACCATCAAAACTCGCGTATCAACATTGTTGGGTTTCGTTAGTAGCTGTTAGTATACAACATACCTTGGATCGAAAAAACAAAGAGAAAGACCGATATCGGTCCGCAATGCCTCTGCGGGTCCTGCCAACATCTCACATTTCACCGGGAGCATAAGTTTTCACCAGCAGTGAGTGTTATGTTCCCTGCTACGTTAGAAGACGTTATTGTACGCGAAAACTCTGATACGAAACACATCGTTGTATTCATTCGCAAGTGGTGGCTGTACAGATCCTGTCAACATCTTACATTTTACCTGGAGATGTTGACAGGACCCACAGAGCCCGTACTAGATAATGAATATTTCGATGTGTTGCACATCAAAATTTTGGCGTCTTCTAACGTGTACTAACGAAGCAGAGCACATAACACTTATCACTGGTAAAAACTTATGCTCCCGGTGAAATGTGCGATGTTGACAGGACCCGCAAAGCCACTACTTGCCAATGAATATAACAATGTGTTTTGCATCAAAGTTTTTGCGTCTACTAACGTGTACTAACGAAGCGGAGTGCAAAACACTCCTCACTGGTGAAAACTTTTGCCCCTTGTGATATGCAAGATGTTGACAGGACCCGCACAGCCACAACCTTCCAATGGAGATGACGCTGTGTTTCGCATCAGAGGTTTGGAGTCTACTAAGGTGTACTACCGAAGCAGAGCACCTTATACTCATGAATGCTGAAAAATTATGCTCCTGGTGAAATGTGAGATGTTGACAGGACCCGCACAGCCACTACTTGCCAATGAATATAACAATGTGTTTTGCATCAAAGTTTTTGCGTCTACTAACGTGTACTAACGAAGCGGAGTGCAAGACACTCCTCACTGGTGAAAACTTTTGCCCCTTGTGATATGCAAGATGTTGACAGGACCCGCACAGCCACAACCTTCCAATGGAGATGACGCTGTGTTTCGCATCAGAGGTTTGGAGTCTACTAAGGTGTACTACCGAAGCAGAGCACCTTCTACTCATGAATGCTGAAAAATTATGCTCCTGGTGAAATGTGAGATGTTGACAGGACCCGCACAGCCACTTCTACCTGATGAATATAACGATGTGTTTTGCATTAGAGTTTCGGCTTTTACTAACGTGTACTCACGAAGTGGAGCACATAACACTGCTCACTCGTGAAAACCTTTGCTCTTGGTGAAATGTGAGATGTTGACAGGACCCGCAAAGCCACTTCACTGGTAAAACAATTGTTAAGTTCCAAACATCAAATGATGTTTAACTACTAATGTTTGATATTTAAACACTATATCACGTTCAGTTCAAACTACACACCAGCAGATGTTGAATTTTTAAACTCTTTGCAAGTGTGCAGTTGGCAAAACACTTGGCCCAGCGTGGTATCCCTATGCTTCTCCAAGTGAAGCCTCGCTCAAGTGTTTACTTCTAAGCATCACAAAATGTTTAACCTATAAACATTTACAAAATGTTTAGTTGGTAAACATCTTGCCATGTTTAGTTCCTGCTATACACCATGTCATGTGTAGAATTGCCAACAAAACACCATGATGTATAGAAACTTAACATTTGTTTTAGCAGTGAACAGCCAATAAATATAACGATGTTTTCGCATCGGAGTTTTTGCGTCTAATAAAGTTTACTAACGAAGCGGAGCACAAAACACTCATCAATGGTGAAAACCTATGCTCCGGGTGAAATGCGAGATTTTGGCAGGACTCGCAGAATCATTACGGACCTATATGGGTCTTTTCATTTTTTTCGATCCCCGGTATGCTGTATACTACATTTTCTAACGAAACCCAGCCATGTGCAATGCGAGTTTTGATGGTACCGGCAGTAGAAATGAGAGTGGCTCCTTCTAACTTCTAGGTACTTTTGGCGAGCCCGTCGATGGTTCAGAAAACGGGTTCTGCTGATGTTTAGAAACCCAAAAATGTGAACACTAACGTCTACTAACAAAACACTCACGATCTATTACATATTCGTTTTCAAATGCTGTTTAGGGTGGTTGAGGTAAGTTGACAGGACCTCAAGAGCATTTAGAATTGACGATGCGATAGATCGTTAGAGTATCGTTAGTAGATGTTAGTGTTCACATTTTTTGGTTTCTAAACATCAGCAGAACCCGTTTTCGGAACCATCGATGGGTGCTGCCAAAAGGACCTACAGGTTAGCAGGACCCACTCTTATTTTTTCTGTCGTTACGATCAAAACTCGGGTATCAACATGGTTGGGTTTCGTTAGTAGCTGTTAGTATACAACATACCTCGGATCGAAAAAACAAAGAGAAAGACCGATATCGGTCCGCAATGCTTCTGCGGATCCTGCCAACATCTCACATTTCACCGGGAGCATAAGTTTTTACCAGCAGTGAGTGTTATGTTCCCTGCTACGTTAGAAGACGTTATTGTACGCGAAAACTCTGATACGAAACACATCGTTGTATTCATTCGCAAGTGGTGGCTGTACAGATCCTGTCAACATCTTACATTCTACCTGGAGATGTTGACAGGACCCACAGAGCCCGTACTAGATAATGAATATTTCGATGTGTTGCACATCAAAATTTTGGCGTCTTCTAACGTGTACTAACGAAGCAGAGCACATAACACTTATCACTGGTGAAAAGTTATTCTCCCGGTGAAATGTAAGATGTTGACAGAACCCGCAGAGCCCGTACTAGCTAGTGAATATTTCCATGTTAGTCCAGTCAATAAAGCTTTGAACCTCAAAAAAATTGAAGGCAAAGGTTTCTTGGGCTCGTTGGATAGGTCTAAGTGCGCACAATAACATATCAAAATTCCTCCCCATTCCGCCGTGGGCACATCCCGCTATGTGGAACAGAAGTTGAACACCTGAGTTTTCCGAGTTTGAAGCTTTGCACATGTCCTGTGAGTGAACCGTTTATGTCACAGAAACGGGCGTTTGCTCGTTGGATGCGCAAAAGAACAAGCTTTCCAACGGTGTATCAGTTTTTAAATTTAAAACTGATCTTCTAGCTTTAAAATGCGTTCGAAATTCGAATTTTATTTTCTGAAAATGTACGAAAAGTGTTCATACCCGTTCAACTCGTAAAATAGTGCCGATACCTAAAATTGTGTTTTTATAAACATTGTAGGAAATTTAATTTTGAATAGAAAAGGTGTTAATGTTTTTTTTTTTTGTGACATAAGTAATGTGGGCACTAGGCGTCTGCGAGCGTGGCCGAGCAGGGCCGCGCGGCCCGCCGCACGCTGCCGCCCGCTAGTGGGCGAGGTTGGCGAGGTACACGCCCTGTTCTGTAAGAATCGCGCATTTTGTGATTGAATCGTGCAAATTTGCACAGGTGATCTTGGAGGTATAAGGAACAATTCTGTACGAAGTCTTTTGGAATTTTTCGACCCGTTCACCCTCAAATCGTTCAATTCGTACAAATTGAACAAAATTAGGGCAGTGGCCATAGGAGCGCCCAAAAGTGAGCTGAATATTCGTATAAAGCATCTGTCCCGCATGATGTTGTCGTGCTGAATACGATGTTACCATCAAATTCGCGATTCGAACACTTTTGAACATCTTTTTTGAACATTTCCGTACATTTTCAAACCCTTTTTCCTGCGTTCTGTAAAACGCTACCAGCAAGATCATTTACACCAGTTTCTGAGTATGTCGACCTTGCAACACCTCGGGTGAGGTCAACTGAACGTTATTAGCCCTCCTAACCCTCTGTTCCGATCAGTGCACGGAACACAGAGTTGAACAAAATGCAGATTTCTCTTAGGCCGGTGTAGGGCACGTCGTTTTGATGTGAAACTGGTCAGCTGAGGGCGTTTCTGGGCTCAGAAACAGCCTCCCGTCACTCTAGAACGCACCTCAGCCTGAACGGAACACTGCCAGAACACAGAGTTGAACAAATTGTAATTTTCTTAAGGACAGGTGTGCGACGCATCGTTTCTATGTGTTAATATGCCGCAAATGACGGATCTCATTGTCTCCAAAACTGCGTTCATGCACCACTCTTGAACGCGCAAAAGCCTGTTCAGAAACTCATTTGAGCAGAAAATATTAAATGTAGGAAACTTTCGTGGTGGGTGGCGGTGGTGTGAGGATCGGCAATTTTATTCTTTCATAGACGAGCGGAAGCCGTTTTCGTCGAGAACGATGCCGTCGACAGCTTGCTCCTCCAGAAAGACTGAAAATAAAGGAAGGTTTTTACACTCACTGTTCAACAGGTAAACTATTGGGTTGTGAGCCGGGCACTCTAATTTCCACGCTTTCACTTCGGTATATTATGCATCTTTGTGTACCGGTACACACGATATGTCAGATAGTGTGTAGAAGTTGATTAAAAGAAATGCATAATATTTCGAAGTGACAACACGGAGAGATTAGAGTGCCCGGCTTACAACCCATTAGTTTCTCGGAGAAGTGCCAGCTATCTCACGTTTTCCCCCAAAATTACAGACCCTAAATAATTTTAATTACCTATAATGCCATCTGAACTGCGAGTAAAAAAAAACTCGAGAACGGAACGGGATTTGACGCCAAATTATTTTTTAATGAAGAAAAGCGGCACAAATCCTGCATATCGTTGTACCGTGATGTATGTCCCAAGATTCCAGACCCTTTTGAAAAGACTGTAAAATCTTGATAGTTTACCAGTCGAACGACGAGGAAGCTGTCGACAACATCGTTCTCGACGAAAACGGTAAAATAACCCACACGGTAAAAGCACACTGTAAATCGAGGAGTGAGATTCTCGCTCTCAGGCGAGCGAGAATGGTGACCCAAATTTTATCGGATGTATGTTTTCTGTCCCACCTAAAACTGTCCCACCTATATTTTTTTTACTAAAAAATATAATAAAAAAAATATTCGAGTAAAAAAAATATACAAAAAAAAATATTCGAGTAAAAAAAATATACTAAAAAATATATTCGAATAAAAAAATATATAATAAAAAAAATATTCAAGTAAAAAATATATACTAAATAATATATTCGAATAAAAAAAATATTGTAAAAAAAATATTCGAGTTAAAAAAATATAATAGAAAAAATATTCGAGTAAAAAAAATATACTAAAAAATATATTCGAATAAAAAAAAATATAATAAAAAAAATATTCGAGTAAAAAAAATATAATAAAAAAAAATATTCGAATAAAAAAATATAATAAAAAAAATATTCGAGTAAAAAAAATATAATAAAAAAAATATTCCAGTAAAAAAAAATACATTACAATACAATGCCCTTCCCCGATGCCCCGAGGGGTTATGGCGCCGTACGGGCGAGCGGGTAGGCAATCCCGCGACTCTTGTGTGTACAGGACATGACACACGGTATAACATACCCAGAAGTGGGTGAAGACTGATGCTATAGAAGGGCAGGGCACTCCTTTTTGCCTATATTTACGTGCCAGGCCGCGGCCCGCTCTCTTCTCCACAATTGATTCGATCCCTCTCACTTTTACCCTCCGAGACTCTCTGTAAAGCACTTTCCATACCCTCTGTGCTTGCGTGGCAATATATTTTACCCATGGAAAAGGTAACGCCGGGTGCAGCCCGCCTCACGCGAAACCAGGTCCTATAGGACTCTAATGACGCACATCACCGAGCAAAGTAGACTATGTGTTTGGTAAGTGCTGGGTATGCCGACCCGTCGTCACACGGCCGGCCCGGAACACCGCGCCAGAAGGGCGTACGTGCAATCGTTGTCAAGTCAACTTCAACCGCTTCGCTCATGTCGGTATTGGCTTTTACCGGGGCGGAGCGCCTGCGACAAATTGGATACGCCAACCCGCCAGGCACTCGTGTGGAGGTATCGGCCTACCCGGAGAGCACAAGCGCAGCACTGTTAAAAATACTGTAAGGAGTTACGGTATGCCTACAGTCCGTGCCGTAGTTTTCGTGTACGGTCAGACCGTAACGTATCCTTACGGTATGGACCGTTCTTCATTGTGGGTGCAATGTGCTCCATTGAACTTCCCCAACATATTTGCAGGCTACGGTGTGTACCGTAGGATTCAGACCGTAGTCAAAAATTACGGTCCGGGACCAGGTAACAAATTGACGGCGTGTACCGTAGGCATTTACCGTAGTATTTTTTAACAGTGAGGAGCGCAGTGGGGAGCAGAAATTAAATTCCTAGTACCCAAAATTTCGTACCGTCACCTCCCGCTGAGTTCGTTGTGGGGGCACCGTATGAAGCTCTTGTGGTTGCGGAGGTGATGAGAGATTGTTATAATGGGCACCTTTGGATACGCTCAGCGATAGGTCGCAAAAGAATTGGGTATGCGACTGTGTGATTAGATTAGTGAAATGTGAAGCGATTGTAACCGGTGGTAGGCAGCCCCACAATACATTGTTGCGTGCCGAAGTGGTGGCCTAACGGCACGGCGGACCTAGCGGGCGCGACAGCAGGAGGCTGTCAAAACAAGAGGCGAGTCGCTCAACCACCCACCCACCCGACAACGCTTGCGAAAGCGTAAAATCGCTCTAGATTGCAATTTTCGGAAGAAGTAGGGCCTACAGATAATTATTGCGTAACGTATCCGTATTTAAATCCCCTTTGACCAGTATTACGGGCCTTTTAAAATTGATGTTTAAGACTGCAGACGCAGCGGTAGCGCAGAGTTAACGTCATTCTGGTCTAAGGGGATTACAATTCGGAATCATTACGCAATAATCATCTGTACTCCTCCCTGCTTCCGAAAATATACGGGTTCTTGCAATCTAGAGCGATTTTGCGCATTCGCAAGCGTTGTCGGGTGGGTGGGTGGGTGTGAAGCGGTTTAGCGACCCGCCTCTTATTTGAAAATACACAGGTTCATGCAATCTAGAGCGATTTTACGCTTTCGCAAGCGTTGTCGGGTGGGTGGGTGGGTGGGTGGTTGAGCGACTCGCCTCTTATTTTGACAGCCTCCTGCTGTCGCGCCCGCTAGGTCCGCCGTGCCGTTAGGCCACCACTTCGGCACGCAACAATGTATTGTGGGGCTGCCTACCACCGGTTACAATCGCTTCACATTTCACTAATCTAATCACACAGTCGCATACCCAATTCTTTTGCGACCTATCGCTGAGCGTATCCAAAGGTGCCCATTATAACAATCTCTCATCACCTCCGCAACCACAAGAGCTTCATACGGTGCCCCCACAACGAACTCAGCGGGAGGTGACGGTACGAAATTTTGGGTACTAGGAATTTAATTTCTGCTCCCCACTGCGCTCCTCACTGTTAAAAAATACTACGGTAAATGCCTACGGTACACGCCGTCAATTTGTTACCTGGTCCCGGACCGTAATTTTTGACTACGGTCTGAATCCTACGGTACACACCGTAGCCTGCAAATATGTTGGGGAAGTTCAATGGAGCACATTGCACCCACAATGAAGAACGGTCCATACCGTAAGGATACGTTACGGTCTGACCGTACACGAAAACTACGGCACGGACTGTAGGCATACCGTAACTCCTTACAGTATTTTTAACAGTGCTGCGCTTGTGCTCTCCGGGTAGGCCGATACCTCCACACGAGTGCCTGGCGGGTTGGCGTATCCAATTTGTCGCAGGCGCTCCGCCCCGGTAAAAGCCAATACCGACATGAGCGAAGCGGTTGAAGTTGACTTGACAACGATTGCACGTACGCCCTTCTGGCGCGGTGTTCCGGGCCGGCCGTGTGACGACGGGTCGGCATACCCAGCACTTACCAAACACATAGTCTACTTTGCTCGGTGATGTGCGTCATTAGAGTCCTATAGGACCTGGTTTCGCGTGAGGCGGGCTGCACCCGGCGTTACCTTTTCCATGGGTAAAATATATTGCCACGCAAGCACAGAGGGTATGGAAAGTGCTTTACAGAGAGTCTCGGAGGGTAAAAGTGAGAGGGATCGAATCAATTGTGGAGAAGAGAGCGGGCCGCGGCCTGGCACGTAAATATAGGCAAAAAGGAGTGCCCTGCCCTTCTATAGCATCAGTCTTCACCCACTTCTGGGTATGTTATACCGTGTGTCATGTCCTGTACACACAAGAGTCGCGGGATTGCCTACCCGCTCGCCCGTACGGCGCCATAACCCCTCGGGGCATCGGGGAAGGGCATTGTATTGTAATGTATTTTTTTTTACTGGAATATTTTTTTTATTATATTTTTTTTACTCGAATATTTTTTTTATTATATTTTTTTATTCGAATATTTTTTTTTATTATATTTTTTTTACTCGAATATTTTTTTTAGAGCCGCTACGAACTGAATTCGATACGAACTGCATTTAATAGTTCTGTCCGAACTGCATTTCTGAGATCAAATGCAGTTCGGAGAAGACTTTCATAGATTTTCTACGTAATTTCCAATTTTTTCAAATTTTTCCGTATTTATTAAAAATTAATTTTTAATTAATTAAAAATTAATTAAAAATTAATTAAAAATTAATTAAAAATTATTTTTTATTATTTTTTATTATTTTTTTATTATTTTTTATTTTACTTTTTTTGACGATGTCTGGGGACCGTCCTCTGGTTACCAACAAACTAACCAACGCTTAAGCGCAGAGAATGATAGGCATGGAGTATCGCCACTGGACAGTACCGCACGCCAGAGCTGATTCGAGCCTTGCTCTGGCGCAACGAAAGGTAAGGGACATCATTTGGCGAGGTCTCGGAATGTATTGAATGCAAGTCTCGCATGCGAGGGCTCATGAGTAGCGTGACACATGTCTTAAGGTTTTTTTTTCTCCTTTCTTTTAAGAGCATGGCCCAAGAAGTATTGCTCCATACACGACCCATGATAATGAAGTCCCATTGCCTGGAAAGTGCCGCCATCTGCTGGTGGCCGGGTGAACACAAGACGGGTCGGCCATCTATGTCACCTCACCCCTCGGGTTGTCACTTGAGTGCTGTGCGTGTACAGTTTGCAGGAGTAAAGTTGAAGTATACAGCATGTTCAAATGCTTCGAACAGCGAGAGAAGCATACATTGTCCGCAGCCTGTGGCTGTTTGCATGGTCGCAGTCCAACAATGTTCAGTAAAAGGGTAAGTATTACACTGAATTCAGGCTACCATACCACATTTATTGTGCGAAAAAATCTGGCGTAAAGCAAAGAACAAAGCACCCGCGCATAAAGGCTTTGTGGAAAGGCGGGAGTCAATAATGTAAGCAGCCATTTTAAGTCCTCACCGAAATCGATTTACATAGTAAGCAAGTTTTCGTGTAAAGACACAATAAACAAAGAAAATGGTACAGAAAGTTACATACAGCAGTAAAATAATACATATCCGACACAAGTACAGGGGTATTAGGCGAGAGCTGGGGAGAGGAGGGTGTTCACCCCGACACGATAGCAGCAATTAAAAGCCACGAGTCGAGGATACGGAGGTCTTGGGTAAGGGTGGAGAAAGAGGATAGCCAAGGATATGGGAGAGAAGCCATTTCCAAAGGGTCTCATGAACGTTGGACGTAAACCGCACACCAGCTCAGCCAGAGTCGACGGTCTCTAGTAAGGTGTTCTTCGGGGGCTTATAGCACCAGGCGCAGCCACTCAACCAGGCAGCTGGTACAGACCGATCATCAGCTCGACAGCCACGACTATAGGTGAGGCGAAGAGGAGCTAAATGCTCGACGTAACCTGCTCCGGCCGAAAGGGCGCAAACTCGTGTTGCGGGTGCCCAGGCCGCCTTCCGCACCAAGTACGGGTCCGCCCCGGGTCAGTGTGGTACACGAATACCAAGGGAAAAAGGCATGCGAACGGACTACGCGTCATCCCTATAGAATCTGGGGGTTGCGGGGGCTCGTCGCCCAAGGCGCTGAGGAGGGTCTCTGCCAGAACGCTCTCTTCGGCACCCCGGCCTTAACCGCCCCCAGCGCCAGGGGAGGGTCTCTGCCAGGGGTGCTTGACGCAACACTCAGAGCGCCCCAGCCTGCACCCGCCTCGCGCGGGCGATCGGCGAGCCAGCCGCGCTGAGTAAGGTACACGAATACCGAGGGAAAAAAGAAGGCGGGGAGGGGGCTAACGGACTACGTGTCGTCCCTATAGAATCTGGGGGTTGCGGGGGCTCGTCGCCCAAGGCGCTGAGGAGGGTCTCTGCCAGAACGCTCTCTTCCGCACCCCGGCCTTACCCGCCCACAGCGCCAGGGGAGGGTCTCTGCCAGGGGTGCTTGACGCAACACTCAGAGCGCCCCAGCCTGCACCCGCCTCGCGCGGGCGATCGGCGAGCCAGCCGCGCTAAACGAAGGTAAAACTAGAGCGGATCTGTAAATTATCTGCCGGGTCCGGCGCTCGCCGCACGGCCTCGCCAAGCGCGCATCGACGGGCTTGTGCCGGCAGCCGCTATGGGGCGCGGCAAGGAGGCCGGACGGCCGGAGCCGAAGTGGAATCCGAGGAGTGATTACTCTCGTACAGCCCTGCCTCAGAACTTTAGCTGAGCCAGGGCCTTATCCTGAGGTCCCCAGTGTGTTTCCTGCGTAGTGCTTCGGACTGTGTTGTGTGTATTGTGTGTATGTATTGTGATCAATAAACCCTGTGTCGGCCCTACGTTGCGTCCTTCTTGCCCCGGACATAACACTATTTACTTTCGATATCGGAGACTTTGTGGCGACGCAGTTGGGAAAGGGGGTGGGGTGGGGGGCTTTACAAACCAAACCTGAAACCAACCACCAAGACGGCCCGCTCGACCAGAGCGGCTGCCACCGCAGTGGGCAGCAACGAGAAATTGAGCGTGTGATGGTACACACGCCGGCAGAGACGAAACGCTCTAGGCGACGCGGGAGCCCGTCGCCCAAGGCGCCGAGCTAAGTCTCTACCAGAACTGGCCAGAACGCTCTCTTCGGCATCCCGGCCTTAACCGCCCCCAGCGCCAGGGGAGGGTCTCTGCCAGGGGTGCTTGACGCAACACTCAGAGCGCCCCAGCCTGCACCCGCCTCGCGCGGGCGATCGGCGAGCCAGCCGCGCTGAGTGAGGTACATAAACGCGGGGTGAAGAAGAAGGAGTGGCTAACGGACTACGTGTCGTCCCTATAGAATCTGGGGGTTGCGGGGGCTCGTCGCCCAAGGCGCTGAGGAGGGTCTCTGCCAGAACGCTCTCTTCGGCACCCCGGCCTTAACCGCCCCCAGCGCCAGGGGAGGGTCTCTGCCAGGGGTGCTTGACGCAACACTCAGAGCGCCCCAGCCTGCACCCGCCTCGCGCGGGCGATCGGCGAGCCAGCCGCGCTGAGTGAGGTACATAAACGCGGGGGGGAAGAAGGAGGGGGTGGGGGGGGGAGGGGCTAACGGACTACGTGTCGTCCCTATAGAATCTGGGGGTTGCGGGGGCTCGTCGCCCAAGGCGCTGAGGAGGGTCTCTGCCGGAGCGCTCTTGTTGGCACCCCCGCCCTACCCGCCCCCAGCGCCAGGGGGTGCTTGACGGAGAGGACACCCATAGCCATACTTAAAGCACCCCGGCCTGCACCCGCCTAGCGCGGGCGATCGGCGAGCCAGCCGCGCTGAGTGAGTTACACGAATACCGAGGGAAAAAAGAAGGCGGGGAGGGGGCTAACGGACTACGTGTCGTCCCTGGAATCTGGGGGTTGCGGGGGCTCGTCGCCCAAGGCGCTGAGGAGGGTCTCTGCCAGAACGCTCTCTTCGGCACCCCGGCCTTACCCGCCCACAGCGCCAGGGGAGGGTCTCTGCCAGGGGTGCTTGACGCAACACTCAGAGCGCCCCAGCCTGCACCCGCCTCGCGCGGGCGATCGGCGAGCCAGCCGCGCTGAGTGAGGTACATAAACGCGGGGGGGGAAGAAGAAGGAGGGGGTGTGGCTAACGGACTACGTGTCGTCCCTATAGAATCTGGGGGTTGCGGGGGCTCGTCGCCCAAGGCGCTGAGGAGGGTCTCTGCCAGAACGCTCTCTTCGGCACCCTGGCCTTACCCGCCCATAGCGCCAGGGGAGGGTCTCTGCCAGGGGTGCTTGACGCAACACTCAGAGCGCCCCAGCCTGCACCCGCCTCGCGCGGGCGATCGGCGAGCCAGCCGCGCTGAGTAAGGTACACGAATACCGAGGGAAAAAAGAAGGCGGGGAGGGGGCTAACGGACTACGTGTCCTCCCTATAGAATCTGGGGGTTGCGGGGGCTCGTCGCCCAAGGCGCTGAGGAGGGTCTCTGCCAGAACGCTCTCTTCGGCACCCCGGCCTTACCCGCCCACAGCGCCAGGGGAGGGTCTCTGCCAGGGGTGCTTGACGCAACACTCAGAGCGCCCCAGCCTGCACCCGCCTCGCGCGAGCGATCGGCGAGCCAGCCGCGCTAAACATGGGACATTTAAGAAAGAGAAAGAAAAAAAAAGAAAAATAAAAAGAAAAATAAAAGAAACGCAAGGGGTGGGGTTGAAACCCCGGACGGGGCGTGACGCGAAGACTTACTTTCTACATTAAAGAGACGGCAGGGCGACACAAGGCCCCAACGACCAAACCAACTATGAAGACGCCAAGGTCGACCAGGGTGGTGAGTGGGGTGCTCTGAGAAGCTTACTCTTGCCCTGCCCTTTATTAGAAGCGATCGGCGACCTGCTCTGCCACATCACGTTCCACGTAAGGGGACTCGAGTCGGGCAGGGCGTCAGCGGTGGGCGAGGGGTGCCACCCTACCCCGCGGACGGGTCAAGCGAAGCTCTGCAGAACCGTCACTGACCGAACGGTGCATTAGGTGACGATCTGAGGCCAGAGGAAGCAAAGTTCATCTCCCAGAGGATTAACGCAACGGCAAAAAAAAAGAAGGAAAAGGGGTGCAACTGGTGGCAGGGCAGTGATGCTGAGGTTCTGGTAATTTTAAGGACAGAGGAAAGAAAGGCATAGGTAGAACATTAAAATGTAAGGGGGAATTGGTAAAAGAGTTTCAAGGAGCGGGTTGTAAATGGTACACTGGGCCACCGGAAAACAATACCACGCAATATTTTAAAAAAGAAACAATTGCGCTCCTGAAACGGTTCGCAGCAGCTTCATGACAACAGTAGTGATGCATCTGGACAGCTTCTCCTCTTGAGTTTCGTCATGATGATCCTGAAAGAGATGATAAAATAAGGTGAAAAAATTCTTCTGATTCGTGTTTGGTTGTATCAACACAAATTATCGAGGGAGCCAGTCTGCAACGCTAATAAATGAAATGGGTTGCATACCTTCCAAGCTGAGATTATACTTCATATCCCTGGTGAACCACTTAAGATGGAAAGCCTGCAACTCTTGGACCGAAGGGACAGCATAGAGAGGTGCAGCACTGCGTTAAGGATCCTAGAAAAGTTAAGAACCAGAACACACACAGTATATATTGTCTGTAAACTATTCAACCACCCATGCCTGACTTCAAAATGGAGAAAATTGCGACTGATGGCAAATGTGCATAATACCAAAAGCCTTCTGAAAGTACACATGCGGAAAAGAATGTCACAATATGGTACAGGTTCGGCACCAACTACCAGTTCAGGACTACGTGAGCAAACTCATTACCATAAAGGACACATGATTCGCACAGACAACAAAAGGTTGCTGCTACAAGGCACACTCGCATACAAGCAGGGTATGAGAAAGTGTCTTGACGAAAAACAACTATCACCATGACAGTTTCTCATACCCCACTCATGCTGTGTTACACTTAAGATACTGCTCATTTTCAAAGTACTCCAAAATACTTAGCTTTCACTTCGCAGTGTGACGAGGGAAAATTGTCCTGACAGTCTCAGAGTCCGCTGGCTCCAAGGTCCTGGAAGAGAGAAACACGAGTGAAATTCATACCTTTCAAACTAACTCAAGAAGTAGAGTGCTTACAACATATAACACAGAATCTCACCTCCTGAAAAGCAGCAGAGAAATGCAAGTAGAGAAAGATTGTTGATGGAGTTTTCCATAGTAAACGGCGTTCAGTTTGTAAAAAGTTGTTGTCTATCCTGTCGGGTTCGGGTGATGAGAGAGGTCGCCTAAGCTGTAATTTGAAAATAAAACAAAAGAGGTACATAGAATAGTGCCTCAAACAGATCTATGACAACTTCTCAACAGATCTGACAAAATTCACTGAGGCGTCATCACCAGCACTTGGAAAAAAAAAAACACTAACCGCACACACCCTGACTTGAATAAAATTCATTTAAAAAGGTAACAGTTATACATTCAAGTATTAAAATAAAATGAGGGTTTTAGTAAGGGAGACAATAAAACCAATCTGTAACAAACATCAAAAATATTCAATACCAACTGACGATACAATTCTTAATGAACATTCATAAAAAAGAGACTGCAAATGTGTGGGTCAAGGCAATAGACCATTCTTTAGATCACACCTCTGAAAGTAAGGTTGTGAAAAAAGGAAACAAAATGTTCTCTGAGTTGAATCACCTTATTCTAAAAAGCTGATTACTACAAGTAAGTTGTAATAATTTAAGCATTTCATACAACCAGTGGCCCACAAATGCAAAAATTTTTGCAATCTAATAAAGAAAATAAACTGATTTTTCAAAACCACGAATAAAAGTTACAGTAAAACCCGCTTATAACGTCACCCGCATATAACGTAATCCCCGATATAACGTAGTATTTTCGATATCCCGTCTCATTTCAGCCGTTTTCCACGTTAAAAATCCCGCTTAAAACGTAACCCGATACAACGTAATCCCCGTTATTACGTCACTTTAGGCCCGTCCCGAACCCGCTTACAACGTAAAATCGTCCTGAAAAAGGCCGAGCCGAGCGGCAAACTTGATTAAAAATGGTCAGAAATGATGAAACATTTTTCTTAGATAGAAACAAGTTATTTATTTTGTCAAACAAATTCTTTGGCAAGGCATATATGGCACTGTACTGAAGTGGTAAATCAATTGCTTAACTATAACTACTTGAAGAACTCATCCAAAGTTGTTTGCCTCTTTGTAGTAATTGACTTAGAAACAATTAATGTTTCCACCCTGTTAATTAAATCAAACGTATCGTCCGGTAGGTTGCCAAGCTGCGACAGGTAGCGGCGTACGTTGTCTAATGCTTCAATTCCAGCTTGGAACGTCAAAGGGGGAAGGACAGGTTCTTCCTCCTCGTCTTCGGCTTCGGCCTCGCTGCCCTCGTCGCTTGGCCGCACCATGGCAACAATTTCGGCATCAGTGAGCTCAGCGGACGTGCCCAGATCATCATCTGCCGTAACATACTGGCCGAAGTCAAGATCTTCGGGCAAGTCGAGGGCCTTGAGGACTTCATTCCATCTGAGGGAGAGGGAAGGCCGTTAGCATCGCTGTCCGTCACATGTTTCAATACGCTCCATGGTGTTGTAAGGGACTTACCTTTCAGCAACATCGTCGTCCATGGGCGGCAAGTCGCAGCGCTGGTCCTGCTCATCGTCCTCCAGGACACCGCCGTCCTCCAGGGCGTCGTCGACCTCCTGGGCGCCGTCGTCCTCCAGGGTGTCGTCGTCCTCCTGGGCGCCGTCGTCCTCCAGGGCGTCGTCGTCCTCCAGGGCGTCGTCGTCCTCCTCGGCACTGACGTCGTCCACCGCCTCTTCATCCTCGTCTGTGCTTACATTTACAGCACGCCGTCGACGGCCAGGGGCAGGGGTGCTTCTTGCTTGTGCAGCAGTGACGGTGGTGCAAGTGGCAGTGGCGCCGCCGTCCTTTTTGATGCCAGCTCGCTTGAAGCAGTTAGCCACTGTTTCGGGCTTAACTTGGCTCCACGCCCACTGAAACAAAATGATAATTTATTACAGGATACAGGAACTTATTTTAGCCCAAGCACAATTCGAAACTTACCATGAGGAAGTGCATGGCCTGCAGCAGATTAACATAAACATCTTTCTTCTGCAGAGGTCTTCCTGTGTCGAGAGCCCAGATGAGACGGCGGACCAACTTCTGGCGATAAAAGTGCTTCAAGTTTCGGATGACCCCTTGATCCATCGGCTGGAGCTTCGACGTCGTATTTTTGGGAAGGAATTCCACCTTGATATTAGTCAAGAAACCTAGAGTCGTAGGGTGGGCAGGGCAATTGTCAATTAGCAGCAATATTTTTCTTCTCTTGGCTCTCATTTTCCCATCCAGTCTTTTCAACCAGCCGATGAACTCCTCGCCATTCATCCAAGCTTTAGCATTAGAGGAGTACTGGCATGGCAGGGATCGGACGCCCGCGAAGCACCGCGGTTTCGCCGATTTGCCAATCACGAAGGGTTCCAGCTTGTCCGTCCCCGTCGCATTAGCACCGACCAGCACTGTGATTCTTGCCTTGCTCTGTTTTTGTCCGTGCGTATCCTTGTTGCTTAGAACCATAGACCGATCAGGCATTAAATTGTAGAACAGCCCCAGTTCATCTGCGTTGTATATGTCCTCCAGTTCGTAGTCCTTTATGATGTTGGGGAGGATTCGCTCGGACCATCGGCGGACAACAGCTTCATCAACCTCGGCTGATTCGCCGTGCAAATGCTTGAACATGACGTTGTTGCGGTCACGAAAGCGGGTGAGCCACCCATTAGATGCGGTGAACCCTTGAATGTCCAGTGCCAAGGCCAGGTCTTTTGCCTTTCTTTTTATCACAGAGCCATCAATTGGAGCTGCATGCTCGGCGCCGCGCACCTGGTGTATCCAGTGCTTTAGAGCTTTCTCCAACTCTGCATATTTCGACAGCTTCACTCGCCTCCTTTTCGCATTTCCTTCAATTGCAGCCTCCTTAATTTTCTGTCGGTCTGCCCAAATTGTCGTTAGGGTGGTGTAGGGAATGTCGAGTCGTTTGGCCAGTTTAGTCTTCGGAGTCTGCGGCTCAGCTTCTATCTGCTTGATAATTTCTAGCTTTGCTTCCAGAGTGATTTTGCTCCTCTTGCCTGGTTTTACGACGCCCTTCGGAGGCGACATTTTCACGTCCCGCACACGTTTCACTCATCAGATTTAATACACAACACTTCTCACCGAAACACGGAGAACAACAATCGTACTCAGTGACGAACACGGCTTGAGAAGAGGGTGGACGTCGGGGAGGGCGGGGTGGGCGGGTTGGGGGGCAGCAGAAGTGCATTCTAGGAAAGGGGATGCTGGTGGGGGGCTGCCTGGCCCGACGAGGTTGGCTCGGCACGGCACGGGCGGATAGGCACTCGGCGGGGTAATTCGTGTGATACGAAATGGCAAGACATGTCATAGTACTGAATTATAACGTAAAGACGCGGAGATTAACGGCTGAAATGGTATAACCCCCTCCCCCCCTAAAAAATCGTTAAATCGGGCGTTTTGGCGAATTTTAGACGGGAGCCCGGTTATAACATAATCCTCGTTATAACGTAGGTCCCGAACATTCCCGAGGGTCTACGTTATAAGCGGGTTTTACTGTATATATTTCACTTTGACTGTCAAAGTCAACGACAAAACATACCTCTCCTTGCCCTCTTCCTTTTGAAACTGGTATGCTTTGAAATTTACTTCCAGAAAAGGTCACATTGACTCTTGTAAAACTCGCAAGAAACAACGCCTTTACCCATCAGATTCAAACCTGAAACATGGAGAGAATTAAAATGCTGGCAGTCAAAACACATTACAAACTGTCTATTTACACTGCAGTTGCCAAATCTCAACCAACAAAGGCAACAACAAGTGAATTTGAATAGAAATCAAAGACTTATTTGGAGTGGCGTGTAATTGGCAAAGGCGCTTTAACCAAAACTAAGAAAACAAACAAGAATATACAACTGCAGATGGTAATGCGACACTTTCCAAACACACATCTCACAACCAAGCCTCATTTCAAGTAGGAGTGAATACAGAGTACAACAAAGAAAGCTCAGTCCTCAGTCTGGTGCATGACCCTTTCTTGATAAACCAAATCTATCATAGAGTTGTTGAAAAAGAGAGAAAATAAACACTGATCTGAGTCAAACTATTTTTAAGAGTTGCTCGCAGCACTACAGTTCTTAAATTAAAAGCATCTGACTCAACCAGTAGTCAAAATATGTAAAGAGAAATTCAGTGTATATGAAAGTTCAAAGTATGTGGGAAAAAAAAAGTGACATATTGCACTTTGATTGGCAAGCCAATGAGAAAACATACCTCTTGTTGTCCTCTCTTCGAAATAGATTTGCTCACTTCCAGAAATGGTCACACAGTCTCTAGAGAAACTCAGAAAATAATACCTCTGTTTATGGACTCCTTTCCTAAAACAAAACAAGTGGAAAAAAAAATTAATGGTAGGCATCATAAAACATTACAAAATTTCTCTTCATTTTCTACATGTCAAATTTCAAGTGACAAATACAACAGCAACCCCGTTTTGAATTCAAATCAGTACATAATCAGAACTGCATTTAAGCGCCAAAGACGCTTCTACCAAAATTCATCCAATCGAACAGAAAATTTCAACTCCAGCTTGTAATGTTACACTTTTCAAACATATATCTGATTACTGTGCTTCCTCTAAAGTAAGAATGGATATGGTCAACACAAAACAAACCAGAGTCAGCTAGATGAATCTTCCTCGATGAACCCTATTCCATAATTTAGTAGTTGGAAATGGAAAAAAATTGCAGATTAACTTGACTCAAATTACTCTTAAAACATGCTTGCTACATTAAAGTTGTCAACTTTAATCCATTTGATACTACCAGTACAGGTAAACTGCAAAAAAGTTTTTACTTTAGTGTGTTTCCATTCTAGACCGCAATACAGACTTCTAAAATCCGGGGAAAACTTCAGAGCACTTTCCAGTGCCAATCACAAGCCCATGAAAATAAATATACCCTCTTGTCTTTTAAATACATTTGCTCGGTGATTCACTTCCAGTAAAGATCACATCACATTGACTCTTGTGAAACTCAAAGCAAACAACACCTTTACCCACAAGATTTCAAACTGTAACAAAATATTTAAAAAAAAGGAACTTACTGTCACCAAAACACATGAGAAAACACTCTCTTTAGTCTGCAGTTGCCAAATCTCAACCAACAAAGGCAACAACAAGTGGATTTGAATACAAATCACTAATATACTTAGAGTGGCGTACCAGGGCTGCACATGCTTTCACCAACATTTAGTAAATAAACAAACATAGTCAACAGCAGGAGGTACTGTGACACTTTTCAAACACACATCTCACTACCAAGCTTGCTTTAAAGAAAAAATAATAATGGGGAGCAACAAAGTTACCTCGGTTTGGCACAAAATCATTTCTCGATTAACCCTTAACTTAAATTTGGTTGATGAAAAAATTAAGAAACTGCAGACTGACTTTAATCAAATTATTTTAAAAAGATGATCACGATATTCAAGTTGTGAAATAAAAATCCTTTTCCAAAACCGGAAGTCTACGCTTGTCATAAAAAACAAATGTAATGGTCCCACAGTACCACTGATCAAAGTGTCATTTAAAAGATGTGAAAAGTTACCTGAAAGAAATGAAATGGTATTAAAAATTACATGCTTTAAACGTACCTCACATCCAAACTCTTCTTTCAAATATGAAATCATAACTGCAACATTGATGGCACTGGCAGTATCGACTCATGTGTACTTGGCAAATTAGAACGCGTTCACTACTAAGAATCTTACCTAGAACAAAATATACAAAATCAATAGTAAAACTTATCAAAATACATTACAAAACTGCTCCATCCATTCCAGTTGTCACATTTCAAACACAACATATGCAACAGCAGACCCATTCCAAATCAAATCACCAACTAATGCACCAGGTGTTTCATTGGCAAATCCGTTCTCTAATAAGTTAATCAAAGTGACAAAAATATTCAACAGCGAGTGACACTGCAACCCACATCACACAACCATCTCATTACCATGCATATTTTATGAAGAAATGAGTGTGGTGAAAACCATGAAAACAACGAATAATCCTCATTCTCCTACTAAACCTTTCCTTGAACAAACACTAATCTCTCATTCAGTTGTTGAAAAAAGAAAGAAAATGCACACTGACCTGAGTTGAAAAGTTGAAACCATTTCACACAAACAGGAGTTAATCAGTGTGAAAAACATCCACTTCGGGGCACTTCCATAGAGGACTCCTCAACTAAATTGAAAGACATAAGTCGAAGAATCCAGTGACATTGTCAGGTACATGATGAGATAAAAACATACCTCTGATTGTACTTGAAAATAGATTTTCTTAGTGCATCTCTTTCAGAGAACGCCACTCTTTTTCTTGTAAAAAAATACAACTTGGCAACGGTAAGTCCTTCAATTATAGGATTGTAGCCTGCAAAAAAAAATATACACAATCATTAATGTTTGTTCTTAAAATGCATTAGAAACCTTCTCTTAACACTGCACTTGTCAAATTATAAGCATCGAATGCAACAACAAGTCGATTTGGCATTGAAATCGAAAACATCAACAGAAGCGTTGAACTGCAATATGCATTATTATCAAAACGTTAATTATATTTATTTAAAAAGAAAAGGAAATAGGCTGAAAAAAATTATGCATTGCAGCTACTTTCAATAATGCAACTTGAAGCACAATACATTGGCCATTTTTTTATTTTTTTTATTTTTTACAATGAACCTTGTTACAAATACCCGAACACAAACATCGAGACAGTTCACCTCTAAGTTTTCGACTTGCATTTCTGTTTTAAAACTCGTCACTACAACCAGAGCGACTAACCTCGGTAACTTACATGTCTTTGCGATTAAATAGGCGCTCAATTCTAGTGTAAAGTGACCAATTACCCTGAACTTCACTTAAAAGACCGGCGAAAACGTAAGCTCGGCTAGGTTAGTCGGCCACCGGCTGGCCACCTTTCTTTACAAAACTAACCGTCCTTCGAAAAGCTCCACAGGAAAAACTTGCGACAAGCGTTTCAAAGACGCCACAGACCTTCAATTATCTGATACATAAACTCTTGGAGTCCGCGAAAACACAGTTTTCACGAATTTCTTTGAAGAAGGCAGCAGCCCAGGCGCTTCACTGGCAGCTGGCAGCGGCTCGCAGCTCGCTCAGCTCAGCTCCGCTCGGCACAAGAGAAGGGTGGGCGGGGCGGGGGCGGGGGGCGGGGCAGAAGCTGTCTCGCAGCGCTCGCAGCTGATGACAGGGGGAAAGGGGGCGGGGGGGGGGGAGGGGGCATTAAGAGGGAATGCTCAAAGCCGCCACACCTTGATAAATGCGTGAAACTCGATAGTCCCCCAGCTGTAATATTGGATGGAACGTGACAATTTCCGCAGGAATTGAAAGACAGTTGAAGTTGCAATTGTACCATAGAGCAGACCGTCCTGAACCTGTGTGCCGTGCTATCACCGCTCAGTCAGAGGACGTCGCGTCGGGGACACGAGTCGTGCACGTCGTGCAGCGCCTCACCAACCTCGAGCCTGTAAGCTGATTCCGCAGCGCGCGCGAATCCCTCCTGCTCTACCTGTCCTTGTCACACTCATGGGTATCGGCCACTCGGAGGGAGAAGGAGGACCCTCGCGCAGGCCCCTCGCGGGGGAGAAAACCCCCTCGCGTGCGCTGCGGAATCAGCTTACTGGCTAGCCGTAAGGGAGCGCGACCCCGACGCGCCAGCCTAGCCGACCCGGACCGGCAGGTCCCGGGTATGCAGACGGGGTTCTCGGGGACCCCGGCCGGAGCGCTCTCCGTGCCGCGGTGGGCGCCGACGCCGTCAGGGCGCTGGCGCTCAACACGCCTAGCCGACCCGGCTCGGCCGGCCCGCGGCAGGCTGTCGGCCTCGCTGACGGGGTCTTCGCGGCAGCCAGGGCGCTCACCACGCCGCGGCAGGCGTCGGCGCGCGGCTAGTCAGCGGACGACATTGGCCTCCCGCCGCCGGCTTGCGGGCGCTTGCTGCCCCTCCAGCGGTGATGGTCTCTCTTGGTCCACGGTCTGATTGGTGGGTGACGTCACGCGAGCGCCGGTGGCGCCGATATGCCCCAGGGGAGCGCCTGGAGGGTGATTCCGCACACTGATTTCGTCGCTCTTTCCTTATCGCACTCATGGGGCTCGGTCATAAGGTGCAAGAGAGAGAGAGCACTACAAAACGGTGTTCGAAATCGCCTTGCTGCTGCTAACGGTCCGGCTCGTCGAGGACCTTCTTGCGGGAGCGGAGCACATGCGGTTCGAAGTCATGGGCGTCGGGTGTGCTGGTGGTGATGAAGTAGTGCACCGCCGCTGCTGAAGCCCACAGCGTCGCCCCCTGCTCCTCCTCCGACTTTGCTGCAGCAAGACGCTCGGTCCCGGCCACCAACGAGTGTCCTCTGCCAGGACTTCCGGCACCCCAAATGATCTTTGCCTCCCCACCCGACAGGACACCACACGGTGCTGCAGCTCGTCCGGCACCAGGAAGTTCCTCGAGTGCGAGAGAGACAGAGTGACAAAACGCATTTGCGGAATCAGTCTGCCGAGGGGCCTATCTACGACGAGGAGGCGGACTGCTCCATCTGGCGGAGCAGCGCGGAGTGCAGCTGGCTCACCGGCGCGGTCCTCATCATCAACAAGGCCAAGAAGCGCCGCCTGCAGTACGCGGGGCACGTGGCGCGCAGCTCCCCAGCGAACTGCGCGATGCTAGAGACCTCTCAGCATCCTCGTGGTTCTCGCCCTCACGGCTCTCCGCGGAAGCGGCTCTTCGACCAGGTGGCCCAGGACGCGCGCTCCCTTCAGGTGGAGAACTGGATGGGGGCGGCGCAGGCCCGGGACGCCTGGCGCACCACCACCTTCGGCATCGAGGAGCAGCCGGACCCCTACGAGGCTGCGCGGCAGGCCGCGAAGAGGCGGAAGGCGGAGCGAGACGCGGCCCGGGCCGCAGCGCGGCAGCTGGACTTCGGTGACAACCCGTAAAGTGGTATGCATGGCCAGGATCATCGGACTCCTCCGCTTACCTGCCAACGCCCAACGCGTTAGTGAGGGGTTTACACTGGAAACCAGACAAGCGCGATCCCTCGGGCTCGAGCCCTGGTGGAAGGGCCTCGCAAGTAGCCGACTCCGGTCGGTGAACAACCTTGGGTCATTTGTGGCCTGGTTCTCTCAAGTGAAGTGATGTCACGCGGGGCCACGCCGCCGCTGCCAGCCATGCTGCCAGCGCTGCGTGGACGGTCTTGAAGCGCGCCGCAATCACCGGAACTCGCCGCGCTGGTCTTCCCTGTAGGTCAGGGGTCTGTAACTTAACATAACACACATCACTTGTTAGTTACAAATTTTAACAAAGTCGAAAATAAAGTTTTAATGTAAGTTAAATAACGTAACGAATTGGAATTGGTTATTCTCATAACGTTTTCGGTGTAACCAATTACTTCAACGTTAAACGCCACTTTCGCTTATTTTGTGGCTGATATCGCGCAGACACGAAAAAAGAAATAACGAACAATTCCTTCTCTTACACATGTGTGTTAAATCTATAACTGGTTACTTTACATCGACTGTGAATACGTTAATTCTAGAACTGTTACGTGCCATACTACGCGTTATCAGTTAATGGGTATAACAATAACGGTTAACTTAACGTTAAGAGGTGCTTTTGTGATAAGTTACGGACCCCTGCTGTAGGTGGTAAGTTATTTACCAGTGCGAAATAGTTACATCGAAACGATATCGGACTTATATCGTCGTCGGTATACTGTCGATAATCGTGTCGAATCGATGCTATGATGATCTTGAAATTGACACATTTCCGATAATTTAAATCAGTTAGATGTTGATTCGATATCGCATCAATGTCGATTTCTCAACTCCTCGCTCTGTCTCTCTCGCACTCATCAGGTACGCCGTATAGATGCGAGACACCTTTATGCGAGAGTGACAGACAGGGAGCGCACTGGGCAGGTAAGAGCCTAGTCGGGATTTTGGACAAGAGGGCCCGGAATTGCCTACCTTCCAGGGGCAAACACTAATTGTGATGTATTAGATGAGAAATATGTTCTGAAGTATGCAGTATGCAGTGTTCATAAAGGCATAAAATGATAAATAAGCTATTTCAGAGAACGGGTAAAGAAGAACATCACGAATAACAAAAGCGCATGCGTAGACGTGGAGTGGGGGAGCCAGAGGTTGGGGTGGGGGGCGCCCACGCATGCGCCGTAGCGCTTCTGTTATTCGTGCTCTTCTTCTTTACCCGTTCTCTGAAATAGCTTATTACAAGGCATCTGAAATTGGCATTTATTAAGCATTCTAAGTTAACCACGCGGGCCGTGCGGCCATGCTCACAGGGGCGGATCTACCTTAGAGCTCGAAACGGGGCAAAACGTCCGGGTTGCCTTCTTTCAGGGGAGCCTCAACAAATCGACTAAAAATGTAACGCCTTAGAATTTAGTGTTCCCAATAAAAATGAAACTCTTTAAATACTTTTTTTTTTACTTAAGAATAAGCGCGTACCGTGTAGACCTAAATTCATTAGCTGCATGTCAGAGAGACGTAGTTCATGGCGAAGTGAGGAAAAACCAAGTGTGCAACTGTTCAACACTTGTAAGATTGTGAACTCCAAGTTTATCGCGGGAAAGTGTTCAACTAAACAGCCGTGCGATTGCAACTGCTCAACCCCACGTCTGTGCACTTATTATAATGTTCGACTCGGCAGTTGTGCTCTTGTAAGTGTTTAACTGCGCCGGACAACACTTTCGTTCTTGAAGACTTCCATGAGTGCAACTGTCGAGTAGAACACCAACAAGTGTAAAATTAGCGAGTTAAACTGTCGCTATTGCTCACTGTGGGTTGAACACGTGTACAGGTAAAACTGGGAGTTACACACTTACAAGTGCCTTGGTTTCACAGTATAAATTTTCGATTTCATGTTATAGAAGAGGTGGCCAAATAGAGCGGGTCCTGTAAGAATCATTCAAAAATTACCACGCCAAAGCGGGTTAACAATGAAAAAAGATGAAATTGGTAAAAGATGCGAGCAACGAGCCGGACTGAAATAAGCCCGCTCTAAAGCTTTTTCAAAGCAGAAGGGCGGGCTAAAAATGGACCAAATAGGGCCGATTTCGGTATTACATATCACGAGCGGGACGAGCGAAAAGAAAATTGACTTACTTAGGAAACACAAGCAGAAGCAAGGACTTACACCAATTTTAAGGTGTGCGCACATGGATGGACTGGGGGTTCAGGGGCCCAGTGCCATGCTGTTTGCCTACCTGACAGGAGCGGAAAAGGGGCAATCGGAAAAAGAGACGCTTCATTATTGTCAGGGCATTTGGAAAGTGTCGATTTTTTTTAAAGAAGGGGCGTCGATCAGTCGATTTTTTTTTGAGTAGGAGGGAGGTTGTGAAAGTTGCCTATCTACAAGGGGTCACTGTCGTAAGCATACTGTTTCAGAATGAACATTCTTTCAATTTTAAGCAAGATGTTGAGAAAAGTGGGTTCTACTTTCAATCTTCACAATAAATAGAAAGATGAGAAGCGCAATCTCATCTAATTTGAGGGGATAGACGATACGGAAACTGTATCTTAAACATAAAGACCCACGTGTTAATTCGCGAGCGGATCGAGCTAGAAAAATTACATTAATTAATCTGCATGTTACTATAACATGGAACACTCGACAGAAAATTGGCAAAAATATTGTAAATGCAATCGACAATACTCAGAGGATGTAGCCTGCTCGTGCCACAACTAATTAGCCTATTTGTCGTGACTCGATTTAAATCAGAAACCGCGAGCGAAGCGAGCGAGAAGCCAGTGACAAAGTTTTGTTCTCTACAGCTAACGTTCAGTTTTAGACGAGTTTTTAACGTTACGTTTTTCCCCCTGGGCCCCTGCTGGCCGAAAGTGTGTGTGAGGGGGGGCGGGGGGCGGGCACTGTCCCGCTGTGCCCAGTCCCCCTCCGTCGACGCCTCTGCTGCTTTTAAACAAATAGCAATACAAATACGAACATGAACAGGAACTGTGAGACTAGAAGTATCTTCATCTCTGATGAAGACTCGTCAAAAATATTAAATTCCCACTAAAATACATTGGAAAGACAAAGGTGCGCTATAATGGCTCTCAAAGGTACTAATTCAATAGCACCTTTCGCAAGGCACCCTTAACACCCTTAGAGGCCAGTAGCGCCTTTGAAAGGGCACTATTTCACTAACACCTCTAAAAAGGCATTTGATAGCACCTTTGTTTTTCCAGAGTAATAGTGCATATTCCGTTTATGTACCAGGTGGCTGACGGACCCCGGGCACTTTTTGTGCAATGCAACCCGCCCGCACCGCTCCATCCGGGACTGCATACCCATCAGGCGCCGGGGACCGGCTCCAAGCGCGGACGCTCCGCTCCGCCACTGTTGTTACAGCCAACGCCCCCAAAGGGCCCTCTCGCGGTTCGCGCTGTCCCCGGTAGGGCGTTACAAGGGGGAGGTTTGCGGTTTCGCGGGAGTAACGCGCGCGAGTCCTCGGGGAAAGCTCACGGTCCGCGCGTCCTGCCGCGCGGGAATCTCGCGTACTTTGGATCTGGATCCTCCGCGGGTCATTCGCAGACTGCAAGCTAACGACGAGAAGGGATCTGGGGACCGCGACCTTCCCCCGCGGAGGATCCGTGGTTCGTGAGATACCCCCACGGAGGGACCTGTGGACCGCGAGCCTATTGCTTTCGCCGGAAAGGTTTTTATTTCTTTTTATTCTTGACGATGGCCCCTTATAGGAGCAGCTGATCCTGTCGAACCAATTTTCACCAAATTTGCATGAGAAATACAACGAAAAATTAGAAAATTTCTGCCGTATGTTCAATGTACGTTTTTGCATGAAACGCGTTTGCATCCCGTCTATCTGTGGTAATTTCCAGCCGAGCACCCGTCGGTATAGTTGGAGAGTTGGAGAGGCTCGGCTCCTTCGGCGCGCTGAGGAGGAGCGCGGCGGAAAGGCGGGGGGCGGGGGGGCTGTTGATTCAACTGATGCGCAGTAGTTCATTCAAAACCTAAATTTAAAAGAACACGATATAGTACAAATGTCACTTACGCGCTTGAATGATTATCGCACAATGAGCCTACAGTTCAATAATGAAGGTGATCGCACTTATCTGTACCGAAAAGGTAATTTATAATTTGTTCAATGTACAAGGCTGAATAGGGTATTCAGCTGTAACGAAACCGGAACCTAAAGAAGAAAAGCACGACTCGGCTCTGTTTCCTCCTTCTCGCTCATTGGCTGATGGCTACACTGATGTCACCGTTGACCAATCAGGGCCCAGGAGAAAACAGATCTGTCGGTCGTGCTTTTCTTACCTAGGTTCCGGTTTCGTTCCAGCGGAATACCCTATTATTTTTCCTCTTTTCCGCCTCTTTTCGGGGGCACAAAAGCCCCAGGGGGATCACTTGTCGTTCCACCACCCTCCCTCACCCCTTCCAATCCGCCCCTGCATTCTCAAGGGCTGGTGCTGGGTGGCTGCGTGTTGGAGCACGGGCTCGAAGCCAGGCACCGGCACCAGCCCTTCAGGTGGTCCGTCTTTGGCGGGCCAGATGCAAACAAAAACCCAGAACCCAGAAATATGTAGTAGCGTTTGTTGATGACATGACAGCTTTGACAATGACGATCACAAAATTTAATATATCTATGGGCAAAACGCCGCCGCGATGCGCAGTTCACTTTAACATACTCGTGAATCATGATGATATTTAAATGTGTCAAAGCCATAACTTGTATGAATCATGTATTATGCATTGTATGACTATCAGCATTGTTCATTAATTGTAGCAATGGTGAGTTAAAAATTAACAATAATAATAATAATGAATACAAATGTTACTTTCACAAATCATCTTTCCACATGAAATATATGTATATTTACAAACATACTAAAGCCTAAAAATGAAAAATGACAACATTTCATAAACATCAAGATCTTACAGACAATCTGTCCTATAAACAATTCAAAAAGAAAACTTTTATGGAATAATGTTATTGAGGCACGAGCAAGCTCTCAGATAGACTTTCACATTATTCCTGTTCATTCAGAGTTGTAAGAACTAGGGACAACATCTCCATTCAACACCAAATTTCAGTCTTCTATCAATTAACTTGATCCCTCGACCAATAACTGAACTGAGCTTGTGCATGGCTTCTATGAAATCTCTAGTAAGGCACAACAGAGGCAACTCTCCTTTTTTATCCTACTGAAGTAAATGGTTTCTCAGTAACTAAAATCTGAAAAATGTGTAAGAACATGACATATTATACTTGTATCAATAGCATTTAAGAATAAAGAATATGATGGTAGCCAAATCGGAACAACTTCTTTTTCTAATTGCAAGCAAATCAGGAATTACTTTATCAGCGGAATAAATATATGAGGACAAAAAAAGCCATACTGCTAGGTCAGAAACAGCAACAACAAAATTTTGCATCTTGTACAAATGTTTGGGAATGTTCCCCCTTCAATGTCCACATTTTCCATGGAAAAATTCTTGTTCATATGACGTAAGCACGCAACAAACTGTGTTCCATCAACTTCAGTAGACTACATTTTTCAGCTTGAAATCTGAACTGCAAAATTAAGGATCCTGATATCCTTCAACAGATGCAGCTGTTCTTCAGTTCAATAGTATTTAACATGCCATGAAATTAGATATTACGAGATACGACATTGAAATGCAATTTATGCCCCACTATCTGATAAGTTTTTCTACCACTGATGTGGATTGTGAGGAGGCATCTGCTGAGGGTGCATAGGCTGGTATGGAGGATACCCAGGGTACTGAGGTTGTGGCGGAATGGGATACCCACCATATCCTACCAGAGAAGAGGAAATCTTACTCAAAGTGTACTATGAAAAGGGCAGTACATGCTTCCTTGAAAATAGAAAAAGACGATCTACATAAAACTGCCGTCATGAATCTCAATTTCATTTAAAAGTAATTGAGCCACAGCAATAACGCCTTATTAACATAGACATTATGTTCCTACAGAACACCACAAATTGCAGACAACAAAGAAAGCTCTACGTCTATATTTTATCACACCTTCAGGGGGTGTACGGTACATTACTGTACGTACACCCGCATGAACCTGGTGATTGGTTGCCTGCAATTTGGGCACTGACGCCGTGCCAGCCCTGCGGAGCACTGCCTACATAGGCAGACGTGGCCGCACGGCACACAAGCCAACTCGGTCACGGCGCCGAGGCACACCGAGCATGTATTTGGCGGCCGCGCGTCCACGGGCTGCCCTGGTGCATGTTGAGGCGCGGGTTGGGGCCGTGGTGGAGGCGGCGGTGGAGGCGGCGGTGGAGGCGGTGGTGGAGGCGGTGGTGCGTCCACCTCCTCCACGTGCAGCAGGAGGCGGCGTCCCACGCCGTCGAAGTAGGTCCCCAAGGTCATAAAGTCCTCCTCATAGACCTCTGGGCCGTCAGGCTCCCGCACGCGGAAGCCCCAGGGGGCATCCTCCTGGGACTCCACCGCTGTCCTCACGTGGTCGAGCGAGATGTTCCCCGGGAGTCTGACGACCCACCGTCGGCCCGTGGGGAAGACGAATGCGAGGGTGAACTCATCGCCGGCTGCGGCTGGAGGCACACCTTCCATTACCGCGACGGCAGCAGCACGACGAGCAGCCAGGGCCTGCGCCAGCCTCTCCTCTGCAGCCGCCTGCTCCTGCTGTTGCCGATCGGCCTGCTGGCGCAGGCGGTCCCGCTCCTGGTCGGCGGCGAGGCCCTCGGCATACTCCGCGTCCTGTTGCGCCCGCAGCCTACGGGCCTCAGCCAGCTGAGGATCTGCAGCAGGGGCGGCAGCGGCGGCTGGCACGGGCACCGGAGCCCAGGGTCGGGCCGCCTCCAACTCCTCATCGGACAAGACGAGAACTATAGAACATAAATATCATGTAAGGTGTATATTGGTGCTGAAATCACAACAAATAAAATGGTGAACTGTGCTATAAAAAGTCAGCAAGTGCAATGCTATTCGATCACTCTGTGACGTAGATAACGGTGTGACGTCACACCCTTTTTAGGCGAAAAATGTCACAGTGATCAGTAGGTGATGTCACAATCGTTTGAAAGTGTATCGTCCCAACAATGCGGACCGAATTTCGCACTCATATTGATGAGAATGTGGGAATGTTATATAACAGAATGTCACAGTTTTCACATTGAAAAGAATGTGACATCACAGTAATTGATTCACATTATACTTTTTCACAATCACTCGTGCACGCTTGGACGACGCGGTCAAACCATTTAAAAAACTGTTAGGTATGCACAGAGAAATGTTATGCACAATTTTTAAAAAAAACCTTGCAGACCTATGCGCAAGACTATCTTACGCAAAATTTCTTACGGCATGAAGGTGCGCATGCACTGTTAAGGAACGTCAAAAAGTGATATTAAAAATGGCAGGAAAATGGCGTTTACCAGCGAACGCCAATAGTTTAGCATTAAAAATGGCCATCGCGGTAACAGTGTGAGAGTCAGAATGTTTTACGAAACTTATGCATGTAGTAACGTAACTCTACACATTGAAGTCGTGCCTTAACGACATTTGCCATTATTTTTTTTATTTTTTTTGCGTAACTCTCCCGATTATCAATCACAGTACGGCGCCATGGTAAACGTAGTGTACAGGGTGGCGCGTTTGCCCCGGCCGTTAGGAAAAAGAGGCAGGCCCGTCACAGTACGCTCTCGAGCCGTGGCCTGTACGGGAGCGGCCAGGGCATCGCTCTCTCACTCGCACGAAACCTCCGTCTCGTTGTGAACTAGATCTAGTCGTTGTGAGGCGGAGGGAGGTGCGGGGCGAGGCGGGCCCCCTTCACTGCTCTAGTGCACAGCGGGGGCCTAGAGCGCCTGGAGCAGTGGACGCAGTGGAGGAGGCCCTCCCCGCCCTGCCCCGCCCCTCCCGCCACCTCAGAACGAGACGGAGCTATCGTGCGAGTGAGAGAGCGATGGCCAGACCGCTCCTGTACCGCGCCCGGCTCGAGAGCATGCTCTGGCGGGTCTCCCTACCTTCCCAAACGGCCGCGCCACCCTATATAATGCGGTTTTAGTTAACACTCCACCCTTGCTACCCGGGAACATTTAGGCAGTAAGTGGATAAGGTGCTTGAACGTACCGTCCTCAGGGCCGACATCTGGGCCCAACATTGGAGCTTCGTCGTCCTCGTCGGAGACATTCTCGTCAATCCCTGGCAATTTAAGAAGCGTGTTAATGAAGCAAGTCAAACGCGCACTACTAATCACAGAGCTACAATAAAGTGTTTCTTACCAAGAGGGCGAATTCCGCGCACCGCACCGCGTCCCGGGCCCGCACGGGCAAGCCTCGGCCTTCCCCTGGGCCGTCGTGGGGGGGTGTTTCCCGTCGGCACTCGGCGGGGTCGGCCGACAGGGCGCCGTTGACGGGGAGGGCTGTTCCGTGGCAGTCGCCTCGGTCTGCCACGCCTCCTCTGCCAAGCGGGTTCACCGTTTCTCTGCCTCGCCACGGCCGCCTGCTCCTCACGACGCGGAGATCCTGCAGAAAACCAATGTAATCATATTATGTGGATTTTAGTGCCGCGCATCCGACCGCGGACGTCCACTCCTGCGGTGTCCGGCAGGCTGACCATCGCGACGAGGAGAATCTGTTCGAAAACCAAGATACTTCTCAGTAATACTTTTACGACCTCCGGGAGTCGCAGCCGTTGCAGCACTTTCCAGGTATTACACACTCAATATTTAGTGACATTATTTTTGCACTTCTGTGCACAGAACCAGCCGAGCACAATAATGTAGGACAAATTTGGTCACAATTATGCACATATAGTACGCAAGTATGCACAAAGTGTTCAAGATATCGTCATTGGTACAAATTTGTGCATAATTGCAGCATATATCATTCCATATCACCTTGACCATCACAAAAGTACACTGTACCAAAATCCGAAGCGAAATCGTATCCCAAAGATAAATAGAGAATCAGAGGGTGTCGGGGGAAAAAATTGATCCCTTGATTTGTCAACTGATACTAGCAACATATCTGCATGAATAATGGATTTACACATTTTGTAATATTTTTTTTTTTGACTCACAAATTTGTGCACAAATTTGAATGTGTAAGTGTACGCATGGTTCCATGTACAAATCCAATGGGCGTGAAACGTACCTCTGTCAGGAGCCGGCGCACGATCTGGGATGGGCGGTGAGATGACGAAAGGCTGCTGCGGGCTCCTACGCCCGGGTGTGAGTGGCCTCTGCGGTGTGACAGGCGAAGGCGTTCGATGGAGGCCGGCAGGAGAACGCGCGTCATCAGGGATAGGAGACCCCACAGCTCGTTCTGAATTCGTAAAGTTGAAATCACAATATTACTGAGGGTGGGCTTGTGGAACAGGAGTACAAAATTTCCTACTCTGTGATCAAGTTTCTGAGACATCACATTCTTTTTAAAGTGAAAACTGTCATATTACTCTGGATATTATTGTCACATTCCTCTAAATGTGTCACACTGAAAAAACGGCGTCCTGGTTTCCAAGCAGTTTTGGAAAAACCAAGCAGCTCTTATGGAGCAAATACACAGGATTTCCGAGGCTGCTTGAAAACCAAGACGAGGTTTTTTCCGTGCAGTAAATTTCATCCCGCGCAGTCTGCCCGACTCACGTTCAAAGGAAAGTGCACTCTACCCAAACCACATTCATTCTTTTTCGTGTGAAAACTGTCATTCCAGTTTGCGAGTTTGCCGAGGGGTCTTGTCGAGTACTCCCTTGCATAATGTACACACGAGTATTTTGAGTGTAGGAGAGTGCTCGCGAGTAATATGGCGAGTATTCGTGAGTATTAGCGACTTTTGGCGAGTATTGTGCGAATAGTAGTGTGTATTGGCAAGTGGAGGCGAGTAATGGAACAGAGTATAGGCGATTATTTCACGAGTAATTTGCTTTAAGAAATGGCGAGTAATGACGAGTAATGGTGACTAATGATGAGTAATGATGAGAAAAGCCGAGTAATTTTCCTTGCGTGCACACTAGTAACGAAGTGGTGGACCCCTCGGCCGTAGAAAAAGACGGTTGAATGATGTGAGCAAACTGTAAACTGCTTGGCCAATGTAAATGGTTTTGTCGCAGTACACACGTAATATTTATGCATATTATTTGTGAACTTTTCCGCACGAAACTAAACATGCACGCAACTATGTAATACAAATTTGTTCTCAATTATGTACAAAATGTAATAGTTTGACACTGAAAAAATATTGCAATCAGAACGAGAAATTTATCAGTTATTTAAAAAATGCAACGTCACACTCGACAGAATGCGAATCGTGTCACGTTCGTTGAAACAATTTGTCGCGTTCGTTAGTATGTAAATGTGACGTCACCGTTTTAATAAAAATCGATTCACGTTCGTTGAAATACCAGGTGGCTGACGGACGCCGTGCACTTTTTGTACTATGCAACCCGCCCGCACCGCTCCATCCGGGACTGCATACCCATCAGGCGCTGGGGACCGGCTCCAAGCGCGGACGCTCCGCTCCGCCACTGTTATTGCAGCGAACGCCCCGAAAGGGCCCTCTCGCGGTTCGCGCGGTCTACGGTAGGGCGTTACAGGGGGGAGGTTCGTGGTTTCGCGATCGTAACCCGCGAGTCCGCCGGGAAAGCTCGCGGTCCGCGCGTCCTGCCGCGCAGGAATCTCGCGTACCGCGGATGCTCCGTGGGTCCTTCGGGGACTGCGAGCAACCCACGAGAAGGATCCGCGGACCTCGACCTTCCCCCGCGGAGGATCCGCGGTTCGCGAGATACCCCCACGGAGCGACTCGCAGACCGCGAGCTCTCCCGGCGGACTTGCGGGTTACTCCCGAGAAACCGTGAACCTCCCCCCCATTAACGCCCTACCGTAGACCGCGCGAACCGCGAGAGGGCCCTTTCGGGACGATGGCTGCAACATCAGTGCCGGAGCGGAGCGTCCAGGCTTGGAGCCGGTCCCCGGCGCCTGATGGGTATGCAGTCCCGGATGGAGCGGTGCGGGCGGGTTGCATAGTGCAAAAAGTGCAAGGCGTCCGTCAGCCACCTGGTATTGACTCATTCGTTAGCATGTGAATCTAAGGATAGGAGGTGGAAAGAAGGGTAGGAGGTTCAGCCGATTGATACTGAAACAAACGTGACATAGATCACACTAACGAACGAGACGTCACATCCCCTGATAAACAGCGTATTTTTAAGGAAAATGGGAATTCTGTCTTGTTAAAAAGAAAAAAAAGAAATAGGATCTGATGTCAAATTACTGGGAAGTAAACTTGAATCAAGAAAACT
The DNA here is from genome assembly GCA_029379305.1 of Frankliniella fusca. Lineage (NCBI taxonomy): Eukaryota > Metazoa > Arthropoda > Insecta > Thysanoptera > Thripidae > Frankliniella > Frankliniella fusca. Next base: position 283,117 of record JAHWGI010001433.1, read on the forward strand.
GGTTAACTTGTTTAGCCCCGTTTTAAGAAAATATTTTCCTCGGTGTACTTGTGGAGCCTCGAAAATGATACGAGTATTTCACTTACCGCCACGCTGGACAGGCTCCTGGACAGCAACGGGCGTCATTGGCCGCTGCGCTGCTGGCTCTGGCAGGTCCAATTCTTCCGTTCCGCCAGCACGTGCAGCAGGTCCTGGCACAGGCGACACCGCATCCCGCTCTGAGTTTGCAAAAATAAAATGGCGAGACTGAAATTGCTCTCATAAATTGGCGTGACACATGTCACATTAGTTTTTCCAGTTTCATGTCCTGTTTACTGCTCCCTTTTTTTCAAATTTAATATGGTATTTTTCTGAGAGCACAACAAATTTCGGAAGTTTTCATTTTGAATACCGGAGGCAGCTCGTGCTCCTCTATGCACCCCAACAATAGAGGCCGATCGCAGATCGCGAACAAGGCCTGAGCAGGGCTAGGATTAAGTGTGTGCTTACCACCACGCTGGCCAAGCTCATCTATTTCCGCACGCAATGCGGCTCTTCTAATTTGGTCCCGACGGCGAGCGGCATGGAATCCAACGGGAAAATCTGGCTGAGCTGATGTTGAAGGTGCGTTGCCCTAGAACACATAGTATCACATTTGGATATTTCGTCCAACATTTGACCGAATAAATAGGAATGTAAAACAGTCGCAAAACGGAGGCGGAAGCAGCAGCCTCCAGCTGCAGAGGCAGAGGCAGTCCTGGAATTACGGCTGTGTGATATCCGACAGCAATGAAAACTCTCAACAATTTCAGTTATCGAAGTTTCGATAATGCGTTTTTTGGTCGGTTCGCGGTATCGATATTTTTCAAAGTACCGAAATTTTGTGTTCTATAATTTCGGTATTTCGATACTTTGATATTTCAGTACCTTTGGTACTTCGATAAATTTTGATGTCGTGGTACGTTTTGGCAAGCCCTTTTCCGCAACATTCAGTAGGCTCGTTGTGCAATGGACATTCGAGCACTGCTTTTACATTTTTATTTTAACGTGTCGTTCGAAATTTTTCTTATTGAACTACTGTGCATAAGTTACATTAGCAAGTCCTCGGCCACGGTCCTTCTCCCCTGCGCGCCGCGCCAAGGGGGTCGAGCACCCGCAACAATGGCGACTCGGCTCGGCTCCCCTTTCCACGCTGTTTTTCCGAGACAAGTCGAGTAATTATTACCATAGAAACAGAGATTTTAGATCGAAATTTCTCAAAATTGGCCACCTACTTTGGGCTGGCATTTTAGCAGGGAACTTAGGAGATCGAGTTCTATTTCTCTGCCAAGTCTTATCAAAATCCTCCAGAAAAGTCAGGATTTAGGTAAGGGGCTGTGTTAATAAAAAAAAAAGTATTCGGGTCCGCCGACAAAACCAAAAGGCTACTTCGGGCCTTAAAAAAAAAGTTATCGGATCCGCCGACAAAACAATAAGACTACTTCGTGCCTAAAAATAGCCGACCATGATGTTGTTGTACTTGATTTTGTCGTTGCACTAAACATGCAGTACCCGTGACAAATGGTTTGCTCTGGTGACTGTGTTTTTTTTTCCGGCCAACTACATTGTTGGTACTTGAAATTCTTTTAATGAGAAAAGTAAGAAACCATGTTCTTGGCTCCCTGACAGTACCCTAAATGGTCCGAATTAGCGAGTTCTACGGTGCGATGGATTTAGGCCACTATAAAATAGTAAATCTTATACTCACAAGCTCATCGGCTTCCATGGAAAGGAGGCGCATGAGATCCTCAGGAGGTGGGGGTGGTTCAGGCAGCACCGCAACCACATCAAATGGTCGCCACAGACCACCACGCTCAGGTGCAGCTGCTGCGGCCCTTGGTAGAGGTGGTGGGGGCCTTAGGATGTCCTCGGCTGCAGGGCCTCGCTGAACGGGCGGTGGTAGACCAGGTGGTGGAGGTGGAGGCAGCACGATGTCCTGGGCGGGCTGCTGCTGGGGTGGTGGAGCTGCTGCGTCCCCTGGTGGAGGTGGTGGGGGCCTTAGGATGTCCTCGGCTGCAGGGCCTCGCTGAACGGGCGGTGGTAGACCAGGTGGTGGAGGTGGAGGCAGCACGATGTCCTGGGCGGGCTGCTGCTGGGGTGGTGGAGCTGCTGCGTCCCCTGGTGGAGGTGGTGGGGGCCTTAGGATGTCCTCGGCTGCAGGGCCTCGCTGAACGGGCGGTGGTAGACCAGGTGGTGGAGGTGGAGGCAGCACGATGTCCTGGGCGGGCTGCTGCTGGGGTGGTGGAGCTGCTGCGTCCCCTGGTGGAGGTGGTGGGGGCCTTAGGATGTCCTCGGCTGCAGGGCCTCGCTGAACGGGCGGTGGTAGACCAGGTGGTGGAGGTGGTGGCAGCACGATGTCCTGGGCGGGCTGCTGCTGGGGTGGTGGAGCTGCTGCGTCCCCTGGTGGAGGTGGTGGGGGCCTTAGGATGTCCTCGGCTGCAGGGCCTCGCTGAACGGGCGGTGGTGGACCAGGTGGTGGAGGTGGTGGCAGCACGATGTCCTGGGCGGGCTGCTGGGGTGGTGCAGCTGCAGGGCCACCAGCCCACACATGGCGGTTAAGGACGTTCTGCATGCCATAGGACACTCTGTCCAGGAAGCGTAGGATGTCCCCATCGGCCATAAGCCTCTGCTCGGCCTGGCGGATCTGACGAGCACTTGTGACCCTAGCAGCGCCCCGCAGGCGGCCTGACGGGCGGTTGCCCCGTTCCAGAAGCAGGGTCGCCTGCTGGTGTTGGCCTCGTATGGCGTCTGCAATCGTTTTGGTTCAAATATGTGCATAATTAATAATAAATCCATGCAGAACTATGTACGAATTTGTGCTCAAGTGTGTATATGTAGTTCTGTGTATTTGAATGCACTAAATAGTACATTTGCATTTAGTGTGTACAAGGGCAACAAATTTGCCGTCTCTTAACAACAGAAACTGCTGAGCGGTATCGGTATACACACCAAATGTTTATGTATATTTTGTAGTGCACTTTTACGCACTGAACTACACATGCACAATTATGTAGAAATTTGTGCACAATTATGCGCAAGGATTTATACAATACGTTTTTTCTACAAATTTGTGCATAGTTAAGAACAGATTCATGCAGAACTATGTAAGAATTTGTGCTAAATTTTGTACGTGTACTTCTGTGCATTTGAATGCACAAAAAAGTACATTTAAATTTAGTGTATATTCCTCTACGGGTTGCACCGGTCCTCTCAATTTATTGTTGTTTGCGAACAAAAGTGTCAGGAATCGACAGCATTTACAATAAAAAAATTAGCAGCCATCGCCAAAAAACTGAGTTCTTATTGATTCAAACCTTTCACTATACTGAAATGTATGCAGTTAATCTGTTCTCAACATGCGCTTTATTTGGTGATTTTGTTCCCGACAGTGCCTCTAAATGGGCTGACTGTTACTGGCTGTTTTGATTTTGCTGAAATTCAGAGCGCCGATGTCAGCCCGGGAAGGAAATGCCGATTTCGACATGCATGCCAAATTAACTGTAAAGCGATCAAGATGTAGTTGGACTAATAAAAAGGAGTTCGGACTGTCAAGGGCTATTCTGAATTAGGGCACCGAAAAAGCCCGTAAGAGTTAGCCCAAATGGAGGCATGGGTTCCCGAATGAAGTGAAATGAAAACGATTTGGGCTCAGATAAGTAAAAAATGTTCTGGACAGTTAAGATCGAAGGGGCGTTAATGCACACATTAAATGTAATATATACTCTTTTGTGCATTGAAATGCACAGAACAGCAGATGTACAATAATCCACAATTTTCTTAGTTTTGCATAAATTCTTCATCCATCATTAAGATTTGTACCAAAAAGGAATTGGATAAATTTTTGCGAATAAGTATGTGATATTTGTGCAAAATTGTGCGCAAATTTGTACATAATGGTGCACGTGTCGTTCAGTTCATAAAAGTGCACCAAAAAGCGACATAAACATTTACTGTGCATGAAAGCGCTGTCGACTTAAAACAAGAGCATGCTTTGGCAGCTGCACGCGACGGGGTTTTAGAACCTACCAACTAAACAAGAAGTCTGTGTACAGTATAGGGTATTTTAATGGAGCGCTGCCCGGAAGTAAGAAGAACAAAACCGGATACAGATAGCGGTGGTGGGTGCGGGCGAGCGGAGGAGCGGAGGAGCGGAGGGCGGGCGGGGAGGCTCCCCTACCACCCGCCGCTCCTCCGATCGCCCGCCCCACCGCCGCTATCTGTATCCGGTTGTGTTCTTCTTACTTCCGGGCAGCGCTCCATTGAAATACCCTATTGGGTATTTCGCTGGAACGAAACCGGAGCCTAAAGAAGAAAAGCACGACCGACGAATTAGTTTCCTTCTGTTTGCTGACTGGCTGATCGCCACACTGACATCACTGCTGACCATTCAGGGCTCAGGAGGAAACAGGACCGGCGGGCGTGATGTTTCTCTTTAGGTTCCTGTTTCGTTCCACCGGAATACCCTATTGAAACAACCATTTTCTCTGGTAATAAAATTGCTATTACTCATATATCAAATCGCTCGTCCCTAAATCAAAACACGCACGCTGCAGCGACTCTAGTGAAACCACGTACCGCCGCGCGACCCTAGTGAAACCACGTATCGCCGCGCGACCCTAGTGAAACCACGTATCGCCGCGCGACTCCAGAGAAACCACGTATCGTTGCGCGACTCCAGAGAAACCACGTATCGCATTTTTCGGCCACTTTTTGAGAACTATATATTTGGATTCAGAGAAAAATTTTGAATCGAAAAGTGCAGGTTTTAAAATTTACACAAAAAATGAGATACGTGGTTTGACTGGAGTCACGCAACGATACGTGGTTTCTCTGGAGTCCACTGTAACTCAAAAGGTGACAAATTTGTGACCTTTTGTGGCGACACATCGAAAAAGGAAACATCCCCTTTTTGTTTCCCTTTTTTCGGAAACACATAAACGTGTGACCTTTTTCGGCGACAATTTTGTTTCCAAAATCTCCGTGTGTTACCGGAAAAGGTCACATGCGTGTCCGTTTCGGTAACACACGGAGGTTTTGGAAACAAAATTGTCGCCGAAAAAGGTCACACATTTATGTGTTTCCGAAAAAAGGAAACACATTTATGTGTCGCCGATTTAAGGTAACATGTGTTTCCTTTAAAATTACAGTGTCACGCAACGATACGTGGTTTCAGTAGGGTCGCGCGGCGATACGTGGTTTACTAGAGTCGCTGCAGCGTGCGTGTTTTGATTTAGGGACGAGCGAAATGTCATCATGAGACAGCTTGCTGTACACACTAAATCCTTATGCATTGAATTGTGCATAAATATGCAGAATTTTAAGCAACCATAGGATTATGCACAACTTTATGCATAACTATGTACACTTTGTACTTCATTATGGTTGCTGCAAATTCTGCATCTGTATGCCGAGGGGGTATGCACTCGCGTAATGGTCGGGTCACTGTATCCGTAATAAAGGCGGAATAGTGTGCGTAATAGAAGTGTAATAGGAGCGTATTAGCCAAAATTCTCCTTGTTTTCCTTCTTTTTGTGTCGTTTCGGGCTGTTTTGCCTTGTTTTTGGCTCAATCTGTACAATTTCGGAGCGTAATACGCGTAATAGTCGGGTCCACAGATTTTGTGAGTGAATACTCCCTCGCTGTATGCACACTAACATGCATAAGGATTTAGCGTATAGCAGTAATCTCGTGTTTTCTTTTTAAAATGAAAATGGCGATTGACTCGTGGGGAAATATTTGAAACTTACCAAGCACATCCCAGGTGTTGGGCACTGCGGCAGTGATGAACCTTCTCAAGTGGAAGTGGTTCGTCTCCACATTGTTGTTGGTGACGTTGTACCGGTTGTGCACAGTCAGTCGCCGAGGTCTCACGCGTTGCAGCCACTGCTCGAAGAAGTAGTTGAGGAACGGATAGACAGCTGCGTACAACTGAGGCTGTTCGCGCCGGAACTCATCCACCACAGCAGTGTAGCCACCTCCAATGTCCTCAGCGGGGAGACGTGGGAGAGCGCACAGCCTATGCAGAAGTTTCACTGCAGCAGGAGTTTCTTGAGCCATGCCGGCCAATCCGTAGTCCTCAAACGCCTCATGAACTCGGAAAATGAAGTGGATTAGACAACCGTGCTGCTGAAACAGTGGCAAGTTGCCAAACACTCGCCGCGTAGCGTTCATCAGCCCTAACTCGAAGTCGGTGATGAAGGTCTTGGCGACGAGCCCCATATTCTTCAGTCGCTGAAGTGCATGGACGTACGCAGTCTCATGAAACGACGTCATGAAGATGTACGCCACCGGTACCACCTGCAAAGACGCAACACACTGTGAAAAATATCCTCGTAAATTTACTACATTTTTTGTAATTTTGCCTTACAAAATATGTCGTAAATTTACGACAGCCCATTTTTGCTCGTCCGTCAATTCCAAGTCGATAGGGAGTGCTTGTAAATTTACAATTCCAAATTGTAATTTTACGACTTTTATCATGGAAAATTTTCCCGTAACCCTTACGAGTATTTTTCACAGTGCAAATTAACAATTATGCGCATATAATACCTAATTTGCATGAAGTTTTCTTTACACGTGTGCGGCACAAAGTGGTACATATGAAGACTGAGTACTACTTTGTTCACACTAAATTCTCGTGCACTTTTTCTCTTATTCGCAACTTACGGAATTATGAGCACATGCTCTTGTTGCGTATTTTTAATACTCAGAAATAATGAAGAAATTGTTCACATTTGCGTTCCGGGGCTAACAGAATAACGCGGCAGTGTTGCGGGTTTGCCCACTCAATTGGTCTGTATACGGTAAAAACGACGTCTTGGTTTTCAAGACGGTTTGGAAAAACCAAGACGTCTTATGGAAGAAATGCATGGGGACGTCCTGGTTTTTCCAAACCGTCTTGAAAACCAAGACGTCGTTTTTACCGTGATATAAAGGCACCACAGCCCTTGCAGCCGTAGTGAGTATGCTATCCCGCAACACTACCTCGTGCACACTCTAAAATTTCTACAAAGAAATTTTTGTAGATTAAAAAGAATTCTGCGCAACAGTGATATACAAGAAAAATCCTTGTATTACAAAGAGTTTTCCTTTGTACTACAAGGAATTTTCTTTGCATAAGTTTTTTCTTTGTATTAAAAAGAAAATTTTGCTTTGTATTGTCTTTGTATTACGGTTGCACAGAATTCTTTGTAAAACAAGAAATTTTCTTTGTAAGAAGTTAAGGGTGTATTCTGTTACATCCGGTACAATTTCTCCTTCACTGTGTATTTTTAAAAATGCGCAACACGAACACGAGCACAAAATTCTAACTGCGCATAAAAAGGTACACAAACATTTTGTGTGCGAACAAGCCCTTCGTAAATAAGGGTGACATTTGAACCTAAATAATTTACGAAAACCCTACTCTGCATTACAAACAGTTCTGTTCGTAATACAAAGAACTACTTTCGTATTACAGACAAATTGCATGTTCCTAGGTATAAGTTTTGCTTTGTATTTAAGAACGTACCATTTGTGTGTAATACCAGTATTACGAAGGCAGTTCTTGCGTTATACGAACAGAATTGTTCGTATATAAAATATGGTGTTTGTAAATTATGTGGGTTCAAATTCCATCCTAATTAAAGTGGCCCCACACTCAGCAGTCAGTCCCCTTTGGGAATATACCAGACTTCTTCACTCCCTGCAGTGCCTGGACGTTTATTTTGTCAGTTTCTTTACGGCTCACACCCGGTCCTGTCTTACCGGCCAACCAGGCCAGCCAAAACGGCCACGCCAGCCGGGCCGGGCCAGCTACGGATGGCGCGCTGAGTGTGGGGCCACCCTTGCAAACAGTTAACTGTTTGAACCTTTATCTAAATGGAAATTAACTAGCGTAATGGTTCGTACACCCTACATCGAAATTGATACATAGGATGGTGCGTAAAGAACTCGCGAAATAACAGGCGAATCGGATGCGAAATGCTTCAAAGTGATCCTAAGTAACCGAAATGCCACGTACGCTCTGTATGGACGTAATTTCTTTCTTGCCTTTATCCTGTATCTAGGCCAAAAACATGACATTGGCCACGAATTTCTGAAGATTACCGTCACTTTGCTGTCGTATTGCCGGGTGGAGCAACAGTACTCTGGATTGCCAGAGTGGACGCCCCCCCCCCCCCCCAAGAGGCGCCAATGCACTTGATGATGCGCATGAAAATGCGCATAAAAATGCACATGAAAGGTAATACATTAGTGACGCATTTAATGTGCATTACTGCTTTGAGTGCGCATTTTAATGGGCAATAATGCATTAAATACGCATTTAAGTGCATTGGTGCCACTAGGGCCCCTAACCACTTTTTCAACAAGTCAGTCATCAAGAAAGGAGTTGTTTTTCAAACAACTATTTTCAAAAGTGCAGAAGCTACAAAATTCAACTTGTAAGCTTCTTAAAATCAGGAGAGCGGACTAAATACGCAATTCTCCCGGCAATTCTTGTCAGCTCTGAAAGTAATGCACTGTGAAAAATGTCCTCGTAAATTTACAACATTTGTTGTAAATTTTATTTAAGAGAAATTTATGACTTTCCATTATTGCTCGTCGATCAATTCCAAGTCGATGGGGAAGTGTTTGTAAATTTACAATTTCGGATTGTAATTTTACGGTCCACAACATGGATAAGTTTCCCGTAAACGTATGACAATTTCTCGCAGTATATACTTACGTGGTCATCGCGAGAAGTGACGACGGAAAGGACTTGAACAACGTCGCCGGGAAGTGCGCGGGCTAACTTGATGGTGCCGTCCAGGAACAGCTCTCCAGTGGCAGAGACAGATTGCAGGCAGTTTGGCAAAACGAACACCAGGCTCCTAAATGGGACTGGGCCCACAATTCCAAGGTAGAGCTGGTGTTCCCCGTCTCTGCTCTGGCCGAGGTGTAGAAACTGATTCCTCAGATGTCCATCGATGTCGTCAATGGAGGCGGGTAGTGGAGGCCTCTCTCCCCTCCGAGCATCATAGACGGCACGCCGAATCACTCGCTCATCTAAGTTTACTCGTACAGCTGGAGGAGCCCTGAACAGCGCAATCACGGAATTACATAATACACACTAAATTTTTTGTGTAGATTTTTTTAGCAGATGATACGTAGTATCAGCAGCTTGTACTGAAGTAAAGTTGGCGTGGTTAGCGTAAAGCGTTGTAAAGTTAGCATGATCAGCGTCAAAAGTAAAACGTCTTCAGTTACAGTTGTTAAAGTTAAAGTTGTCCAGCGATAAGCGTTGAAAAGTTAAAGTTGTTTCCTAAAGGTATATATAGGAGCGCGGCTGCAGCGGGCTTTAGCGTGCCCCTCCGTGGTCCGTGGTCCGTGCCCCGTTCCGACTAGCGTTGTCCATATTCAGGCTATCGGCAATTCGTAGATTTAAACAATGGACGCTACAGTACTCGGCTGCCGTCTGCAGCCGCAGCATGCGCAGCCCTAGTGGCCCTATAGCCCTCTGCTCCAATGGCTGGTTTACGACCCATAAAGCTAGGGCCCCCTCGCGCGCCTCGGCCTCGCCTCGTCCACCTCGTCGCGTCACACCGAGCCACGCCGCGCCACGCCACGCCACGCCGCGCCCCGCGCTAAACGCCCCGCGCCGAACGCCCCGCGCTCAACGCCCCGCGCTCTACGCCCCGCGCTCAACGCCCCGCGCTCAAGGCCCCGCGCTCAACGCCCCGCGCTCAACGCCCCGCGCTCAACGCCCCGCGCTCTACGCCCCGCGCTCTACGCCCTGCGCTCTACGCCCTGCGCTCTACGCCCCGCGCAAAACGCTAGTTCAAAGCGAAAAGTTTAAGTCATCTGCTTCCACGTTAGCGTTAGCGTTAACGTTTTTTTCTGCACTTGTATGCACTGAACTACAAATGCACAATTACGCACAAATAGTAAATAATTATGTACAAAGATTTCTACAAATCTTTTTTGGTACAAATATGTGCATCCTTAAGAATAAATTCATGCACAACAATTTTCGGTTGTCATGAAAAATGTGACATGAAACGAAATCGCGAGCGAAGCAAGAGCTAAAAAGTGACTTCAGGAGACACAAAGGTGCACGTAAAGCAAAATGCACATACCTTTAAGCAAAAAATACCGCGAGCGAGGTGAGCATGAAATTATTTTGAGCCTTCAGACCGCAGAACCGCCCGTCTGAGCGTCAAAATGTAATTTCAGTAACGTCGAAATGCTACTTGGGCTCCCATAAGTACCTCTTCGGGATGACTCATGGTGCCACTGCGGGTCGCATTAGGCGCTCCTTTGGGGCGTTTATGTGTAGGCAATGCCTCTTTCCGAGTAAGCTCTCGCAGCCCGGACCTTACGCATCGTGTCACAGAGACACAGGTCCGGCCCGCCAGCCCCGAGCGAGAACGCAACCCGCGCGCCGGCCCCGCGACCCCTGCCGCCGCGCACCCGAGCAGCCAAGTATAGAACAGCTACTGTGTGTGTGCGAGCGCGCGCGCGTGTGTGTGTGTGTGTGTGTGTGTGTGTGTGTGCGTGTTGTGAATAGTGTCCACTGATAACCAGCGCCGCCCCAGCCCGAGTGCACTGTAAGTGCAGGCGCGATGACAGCGCCGGACACCGGCTGACCTGACATGCAGCTTGCTCGCTCCTTCCAGGGTCGAACGCAGGCCTCTCAAGTCCGGTCATTCTGCCTCGCCCAAGGCCTACCTTCGACGTTTCTGGTCTACTTCGCTTTCTTTCGGCCTACGCATACTGTACTAAAGTCCGGTCGGCTGTCTCACTCTAACTCCATCGCTGGTTACGCCTTGCTGGGGGGTTGCGTTGAATATACTCGACTCCGTCCTGGTCCCTCGCTCCACTCACACCGCTGCGATCCCGCATCCCCTTCCTAGGTTTGTGTTTCTTCACAGTTCAACCAAGGCCTGCTCGATTTCTCTTTCTATGTACACCGTCGTGGCACTTGCCCCTTTTCTCTCTGGTCGTTACACTGTCGCTAGCCCGTCACTGAACCCGCCGATCACCATGCAAAACTACTTGCTCCGCACCGTCCGGCCACACAGGAGCGTCGCGCACACTCCGCTCGGTCTTGTTCAGCACGTGGTCTTCCCCGGCGCACGGGGCAACGGGCTCCTCGAGGCCCCTCTCATCAGCTAACTCGTTGCTCGCTCCAAGGGACGGCCAACTCATATATTTCTGTGTACACTTGCCTTGTATTACTTGTACCTCTAATATATTTTTCTGTATTTTTCTCGTTATTTTTGTTGAGTACTTCTATGTATTTCTGTGTATTGTACATTACTTCCTTGTATTTTTAGTGTATTTCTAAAAATGCACAGGTATTTCTGTGAACACGTTTTTTTCGAGTTGGCCACCCCTCGGCTCGCTCCGCCGCGTCGCCGCAGTCAACCCACCCCGCCAGGCCGTTGCTAACCACCTCTTGTCGCAACTACCTCAAGATATAGGGGCGTAGGAAAGGAGGGGCGAATTCGCCCCACAAGGGCGCCGAAACCTGGAAACCTGTCCAAATGCGGCCGTGAAGTGCGCCCTGGCCGCATTTTGGCGATGTTGGAGGCACGTTTTGGCGCCGTAACAGTTTTTTTGCGCCCTTCAGACTCAAAAATTTTCTTTGCTCGCTTATTCGCTCGCAATATTTTTCGACACAGACTGATGCGAAACTCGCAACAAGGCCATCTTTTTGCGCTTGCGTTTGTTTAATCGTATCTAGTTCCCTTAAATAGGGTATTTCACTTCATTTAAGCCGGATTCAAAGAAGAAAAGTACTGCCTCCTGATTTGTTTCCTCCTTGACGCTGATTGGCTGATGCCGTCGAAGTTCTCGGACCGACCGACAGGTCTGCGACCGCCAAGTGGCGTGCGCGAGAACTTCGTGGGCATAAGGCAATCGGCCTCAAGGAGGAAACAATTCAGGAAGCAATACTTTTCTTCTTTGGATCCGGTTTGAGCGGAGTGAAATACCCTATTATTACCATTGGAACCTTTTTTTTCTGAATAGGTGATTATTTTAAGGAAGAGGGGGGCGCAAAAGTCTTGTGAGGTCTGCCCCCCCCCCCCCTAACTGAAATTCGTTCCTACGCCCCTGTCAAGATCAACCCAACCCCTGCTGGAGGCGGCGGCGGTGACGGATCTGCCCCGGCCACCCTGCGGTGCCCACCCGCCAACTCCCCCAGAGGCCATCTCTCTCGCCTGGGCTCGTCTGCAGAACACTAACACCAGCAGTCAGTGTGGGCTTCTGGTTCTGCGCGCCGTCGCCGATCTCCATCAGGTGGCTATCTGCGTTTTGTCGGTCAATCGGCCTCCCTTCACCCTACGCCCCAGGCTTCACCTTCACCTCCTTGCGGAGGGTGCCCTGCCCCTGCTACGCCGGGTGTCCTCGGTCTTGCACATCGAGGCCCCCGTCGTCGCTGCCCCGCGCACCGCCCCCGCCAGGGCTCCGCCCGCGCTCCGCCCGCGCTCCAGCAGGGTGATTCCAAACAGCGTTTTTTTAGTGTCCTCTCTCTTGCTCCTTGTGGCCGTGCACCATGGGTGCTACGAGGACGGTGAGACGAAAGCAGTGTGCGGAATCACCGTACAGTAAGCTGATTCCGCAGCGCGCGCGAGGTGGTTTTCTCCCCCGCGAGGGGCCTGCGCGAGGGTCCTCCTTCTCCCTCCTAGTGGCCGATACCCATGAGTGTGACAAGGACAGGTAGAGCAGGAGGGATCCTCGCGCGCGCTGCGGAATCAGCCTGCTGCAGGCTGCGGCAGCAGCTTTCCGCTTTCCCCTCCGCTCCACCCGTCATCCCCCCCCCCCCCCGCCCGCACCTGCTCCCCCCGCCCTGACCGGCCCTCTCTCTCGCCCCCCACCTCACCAGTCACAAGGTGCGCTACAGGGCTGCAGCATGGCTCAGCCTCGGCAGCACTTCTGGAGTGGGCTGCATGCCGCTGGCCATGATAAGTTGCAAACACCGGCCGGGGCCGGCGTGCTCGGGCGTGCCGCAGTAGCTCATCGACATCAGCAGGGTGTCTGAGGAGGGCTCCAGCTGCGCGGTCCGTTTCAGGGGTAGCGTGTCCGACTTCCTCGACGTCGTCTCAGGGGTAAGGCAGGGGGACCCTCTGGCGCCTATGCTCTTCAATCTGGCTCTGGGGCCACTGGGGGAGCTACATGGGCTGTGAAGCGGAAGAAGGGGTTAAGTTGACTTACCCCCCACCTGGGATTTTTATGGCATATTATAGTACGTTAAAGTCTGCTTGTGTCTACCAAATATTATGAGGATACCTCCCATAGGTTGAGAGATATAGGAGTTGGTAAAGAGAGATAAGTCGACATAACTTGTTTTGTACAGTAATTATTATGAACCAAAAGCGGGTAAGTTGACTTATCCCCAAATTCATAAAATTTCAACAGAAGCGAAAGGAGTTAAGTAGAGTTGACTCCTTATGAAGCATGATATCAGAAAAGTTTAGTTGACTTATACCCTTTTGCACAAAAAATACAAGCACTTTTCTTTTGAATTCTAACGCAGTACTATATGGCTGAGTTTTAGATTATAAGTTGACAGAAGGAGTTTTTATATGGTTTTAATTTCTGGAAAGCTTCCGGAGTCCCATATTATGTTAAAGTTTAAAATAATTAATATGACTTATCTCCTTTATGCAACAAATGCATTTAGAGTTAAGTCAACTTAACTCTTTTTTGTCAATTTTCCAATGACTTGACTCCAAATTCTTAACCCGTCAAAAGAGTTAAGTTGACTTACGTTCATAACTTTACGTTGGCAGAAGGAGTCAAGTCTTAAATCTCAGTAGCGGAGCATGATATTGAAAAACTTCAGAGTGGCAGTAATAGCCTACTTGAAAGCACATCCCATTTTATATCATTACATTTTAAAAATAAGAATTGTAAATAGTTTTTTTGATTTCCTGAAAAGTATGGGTTTTGGACTTATCCCCTTCTTCCGCTCCACAGCCCACATGTCCCTATGGAGCACCCGGAGTTACTCCCTCAGCCTGCTCTGCGCGCCTGCGCCGACGACCTGGCGGTGGTGGCGGCCACTCTGCCAGGCCCTGGTCGACGTAAGCACGCGGATCCCGCATAACGCCCTTCGGTTCGGCCTCCGCACCTCACCAAATACCAACTACACGGTGGTGTCCAGGAGGACCGATGACCCCGCCCACGGCGACGCCCTGCAGGTGGGGCTCGACAGCTTCGAGAGGGTGGAGACGTTTAAATATCTCGGGGTTCTGATTGACCACAAAAACAGTCTCGACCACGAGATACGCGCGCGGTGCCGGGCAGGGCTCCGCACTTTCCACTCTCTCGCGCGCTCGCGCCCCACCTGCGCAGCAAGGTGTCGGTGCGCGCCAAGGTCCGGCTCTTCGAGACCATCGAGCGCCCCGCCAACCTGTACGGGACCGAGGCGTGGACGTTCAACAACGACCGGGAGGCGCGCATCGCCGTGGCGGAGAACAGGGCGCTGCGCCGGGCCGTGGGGCCTATCTACGACGACGAGGCGGACCGCTTCGTCTTGGCGGAGCAGCGCGGAGTGCAGGAGGCTCACCGGCGCGGTCCCCATCATCAACAAGGCCATGAAGTGCTGCCTGAGTGGCGATCTCTCTTGCCGCTCTTCGTCTGCGGTCTCGGCCTGGTTCAGGCCGACCGCGTGGCCTTACTCAGGTCGCTTGGCGGCCTCCTGAGGCCTGAGGCCGACGGACCGCACGGCCGGCTCAGGCCGCCAGCCCTCGGGATCAGGTGCAGGCGGCTGTGTTGCGGCCAGGCCGAGAGCCGAAGGCGCCGATGCGCGCGGCCGGACAAAATTATAAATTATGCTCTGCCTGCCGACTGATTCAGAAGATCGCTCTCATCTCTCTGTCCTTGCTGCACCTACAGCAGTGCCCTTTGCTGCGCATGGTAGTGCTCCATGAGTGCGACAAGGACAGAGGTATGAAAGCGATCTTCCGAATCGCTCGGCTGGGTGCGGCCTGACGCAGGCCGCTGGGCAGCGGCACCTCGGTTGCCCCGATCGCCTCGCCTCCGTGTCGGTTCATCATCGGCATGTTCGATCTGGGCCGCACGCGGCCTCCTGAAGCGCCGTCATCAGGCCGCGGTGCGGCCTCGGCGGCTGGCCTCTTTAGCCGATTTTGCCGCACTCTGGGTAGAGTCCTACACTGTTAAAAGCCGGTGGATTTCACCGTAAGTTACAGTGAAACCTGCACCACTGTAGCTTACGGCGAATATCACCGTAAGCTACGGTGAATTTCGCCGTAAGCTACGGCGGCTGGCACCGTAAGCTACAGTGAATCAGGGAAGTCACTGTAACTTGCAGCGATATTCACCGCAGCTTACGGTGCCATTCACCGTAGCTTACGGTGAAATTCACCGTAAGCTTTTTACAGTGTAGACTCCAGGACTCTAACTCTGAGCTCCGCCCTCCTCTCCCCGCGACTTGCGCGATGCTGGACACCACCTCGCATCCTCGTGGGTCTCGCCCTCACGGCTCTCCCCGGAAGCGACTCGTCGACCAGGTGGCTCAGGACGCGCGCTCCCTTCAGGTGGAGAACTGGATGGGGGCGGCGCAGGCCCGGGACGCCTGGCGCACCACCACCTTCGGCATCGAGGAGCAGCTGGACCACTACGAGGTGGCACGGCAGGCCGCGAAGAGGCGGAAGGCGGAGCGAGACGCGGCCTGGGCTGGGACGCAGCGCGGCAGCTGGATTTCGGTGACAACCCGTAAACTGGTAGTATCTGCAAAGTGTTCTCTGTCAGGGGACCCCTTGCCCTATAGGCTCTCACGGAGGCTTGCGCAGTTAGTTGCCGTGCACGGCCCGGATCAACGGACTCCCCCGCATAACTGTCAACGCGTTAGGGTGGAGTTCAACTGGAAGCCAGCAGGGTAATTCCTCCCAGTAGTTTCGTCTCTCTGTCCTTGTCGCACCCATGCGGTGAGGCCATAAGGAGCAACAGAGAGGACACTACTGAACGATGTTCGGAATCACCCCGCAGACAAGCGCGGTGCCTCGGGCTCGTGCCCTGGTGGAAGGCCTCGCAAGTAGCCGGCTACGGTCGGTGAACATCCTTGGGTCATTTGTGGCCTGGTTCTCTCAAGTCAAGTCAAGTCAAGTCAATTTCCCCGGTCATGTACTCCGAAAAATCGTTTCTTGGCCGAAATGCAAATTTAGACCAAGATCAGTTTTGCAATATTTTCATTCACAACGAGAAATTGTACTTCTAATAAGGCCGATGTTGCCAAAATTGTTCTTGGGCCAAATTAATATTAGAATGAAAAACTATTTTTCTGGAAGTGTGTGTGTGAGCGTATCAACGGGCACAGGGCGGGGTCGCACGGAGCAGAGGTCCCATGGAAGTCTCCCCCCCCCCTCCTTTCCCGTTCGAAGTCTTTTTCGACGATATCGTTCTGACATCGGTTTTCACGTCGTTAGCAATGCAACAGTGGGGGCGTGTAAAGTTAAGCCAGCGTGAGCGCTCACGTGAAGTGAGAGTGAGCGTGAGAGTGAGCGCACAGCGCCCTCGCACCCAAACTCCCGAAAATATACAAACCCATACATTTTTGGAAAGGGGAGAGCACGAGGATTTCAATTCTTCAATAAAAATGGCAATTTGAAGCCATCCTGAGGAGTTCATTTTTTGTTCGCCACAGCGCCCGGTCGTCTGCTATCGTTGCAAATAACCACCCCATGTTTGGCATAAAAAATGCACTCCTGAGGATGGCTTCAAATTGCCATTTTTATTGAAGAATTGAAATCCTCGTGCTCTCCCCTTTCCAAAAATGTATGGGTTTGTATATTTTCGGGAGTTTGGGTGCGAGGGCGCCGTGCGCTCACTCTCACGCTCACTCTCACTTCACGTGAGCGCTCACGCTGGCTTAACTTTACACGCCCTGGGCCTTAAATCGACGGCTTTTATACAGACGATGTCCTTTTGTCATCGATCGTCGGTAGGCCTTCGATTACAGGCCCACTTACGACTCGCTAAGGACGTGACAATAGCAACGATGTCGTCGGAAAAATTTCGAAATTGGAAAATGCGGCTGCACCCACCGTCGCGCGTCGCCAAGCATCTATGATGATCCGCCCTTCCGCATAATTACTTACTCAGCAATCCGCTGCAGGACCAAATCCGGCACCATGCGCAGCGGCACCAGCATTGCCTCCGCGACAATCCTCTGCCTTGCCTGCAGCGTTTGGCCCATGTAGCGGTCTGGGACGCACTCGTGTGCCACGATCATGGTCGGCCGAGTTAGGTCCGGCCGGGAGATCAGCCGACCGTGGCATTCTCGCGTACGGCAGATGAAAGTGAGGTCGCCATTGGCCCTTGGTTGGGTGTATTTGTTATACAAATAGCCATCACCGCACTGGCAAAAATACACAGATCCCTCGCGCTCGCCCCGAAAACAGCGGAGAACGTGCCCCCTGTGGTCCCCCATGTTTCCTTGGCGAACGCCGAGGATGAGGATGAACTGAACACTGAACAGATCGTCGCTCAGCGTCGCCGCCAGTAACAAAGTAGGGGGGGGGGTTGCTCGGAAAGGATATGGGCGTGAGAGGTGGAAAAGCACAGTAGGGCGGTAGTTTATGAAAACAGAAAAGTTTTTACATCCCAACTTACTTGCCTTAAGTGGCAATCCCTAACCCAAGTATATTAATTTGTACATCACTGAAAGTTCGACAGGACTTTTTCAATGAACGCAGTAAGCAGAATGCCAGAAAACATAAGCTATTCCAAAGTTGTTAGGGTGCTCGGTGGCTCGATTACAGGCCTACTTACGAGTCGCTAAGGACGTGACAAGGGCACGAGTCAACTCCTTGAGCTTCGCAGAGAACTTATAGAAGTTGGGCGATTATAAAATATTGGGCGATAATTTAAGGTTTGCTAAATCGGCAACGGTAACAGGGGGAAGGGCAAAAAATCGTCAGATTCAAATGTTGGTCCAAATAAGAGTTCGAGAACGATAACTTGTGTAAGATGTCACGTTAACAAAAATTATTCTTCCATCAAACAACAGGTAAAAACTGAAATTACTCTGCAGCATACTCCGTCACGCATGTACAGTGCGGGAAGGGTTGGGGTAAGGGTGTGGAGGGGGAGGAGGGAGGGGCGGCCGGGGCGGGGGGCAGGGGGCAGGGCCGTGCCGAGCTGGCCGAGCTCTGCCGCCGCCGCCGGCCGCCGGCCGCCCGTTCTGTGAGAAGAGAAGTGAGCAGTGGGCGTATCTAGGACTGTCGGGTCGGGTCGACTTGAGATCTGTGACGACGAGTATGAGTTGTACGGTCAGTAACTAACTGTAAGTAGGCAGTCGCACGTCTCGTGAGAAATGTGTAAGACTTTGCCATTTCCAAACCTCCTGCAAGTTATCCAGCAAGAGGAAGACGACGTAATGAAAGAGAGGAGAACTGCAGCCGCCTAACCTCCAAAAGATGGTGTAAGACCGCATTACAATTTATTGTAGACTGTTGACTGATTGTCCGCTCACCATTTGCAACTACTTGTGTGAAAGAAATCAGAATCTTCTCCAAATCTTTTGTATTGTTCGATTGCATTGACTCAGTTATTCGCTGCAGTATTGTGTTCTTTCAGAGAATATCTAATGCCTACTAAACATCTTGCCACTCTTTTCCTACTTAAAATCAAGCTTAGTAACGAGATAAATGTTTAAACAGTGTTACAGCACCTTTTGCCCTAGAATCTTTTTGTTTCTTCACTGAAGTTTTGTTAAAAACAAGATTATCAATGAAAAACCACTCTTAATATTTTTGTGATTATTAAAATTAAATCAGTTGGTTTTACCATTTGTTGCTCAAGAATTGACAAATGTAATGTTTTAGGAAGGTTTAAAATGTGCTTCAGAAATAAACATTCATTGTTTTGTATGTTTTGTTGCAGGTTAGAATTCCCAGAGTGGTGGCGTTGATATTACCAATTATGCAACGGGAGTGCATCTGCCTTTTTTTTTAAAGTGATTCGCCTTGCAAATGGACTTTCAAGTACAGAGGGCAGTCACAGGTATTTATTCCTCATTGTTTTGTGGATGATGCTTGGTTATTTTCCTTATTTTTCTCTTGTATTGAGGATTCTGTCTTGTAGAGCAAGGGTTTAGAATCGCAGGAGAGTGAAAACTTTTCCCAGTTGTGGACCACTTGTTGTATTTTATTCTTTTAATTTTACAAGTTAAATGCCTGAAGCTACTTCTAAAAATGATTTAATTGGAATCTGTGAGCATTTCCATTTATTTTACAACTAGTTTAAATTTTAAAAGAGTGGAAACGGGAACTGTTCATTTATAAGCCTGACTCATTTCTGCTGGTTCCTTCATGTTGGATAGGCCTATTCTCACTTTAAAGCATGCAATTTAATGGTGGAAATCTATTTTGCAAAGTGAATCTTTTCTTTTTGTGCAGGTCGAGTTTTGTGAGATGGAAACCTCATTGATGCATTCCTGTTGTGAACCAATTTCTACTGAACCAATGAGAGTCAGGAAGCATCAACAGAACACTGTGTTGGGGAGCTGTAGTGTCTCGCATATATTCTGGTGAGGGTGAGTAAACTCAAGGTCATTTAAGAAACTGTGCCGTGGATTTCTATTGTATTTTTTGCTTTAGGTTAAACAGTACTGCTCGCTTCTGTCCGTCTCCAACATATTGGACTTTATGAGTGGTAAACCTTCCTCAGCGTTAAAGTGTGTCTACGAAATTTACAAGTTGGTTGCCTATTGTATTACATTAACCTCTGTTATATTCTGCATTTCCTTTAAAATTTGTCATGTCTGTTTTTTTTCTCTTTTTCTTTTTCTTTTTCAGGGCTTGCAAATCTCCCTGTATTTTCTTTTAACTTTATGGTTTGGAAATGTTCATAGACATGATCTGTTACTCATTTGGGAAAAGTTACTGTAGAAGGTGAAGATTTACCTTCTTTATCATTTAAAAAAATTCTCTTTTGAAAAGTGAATGGTAATAGTACATGCTTTTTATCTTTCTTTTTTCTATCTTTTTTTGTTTTGTGAGTAGTCTAAATTGTGCTATGTTGTGAGGATAACGTACCAGTTCTCAACTCTGATTGGTGCAAGAAATTTTCTGATATTATACTTTACTGGATCGAGGACAATGTCAGAGAGTATCTTTTTAATACGACCAGAAGGAGCGGCAGTCTGAAAGGTTCAGTTTGTCGCAGCCTATTTATGTTCGCTTGTTGAATTTGGTGAAAGCAGCTTTAGCACTGGAATGCAACTCTGATTTTCTTTGTGATTTTAATTTGAGTCGACATGTTGTTGCATTACATGCTTGAGATTTGAGAGAACGTTTCTAATGCATTTTAAGAACAAGCATTAATGTTTTTGCTTGTTTTGCAGGTTTACCATACTATGGGAGAAAGACTTGTTATTGCCAAGTTCTAAAAAAGTTAGTGTGATGTTTTCTAGAAGAGATTTACAATGAAACTCTATTGTCAAGGGAAGAGGACAAGAAGAGGTATGTTTCTACCATTAACCTGCCAATGTCCCTGGATTTTTCGACTTCTGTCTATTAATGTAGAGTATTTGTCTGTAATGGAAGTGCACTGAAGTTGTGTTTTGTTTTTTTTTGCCTCACCTTTTCACCCCTGATTGTTTGCAATGCCTTTATTTTTATAATCTCTATGTTTCAAGCAGTTTGTAGAAATACTATCATATCAGCGCGCATTGTTTCCTTTTCTCTTTTCTTTTTAACAACTCAATGAGAGATTAGGGTTTATCGTGAAAGGGTTTTGTATCCGACTGAGGATTGTTTGTTGTTCTCCATTTTCATTCCTTCTTTTTATCTAACTTAGTGGTTTTACCTGATGCGTTTGACCTTTTCTGTTTGTATTCCAAACTACTTGTGAAAGTGGCTGTGGCCCTGATAAGTTACTCTGATTATGTTTGTGATTTTATTCAAATCCACTTGCTTTTCCCATATTTGCTTGAGATTTGGAACTGCAGTGTAGTGAGAGGGTGTGTAATGTGTCTTGATGAGTACTAGCCTGATATTCTTCATGTTTTGTTACAGTATGGAATCATATGTGCGAAACCGTTGTTTGTTTAAAGCTTCACAAGGTTCAATGTGATCTTTTCTGGAAGTGAATCAGTGAGGAAATCTATTTCAAAGAGATGAAAACATTCAGAGGTATGTTTCCCTTACTGACTTGTCGATGTGACTGATATCTCACTCTCCTTTCTTTCTGCTTTTGATAAATCAGTTTAGCGTATTGTATAAATGTAGACTGAAGTAGAATTTTTTTTACACTTCTTGACTCCTGGTTGTATCAATTGTCAAGAATTTCACAACTGAAGCGTTGTAGACAACTTGTAAAAATAATTCAATTCAAGTGAGCTTAAGTGTCAGTTAACCACTTGCTCTTAAATGTTTTTGTTTCCTTATTAAACTTTGGGGCAACAGCTTTGCAGCTGGCACGCTTCTCTGAATGTTTGTGGTTTCAATTTTAAATGGATTCGCTGTTGCATCCGATGCTTGAGATTTGACAAGTATAGTGTTTAAAGAATGTGTTATATGTTTTTCTGACAAACAATTTGGTTCCATTTGTTTTGTTTTAGGATAGCAGTCCATGAACAGAGGCGTTATTTTCTGACTTTCACAAGAGCTAATGTGACCTCCTTTGGAAGTGAATCGCTGAGAAAAAATATTTCAAAGAGAAGAGGACAGTCAGCGGTATGTTTGCTGATTGAGTTGGCATTAAAGGTGAACTATTTTCTCTATTTTTATGTGGTCTGAAGATACTTTTCATTGTCACTGAATTGCACTTGACTTATTTTTTTTTCCCCAACAGTTTTTGACTCTTGGTTGCGTCAATGCACCAAATTTTTCACTTTTAATGTCTCAAGCAGCTTTTAAGTATACTTTGACTCAAGACAATACTGTCTTGGTTCTTTTCAGAAGTTTTGTCCTAGTGGCATAAAACTTCATAAGGCCCCATTTTGAGATCTCGGTCATTACTTGTTTGCTTAGTTTCAACCACACTCATTTCTTCTTAAAATATGCAGAGTAATGAGATCCTTGTTTGATGTGGGTTTCGATGTCACCCTCAGATGAATATTTTTGTCTGTATGAAAAGTTATCTGAGAACGCTTTTGCCAATGAAAC
The DNA here is from genome assembly GCA_029379305.1 of Frankliniella fusca. Taxonomy (NCBI): domain Eukaryota; kingdom Metazoa; phylum Arthropoda; class Insecta; order Thysanoptera; family Thripidae; genus Frankliniella; species Frankliniella fusca. Next base: position 305,235 of record JAHWGI010001433.1, read on the forward strand.
GCTTCCTGGACTAATGGATGATTCGCCTTGCAAATGGACTTTCAAGCACAGAGGGCAGTCACAGGTATGTATTCCTCATTGTTTTGTGGATGGCGCTTGATTATTTTCTTTAGTAGTGTCTCGTAGTGCTAGGGTTTAGAATCGCAGGAAAGTGAAAACTTATTCCAGTTTTTGACCATTTCTTGTATTTTATTCTTTTAATTTTACAAGTTGAATGTCTATAGCTGCTTCTAAAAATGATTTGATTGGAATCTGTGACTATTTATATTCTATTTCTAACATCTTAACACTAAGATAGGGTGTTTCGAGAAAGATTCATTTAGCTGACTGCGGTTTATCTGTTCTTCACCATTTTGATTCCTAATTGCAAGGCAGCAAAAAACAAAAAAAAAAGATGTGGGTTTGAAAGGTGTCACATTACTGGCTGCAGTTAAAGATTTTTGTTTGGGAAAAGCAGCTTTGGCCCAGGGCTGCAAATCTGATGGTGCTTGTGATGTGAATTCAAATCAGCTTGCTGTTGCATTTGTCGCTTAAGATATTACAAGTTCAGATTTCGGAGTAGGTTGCTAATGCATATGAAAAAGCAACATGAATGATTTTGCATTTTTTCTTGTTGCAGGTTTGAATTATATCATAAGAGTGTAGGACTTATTATTCCAAGTTTTAATTGAGTTCGGATAGTTGGTGTGACGTTTCCTGAAGGAGATTGAGTAAGAAAAACGGTTTTCAAGTTGAGAGGACAATTGAAGGTTTGTTTTCATTACTTGCCTCCCATTATTTCTGGATTCTCTTACATTCATGTTTCAATTCAGTTTTGAGGTCTCTTATCAGATTGAACTTAGGGTATTTTTTTTTGCTTACAGTTTTGGACTATTGCCTATATCGAATTCTTTCTGATTTGATTGAAATTTGTGAGCATTTCTATTCTTTCTTCTTGAAATTTTAATACTAGAATGGGGATGCTTGAGAAAGTATCATATAACTGGGATGCTCATGTTCGGTTTTCTTCCTGTAGACCATGTTCATGATCACTTTAAATCAGACTGAATAGTCAGTTGAATGTTTGCAAAGTGTGGTTTCAGCTTTGTCATCAATGTCAAATTAGTGAGGTCTTTACAGACATTTTTTCGGGGCTGTTCTTTTACTCACAAACGTAGGTTTAAATTTTGAAAACCCTTAACATAATGACTTTGCCACTCTTTCCAATTTAATTGATTGAGTGCTCCCAGAATGTCTTCATCTTTAAGACAGGTGGTAGGGGGTGTTCAGTCTTTTTAATAGACCTAGACCTTTAAATTTATTGAAATAACAAGCTAATCAGTTTAGGACATGCCCCCCACAGTAATTTATTGCTGTACATTCAGTATATACTTTGAAATTGCTCACAATGGATCAAATAGTGAATTGATTTAAAAAGAGATTCTTCATGCCTTTGTCAATTCACTTTTAGTAGCTAATGAAATATTGGATGTGAATCAATTGTAGTGAAGCAGCATTGCAGGTACATCCATAAGAGATGCAAAGGTTATTTGTGTTATTTAAGGATGTTTTTCTTTTCATTTCAGCATACCCAGTTACCTCACTCGTCACTGAAACTTGAAAGGATACAGAGCAAATTTTCACAAACGGATTACAAGCAGAGACCACGGCAACATTGTTATTCTTCGAGAACTTCCCAGCCACATCACAAGAGGTGAGATTCTGTGTTATATGTTGTAAGCACTCTACTTCTTGAGTTAGTTTGAAAGGTATGAATTTCACTCGTGTTTCTCTCTTCCAGGACCTTGGAGCCAGCGGACTCTGAGACTGTCAGGACAATTTTCCCTCGTCACACTGCGAAGTGAAAGCTAAGTATTTTGGAGTACTTTGAAAATGAGCAGTATCTTAAGTGTAACACAGCATGAGTGGGGTATGAGAAACTGTCATGGTGATAGTTGTTTTTCGTCAAGACACTTTCTCATACCCTGCTTGTATGCGAGTGTGCCTTGTAGCAGCAACCTTTTGTTGTCTGTGCGAATCATGTGTCCTTTATGGTAATGAGTTTGCTCACGTAGTCCTGAACTGGTAGTTGGTGCCGAACCTGTACCATATTGTGACATTCTTTTCCGCATGTGTACTTTCAGAAGGCTTTTGGTATTATGCACATTTGCCATCAGTCGCAATTTTCTCCATTTTGAAGTCAGGCATGGGTGGTTGAATAGTTTACAGACAATATATACTGTGTGTGTTCTGGTTCTTAACTTTTCTAGGATCCTTAACGCAGTGCTGCACCTCTCTATGCTGTCCCTTCGGTCCAAGAGTTGCAGGCTTTCCATCTTAAGTGGTTCACCAGGGATATGAAGTATAATCTCAGCTTGGAAGGTATGCAACCCATTTCATTTATTAGCGTTGCAGACTGGCTCCCTCGATAATTTGTGTTGATACAACCAAACACGAATCAGAAGAATTTTTTCACCTTATTTTATCATCTCTTTCAGGATCATCATGACGAAACTCAAGAGGAGAAGCTGTCCAGATGCATCACTACTGTTGTCATGAAGCTGCTGCGAACCGTTTCAGGAGCGCAATTGTTTCTTTTTTAAAATATTGCGTGGTATTGTTTTCCGGTGGCCCAGTGTACCATTTACAACCCGCTCCTTGAAACTCTTTTACCAATTCCCCCTTACATTTTAATGTTCTACCTATGCCTTTCTTTCCTCTGTCCTTAAAATTACCAGAACCTCAGCATCACTGCCCTGCCACCAGTTGCACCCCTTTTCCTTCTTTTTTTTTGCCGTTGCGTTAATCCTCTGGGAGATGAACTTTGCTTCCTCTGGCCTCAGATCGTCACCTAATGCACCGTTCGGTCAGTGACGGTTCTGCAGAGCTTCGCTTGACCCGTCCGCGGGGTAGGGTGGCACCCCTCGCCCACCGCTGACGCCCTGCCCGACTCGAGTCCCCTTACGTGGAACGTGATGTGGCAGAGCAGGTCGCCGATCGCTTCTAATAAAGGGCAGGGCAAGAGTAAGCTTCTCAGAGCACCCCACTCACCACCCTGGTCGACCTTGGCGTCTTCATAGTTGGTTTGGTCGTTGGGGCCTTGTGTCGCCCTGCCGTCTCTTTAATGTAGAAAGTAAGTCTTCGCGTCACGCCCCGTCCGGGGTTTCAACCCCACCCCTTGCGTTTCTTTTATTTTTCTTTTTATTTTTCTTTTTTTTTCTTTCTCTTTCTTAAATGTCCCATGTTTAGCGCGGCTGGCTCGCCGATCGCTCGCGCGAGGCGGGTGCAGGCTGGGGCGCTCTGAGTGTTGCGTCAAGCACCCCTGGCAGAGACCCTCCCCTGGCGCTGTGGGCGGGTAAGGCCGGGGTGCCGAAGAGAGCGTTCTGGCAGAGACCCTCCTCAGCGCCTTGGGCGACGAGCCCCCGCAACCCCCAGATTCTATAGGGAGGACACGTAGTCCGTTAGCCCCCCTCCCCGCCTTCTTTTTTCCCTCGGTATTCGTGTACCTTACTCAGCGCGGCTGGCTCGCCGATCGCCCGCGCGAGGCGGGTGCAGGCTGGGGCGCTCTGAGTGTTGCGTCAAGCACCCCTGGCAGAGACCCTCCCCTGGCGCTATGGGGCGGGTAAGGCCAGGGGTGCCGAAGAGAGCGTTCTGGCAGAGACCCTCCTCAGCGCCTTGGGCGACGAGCCCCCGCAACCCCCAGATTCTATAGGGACGACACGTAGTCCGTTAGCCACCCCCCCCTCCTTCTTCTTCCCCCCCCGCGTTTATGTACCTCACTCAGCGCGGCTGGCTCGCCGATCGCCCGCGCGAGGCGGGTGCAGGCTGGGGCGCTCTGAGTGTTGCGTCAAGCACCCCTGGCAGAGACCCTCCCCTGGCGCTGGGGGCGGTTAAGGCCGGGATGCCGAAGAGAGCGTTCTGGCCAGTTCTGGTAGAGACTTAGCTCGGCGCCTTGGGCGACGGGCTCCCGCGTCGCCTAGAGCGTTTCGTCTCTGCCGGCGTGTGTACCATCACACGCTCAATTTCTCGTTGCTGCCCACTGCGGTGGCAGCCGCTCTGGTCGAGCGGGCCGTCTTGGTGGTTGGTTTCAGGTTTGGTTTGTAAAGCCCCCCCACCCCACCCCCTTTCCCAACTGCGTCGCCACAAAGTCTCCGATATCGAAAGTAAATAGTGTTATGTCCGGGGCAAGAAGGACGCAACGTAGGGCCGACACAGGGTTTATTGATCACAATACATACACACAATACACACAACACAGTCCGAAGCACTACGCAGGAAACACACTGGGGACCTCAGGATAAGGCCCTGGCTCAGCTAAAGTTCTGAGGCAGGGCTGTACGAGAGTAATCACTCCTCGGATTCCACTTCGGCTCCGGCCGTCCGGCCTCCTTGCCGCGCCCCATAGCGGCTGCCGGCACAAGCCCGTCGATGCGCGCTTGGCGAGGCCGTGCGGCGAGCGCCGGACCCGGCAGATAATTTACAGATCCGCTCTAGTTTTACCTTCGTTTAGCGCGGCTGGCTCGCCGATCGCCCGCGCGAGGCGGGTGCAGGCTGGGGCGCTCTGAGTGTTGCGTCAAGCACCCCTGGCAGAGACCCTCCCCTGGCGCTGTGGGCGGGTAAGGCCGGGGTGCGGAAGAGAGCGTTCTGGCAGAGACCCTCCTCAGCGCCTTGGGCGACGAGCCCCCGCAACCCCCAGATTCTATAGGGACGACACGTAGTCCGTTAGCCCCCTCCCCGCCTTCTTTTTTCCCTCGGTATTCGTGTACCTTACTCAGCGCGGCTGGCTCGCCGATCGCCCGCGCGAGGCGGGTGCAGGCTGGGGCGCTCTGAGTGTTGCGTCAAGCACCCCTGGCAGAGACCCTCCCCTGGCGCTGGGGGCGGTTAAGGCCGGGGTGCCGAAGAGAGCGTTCTGGCAGAGACCCTCCTCAGCGCCTTGGGCGACGAGCCCCCGCAACCCCCAGATTCTATAGGGATGACGCGTAGTCCGTTCGCATGCCTTTTTCCCTTGGTATTCGTGTACCACACTGACCCGGGGCGGACCCGTACTTGGTGCGGAAGGCGGCCTGGGCACCCGCAACACGAGTTTGCGCCCTTTCGGCCGGAGCAGGTTACGTCGAGCATTTAGCTCCTCTTCGCCTCACCTATAGTCGTGGCTGTCGAGCTGATGATCGGTCTGTACCAGCTGCCTGGTTGAGTGGCTGCGCCTGGTGCTATAAGCCCCCGAAGAACACCTTACTAGAGACCGTCGACTCTGGCTGAGCTGGTGTGCGGTTTACGTCCAACGTTCATGAGACCCTTTGGAAATGGCTTCTCTCCCATATCCTTGGCTATCCTCTTTCTCCACCCTTACCCAAGACCTCCGTATCCTCGACTCGTGGCTTTTAATTGCTGCTATCGTGTCGGGGTGAACACCCTCCTCTCCCCAGCTCTCGCCTAATACCCCTGTACTTGTGTCGGATATGTATTATTTTACTGCTGTATGTAACTTTCTGTACCATTTTCTTTGTTTATTGTGTCTTTACACGAAAACTTGCTTACTATGTAAATCGATTTCGGTGAGGACTTAAAATGGCTGCTTACATTATTGACTCCCGCCTTTCCACAAAGCCTTTATGCGCGGGTGCTTTGTTCTTTGCTTTACGCCAGATTTTTTCGCACAATAAATGTGGTATGGTAGCCTGAATTCAGTGTAATACTTACCCTTTTACTGAACATTGTTGGACTGCGACCATGCAAACAGCCACAGGCTGCGGACAATGTATGCTTCTCTCGCTGTTCGAAGCATTTGAACATGCTGTATACTTCAACTTTACTCCTGCAAACTGTACACGCACAGCACTCAAGTGACAACCCGAGGGGTGAGGTGACATAGATGGCCGACCCGTCTTGTGTTCACCCGGCCACCAGCAGATGGCGGCACTTTCCAGGCAATGGGACTTCATTATCATGGGTCGTGTATGGAGCAATACTTCTTGGGCCATGCTCTTAAAAGAAAGGAGAAAAAAAAACCTTAAGACATGTGTCACGCTACTCATGAGCCCTCGCATGCGAGACTTGCATTCAATACATTCCGAGACCTCGCCAAATGATGTCCCTTACCTTTCGTTGCGCCAGAGCAAGGCTCGAATCAGCTCTGGCGTGCGGTACTGTCCAGTGGCGATACTCCATGCCTATCATTCTCTGCGCTTAAGCGTTGGTTAGTTTGTTGGTAACCAGAGGACGGTCCCCAGACATCGTCAAAAAAAGTAAAATAAAAAATAATAAAAAAATAATAAAAAATAATAAAAAATAATTTTTAATTAATTTTTAATTAATTTTTAATTAATTTTTAATTAATTAAAAATTAATTTTTAATAAATACGGAAAAATTTGAAAAAATTGGAAATTACGTAGAAAATCTATGAAAGTCTTCTCCGAACTGCATTTGATCTCAGAAATGCAGTTCGGACAGAACTATTAAATGCAGTTCGTATCGAATTCAGTTCGTAGCGGCTCTTTTTTTTATTATATTTTTTTTTATTCGAATATATTTTTTAGTATATTTTTTTTACTCGAATATTTTTTCTATTATATTTTTTTAACTCGAATATTTTTTTTACAATATTTTTTTTATTCGAATATATTATTTAGTATATATTTTTTACTTGAATATTTTTTTTATTATATATTTTTTTATTCGAATATATTTTTTAGTATATTTTTTTTACTCGAATATTTTTTTTTGTATATTTTTTTTACTCGAATATTTTTTTTATTATATTTTTTAGTAAAAAAAATATAGGTGGGACAGTTTTAGGTGGGACAGAAAACATACATCCGATAAAATTTGGGTCACCATTCTCGCTCGCCTGAGAGCGAGAATCTCACTCCTCGATTTACAGTGTGCTTTTACCGTGTGGGTTATTTTACCGTTTTCGTCGAGAACGATGTTGTCGACAGCTTCCTCGTCGTTCGACTGGTAAACTATCAAGATTTTACAGTCTTTTCAAAAGGGTCTGGAATCTTGGGACATACATCACGGTACAACGATATGCAGGATTTGTGCCGCTTTTCTTCATTAAAAAATAATTTGGCGTCAAATCCCGTTCCGTTCTCGAGTTTTTTTTTACTCGCAGTTCAGATGGCATTATAGGTAATTAAAATTATTTAGGGTCTGTAATTTTGGGGGAAAACGTGAGATAGCTGGCACTTCTCCGAGAAACTAATGGGTTGTAAGCCGGGCACTCTAATCTCTCCGTGTTGTCACTTCGAAATATTATGCATTTCTTTTAATCAACTTCTACACACTATCTGACATATCGTGTGTACCGGTACACAAAGATGCATAATATACCGAAGTGAAAGCGTGGAAATTAGAGTGCCCGGCTCACAACCCAATAGTTTACCTGTTGAACAGTGAGTGTAAAAACCTTCCTTTATTTTCAGTCTTTCTGGAGGAGCAAGCTGTCGACGGCATCGTTCTCGACGAAAACGGCTTCCGCTCGTCTATGAAAGAATAAAATTGCCGATCCTCACACCACCGCCACCCACCACGAAAGTTTCCTACATTTAATATTTTCTGCTCAAATGAGTTTCTGAACAGGCTTTTGCGCGTTCAAGAGTGGTGCATGAACGCAGTTTTGGAGACAATGAGATCCGTCATTTGCGGCATATTAACACATAGAAACGATGCGTCGCACACCTGTCCTTAAGAAAATTACAATTTGTTCAACTCTGTGTTCTGGCAGTGTTCCGTTCAGGCTGAGGTGCGTTCTAGAGTGACGGGAGGCTGTTTCTGAGCCCAGAAACGCCCTCAGCTGACCAGTTTCACATCAAAACGACGTGCCCTACACCGGCCTAAGAGAAATCTGCATTTTGTTCAACTCTGTGTTCCGTGCACTGATCGGAACAGAGGGTTAGGAGGGCTAATAACGTTCAGTTGACCTCACCCGAGGTGTTGCAAGGTCGACATACTCAGAAACTGGTGTAAATGATCTTGCTGGTAGCGTTTTACAGAACGCAGGAAAAAGGGTTTGAAAATGTACGGAAATGTTCAAAAAAGATGTTCAAAAGTGTTCGAATCGCGAATTTGATGGTAACATCGTATTCAGCACGACAACATCATGCGGGACAGATGCTTTATACGAATATTCAGCTCACTTTTGGGCGCTCCTATGGCCACTGCCCTAATTTTGTTCAATTTGTACGAATTGAACGATTTGAGGGTGAACGGGTCGAAAAATTCCAAAAGACTTCGTACAGAATTGTTCCTTATACCTCCAAGATCACCTGTGCAAATTTGCACGATTCAATCACAAAATGCGCGATTCTTACAGAACAGGGCGTGTACCTCGCCAACCTCGCCCACTAGCGGGCGGCAGCGTGCGGCGGGCCGCGCGGCCCTGCTCGGCCACGCTCGCAGACGCCTAGTGCCCACATTACTTATGTCACAAAAAAAAAAAACATTAACACCTTTTCTATTCAAAATTAAATTTCCTACAATGTTTATAAAAACACAATTTTAGGTATCGGCACTATTTTACGAGTTGAACGGGTATGAACACTTTTCGTACATTTTCAGAAAATAAAATTCGAATTTCGAACGCATTTTAAAGCTAGAAGATCAGTTTCAAATTTAAAAACTGATACACCGTTGGAAAGCTTGTTCTTTTGCGCATCCAACGAGCTAAGGCCCGTTTCTGTGGCACAAACGGTTCGCTCACAGGACAAGTGCAAAGCTTCAAACTCGGAAAACTCAGGTGTTCAACTTCTGTTCCACATAGCGGGATGTGCCCAAGGCGGAATTCGGAGGAATTTTGATATGTTATTGTGCGCACTTAGACCTATCCAACGAGCCCAAGAAACCTTTGCCTTCAATTTTTTTGAGGTAAGGCCCGTATTTTGTCTATAATGACTGGACTATGTGTGACACATCAGAGTTTTAGCGTCTTCTAACGTGTACTAACGAAGCAGAGCACATAACACTTATCACTGGTAAAAACTTATGCTCCCGGTGAAATGTGCGATGTTGACAGGACCCGCAAAGCCACTACTTACCAATGAATATAACAATGTGTTTTGCATCAAAGTTTTTGCGTCTACTAACGTGTAGTAACGAAGCGGAGTGCAAAACACTCCTCACTGGTGAAAACTTTTGCCCCTTGTGATATGCAAGATGTTGACAGGACCCGCACAGCCACAACCTTCCAATGGACATGACGCTGTGTTTCGCATCAGAGGTTTGGAGTCTACTAACGTGTACTACCGAAGCAGAGCACCTTATACTCATGAATGCTGAAAAATTATGCTCCTGGTGAAATGTGAGATGTTGACAGGACCCGCACAGCCACTACTACCTGATGAATATAACGATGTGTTTTGCATTAGAGTTTTGGCTTTTACTAACGTGTACTCACGAAGTGGAGCACATAACACTGCTCACTCGTGAAAACCTTTGCTCTTGGTGAAATGTGAGATGTTGACAGGACCCGCAAAGCCACTTCACTGGTAAAACAAATGTTAAGTTCCAAACATCAAATGATGTTTAACTACTAATGTTTGATATTTAAACACTATATCACGTTCAGTTCAAACTACACACCAGCAGATGTTGAATTTTTAAACACTTTGCAAGTGTGCAGTTGGCAAAACACTTGGCTCAGCGTGGTATCCCTATGCTTCTCCAAGTGAAGCCTCGCTCAAGTGTTTACTTCTAAGCATCACAAAATGTTTAACCTATAAACATTTACAAAATGTTTAGTTGGTAAACATCTTGCCATGTTTAGTTCCTGCTATACACCATGTCATGTGTAGAATTGCCAACAAAACACCATGATGTATAGAAACTAAACATTTGTTTTACCAGTGAACAGCCAATAAATATAACGATGTTTTCGCATCGGAGTTTTTGCGTCTAATAAAGTTTACTAACGAAGCGGAGCACAAAACACTCATCAATGGTGAAAACCTATGCTCCGGGTGAAATGCGAGATTTTGGCAGGACTCGCAGAGTCATTACGGACCCATATGGGTCTTTTCATTTTTTTTCGATCCCCGGTATGCTGTATACTACATTTTCTAACGAAACCCAGCCATGTGCAATGCGAGTTTTGATGGTACCGGCAGTAGAAATAAGAGTGGCTCCTTCTAACTTCTAGGTACTTTTGGCGAGCCTGTCGATGGTTCAGAAAACGGGTTCTGCTGATGTTTAGAAACCCAAAAATGTGAACACTTACGTCTACTAACATAACACTTACGATCTATTATATATTCGTTTTCAAATGCTGTTTAGGGTGGTTGAGGTAAGTTGACAGGACCTCAAGAGCATTTAGAAACGACGATGCGATAGATCGTTAGAGTATCGTTAGTAGATGTTAGTGTTCACATTTTTTGGTTTCTACACATCAGCAGAACCCGTTTTCGGAACCATCGCTGGGTCCTGCCAAAAGCACCTAGAGGTTAGCAGGACCCACTCTTATTTTTTCTGTCGTTACCATCAAAACTCGCGTATCAACATGGTTGGGTTTCGTTAGTAGCTGTTAGTATACAACATACCTCGGATCGAAAAAACAAAGAGAAAGACCGATATCGGTCCGCAATGCCTCTGCGGGTCCTGCCAACATCTCACATTTCACCGGGAGCATAAGTTTTCACCAGAAGTGAGTGTTATGTTCCCTGCTACGTTAGAAGACGTTATTGTACGCGAAAACTCTGATACGGAACACATCGTTGTATTCATTCGCAAGTGGTGGCTGTACAGATCCTGTCAACATCTTACATTTTACCTGGAGATGTTGACAGGACCCACAGAGCCCGTACTAGATAATGAATATTTCGATGTGTTGCACATCAAAATTTTGGCGTCTTCTAACATGTACTAACGAAGCAGAGCACATAACACTTATCACTGGTGAAAAGTTAATCTCCTGGTGAAATGTAAGATGTTGACAGAACCCGCAGAGCCCGTACTAGCTAGTGAATATTTCCATGTGTGACACATCAGAGTTTTAGCGTCTTCTAACGTGTACTAACGAAGCAGAGCACATAACACTTATCACTGGTAAAAACTTATGCTCCCGGTGAAATGTGCGATGTTGACAGGACCCGCAAAGCCACTACTTACCAATGAATATAACAATGTGTTTTGCATCAAAGTTTTTGCGTCTACTAACGTGTAGTAACGAAGCGGAGTGCAAAACACTCCTCACTGGTGAAAACTTTTGCCCCTTGTGATATGCAAGATGTTGACAGGACCCGCACAGCCACAACCTTCCAATGGACATGACGCTGTGTTTCGCATCAGAGGTTTGGAGTCTACTAACGTGTACTACCGAAGCAGAGCACCTTATACTCATGAATGCTGAAAAATTATGCTCCTGGTGAAATGTGAGATGTTGACAGGACCCGCACAGCCACTACTACCTGATGAATATAACGATGTGTTTTGCATTAGAGTTTTGGCTTTTACTAACGTGTACTCACGAAGTGGAGCACATAACACTGCTCACTCGTGAAAACCTTTGCTCTTGGTGAAATGTGAGATGTTGACAGGACCCGCAAAGCCACTTCACTGGTAAAACAAATGTTAAGTTCCAAACATCAAATGATGTTTAACTACTAATGTTTGATATTTAAACACTATATCACGTTCAGTTCAAACTACACACCAGCAGATGTTGAATTTTTAAACACTTTGCAAGTGTGCAGTTGGCAAAACACTTGGCTCAGCGTGGTATCCCTATGCTTCTCCAAGTGAAGCCTCGCTCAAGTGTTTACTTCTAAGCATCACAAAATGTTTAACCTATAAACATTTACAAAATGTTTAGTTGGTAAACATCTTGCCATGTTTAGTTCCTGCTATACACCATGTCATGTGTAGAATTGCCAACAAAACACCATGATGTATAGAAACTAAACATTTGTTTTACCAGTGAACAGCCAATAAATATAACGATGTTTTCGCATCGGAGTTTTTGCGTCTAATAAAGTTTACTAACGAAGCGGAGCACAAAACACTCATCAATGGTGAAAACCTATGCTCCCGTGAAATGCGAGATTTTGGCAGGACTCGCAGAGTCATTACGGACCTATATGGGTCTTTTCATTTTTTTCGATCCCCGGTATGCTGTATACTACATTTTCTAACGAAACCCAGCCATGTGCAATGCGAGTTTTGATGGTACCGGCAGTAGAAATAAGAGTGGCTCCTTCTAACTTCTAGGTACTTTTGGCGAGCCCGTCGATGGATCAGAAGACAGGTTCTGCTGATGTTTAGAAACCCAAAAATGTGAACACCAACGTCTACTAACAAAACACTCACGATCTATTACATATTCGTTTTCAAATGCTGTTTAGGGTGGTTGAGGTAAGTTGACAGGACCTCAAGAGCATTTAGAAACGACGATGCGATAGATCGTTAGAGTATCGTTAGTAGATGTTAGTGTTCACATTTTTTGGTTTCTACACATCAGCAGAACCCGTTTTCGGAACCATCGCTGGGTCCTGCCAAAAGCACCTAGAGGTTAGCAGGACCCACTCTTATTTTTTCTGTCGTTACCATCAAAACTCGCGTATCAACATGGTTGGGTTTCGTTAGTAGCTGTTAGTATACAACATACCTCGGATCGAAAAAACAAAGAGAAAGACCGATATCGGTCCGCAATGCCTCTGCGGGTCCTGCCAACATCTCACATTTCACCGGGAGCATAAGTTTTCACCAGAAGTGAGTGTTATGTTCCCTGCTACGTTAGAAGACGTTATTGTACGCGAAAACTCTGATACGGAACACATCGTTGTATTCATTCGCAAGTGGTGGCTGTACAGATCCTGTCAACATCTTACATTTTACCTGGAGATGTTGACAGGACCCACAGAGCCCGTACTAGATAATGAATATTTCGATGTGTTGCACATCAAAATTTTGGCGTCTTCTAACGTGTACTAACGAAGCAGAGCACATAACACTTATCACTGGTGAAAAGTTATTCTCCTGGTGAAATGTAAGATGTTGACAGAACCCGCAGAGCCCGTACTAGCTAGTGAATATTTCCATGTGTGACACATCAGAGTTTTAGCGTCTTCTAACGTGTACTAACGAAGCAGAGCACATAACACTTATCACTGGTAAAAACTTATGCTCCCGGTGAAATGTGCGATGTTGACAGGACCCGCAAAGCCACTACTTACCAATGAATATAACAATGTGTTTTGCATCAAAGTTTTTGCGTCTACTAACGTGTAGTAACGAAGCGGAGTGCAAAACACTCCTCACTGGTGAAAACTTTTGCCCCTTGTGATATGCAAGATGTTGACAGGACCCGCACAGCCACAACCTTCCAATGGACATGACGCTGTGTTTCGCATCAGAGGTTTGGAGTCTACTAACGTGTACTACCGAAGCAGAGCACCTTATACTCATGAATGCTGAAAAATTATGCTCCTGGTGAAATGTGAGATGTTGACAGGACCCGCACAGCCACTACTACCTGATGAATATAACGATGTGTTTTGCATTAGAGTTTTGGCTTTTACTAACGTGTACTCACGAAGTGGAGCACATAACACTGCTCACTCGTGAAAACCTTTGCTCTTGGTGAAATGTGAGATGTTGACAGGACCCGCAAAGCCACTTCACTGGTAAAACAAATGTTAAGTTCCAAACATCAAATGATGTTTAACTACTAATGTTTGATATTTAAACACTATATCACGTTCAGTTCAAACTACACACCAGCAGATGTTGAATTTTTAAACACTTTGCAAGTGTGCAGTTGGCAAAACACTTGGCTCAGCGTGGTATCCCTATGCTTCTCCAAGTGAAGCCTCGCTCAAGTGTTTACTTCTAAGCATCACAAAATGTTTAACCTATAAACATTTACAAAATGTTTAGTTGGTAAACATCTTGCCATGTTTAGTTCCTGCTATACACCATGTCATGTGTAGAATTGCCAACAAAACACCATGATGTATAGAAACTAAACATTTGTTTTACCAGTGAACAGCCAATAAATATAACGATGTTTTCGCATCGGAGTTTTTGCGTCTAATAAAGTTTACTAACGAAGCGGAGCACAAAACACTCATCAATGGTGAAAACCTATGCTCCCGGTGAAATGCGAGATTTTGGCAGGACTCGCAGAGTCATTACGGACCTATATGGGTCTTTTCATTTTTTTCGATCCCCGGTATGCTGTATACTACATTTTCTAACGAAACCCAGCCATGTGCAATGCGAGTTTTGATGGTACCGGCAGTAGAAATAAGAGTGGCTCCTTCTAACTTCTAGGTACTTTTGGCGAGCCCGTCGATGGATCAGAAGACAGGGTTCTGCTGATGTTTAGAAACCCAAAAATGTGAACACCAACGTCTACTAACAAAACACTCACGATCTATTACATATTCGTTTTCAAATGCTGTTTAGGGTGGTTGAGGTAAGTTGACAGGACCTCAAGAGCATTTAGAAACGACGATGCGATAGATCGTTAGAGTATCGTTAGTAGATGTTAGTGTTCACATTTTTTGGTTTCTACACATCAGCAGAACCCGTTTTCGGAACCATCGCTGGGTCCTGCCAAAAGCACCTAGAGGTTAGCAGGACCCACTCTTATTTTTTCTGTCGTTACCATCAAAACTCGCGTATCAACATGGTTGGGTTTCGTTAGTAGCTGTTAGTATACAACATACCTCGGATCGAAAAAACAAAGAGAAAGACCGATATCGGTCCGCAATGCCTCTGCGGGTCCTGCCAACATCTCACATTTCACCGGGAGCATAAGTTTTCACCAGAAGTGAGTGTTATGTTCCCTGCTACGTTAGAAGACGTTATTGTACGCGAAAACTCTGATACGGAACACATCGTTGTATTCATTCGCAAGTGGTGGCTGTACAGATCCTGTCAACATCTTACATTTTACCTGGAGATGTTGACAGGACCCACAGAGCCCGTACTAGATAATGAATATTTCGATGTGTTGCACATCAAAATTTTGGCGTCTTCTAACGTGTACTAACGAAGCAGAGCACATAACACTTATCACTGGTGAAAAGTTATTCTCCTGGTGAAATGTAAGATGTTGACAGAACCCGCAGAGCCCGTACTAGCTAGTGAATATTTCCATGTGTGACACATCAGAGTTTTAGCGTCTTCTAACGTGTACTAACGAAGCAGAGCACATAACACTTATCACTGGTAAAAACTTATGCTCCCGGTGAAATGTGCGATGTTGACAGGACCCGCAAAGCCACTACTTACCAATGAATATAACAATGTGTTTTGCATCAAAGTTTTTGCGTCTACTAACGTGTAGTAACGAAGCGGAGTGCAAAACACTCCTCACTGGTGAAAACTTTTGCCCCTTGTGATATGCAAGATGTTGACAGGACCCGCACAGCCACAACCTTCCAATGGACATGACGCTGTGTTTCGCATCAGAGGTTTGGAGTCTACTAACGTGTACTACCGAAGCAGAGCACCTTATACTCATGAATGCTGAAAAATTATGCTCCTGGTGAAATGTGAGATGTTGACAGGACCCGCACAGCCACTACTACCTGATGAATATAACGATGTGTTTTGCATTAGAGTTTTGGCTTTTACTAACGTGTACTCACGAAGTGGAGCACATAACACTGCTCACTCGTGAAAACCTTTGCTCTTGGTGAAATGTGAGATGTTGACAGGACCCGCAAAGCCACTTCACTGGTAAAACAAATGTTAAGTTCCAAACATCAAATGATGTTTAACTACTAATGTTTGATATTTAAACACTATATCACGTTCAGTTCAAACTACACACCAGCAGATGTTGAATTTTTAAACACTTTGCAAGTGTGCAGTTGGCAAAACACTTGGCTCAGCGTGGTATCCCTATGCTTCTCCAAGTGAAGCCTCGCTCAAGTGTTTACTTCTAAGCATCACAAAATGTTTAACCTATAAACATTTACAAAATGTTTAGTTGGTAAACATCTTGCCATGTTTAGTTCCTGCTATGCACCATGTCATGTGTAGAATTGCCAACAAAACACCATGATGTATGGAAACTAAACATTTGTTTTACCAGTGAACAGCCAATAAATATAACGATGTTTTCGCATCGGAGTTTTTGCGTCTAATAAAGTTTACTAACGAAGCGGAGCACAAAACACTCATCAATGGTGAAAACCTATGCTCCGGGTGAAATGCGAGATTTTGGCAGGACTCGCAGAGTCATTACGGACCCATATGGGTCTTTTCATTTTTTTTCGATCCCCGGTATGCTGTATACTACATTTTCTAACGAAACCCAGCCATGTGCAATGCGAGTTTTGATGGTACCGGCAGTAGAAATAAGAGTGGCTCCTTCTAACTTCTAGGTACTTTTGGCGAGCCTGTCGATGGTTCAGAAAACGGGTTCTGCTGATGTTTAGAAACTCAAAAAAGTGAACACTTACGTCTACTAACATAACACTCACGATCTATTATATATTCGTTTTCAAATGCTGTTTAGGGTGCACTGTAAAAAATCAGTCTTGGATACGGAGCTTGTCACGGCGTTCCGTACCCTATTTTTCGGGAAGGGAGTACGGAAATTTACCGTACCTGGCCACCGTACCTACTATTTTTACTTAGGCTAGCATAGGGAAAGGGGTACGGAACGCCGTTATCAGTCCGTACCCAAAACGGAAACCGCCGGACACAAAATTAGCGGTAACTTTTCCGTACCTTGGCACCGTACCCACATTTTTTTTACATGGGCTCTTATGGCAAAAGGGTACGGAACCGAATGTACTGAGACACCGTAATCTAAAGTAACGGTATATTTCCGTATGGGTGACCGTGATTTTTTTTTACAGTGTGGTTGAGGTAAGTTGACAGGACCTCAAGAGCATTTAGAAACGACGATGCGATAGATCGTTAGAGTATCGTTAGTAGATGTTAGTGTTCACATTTTTTGGTTTCTACACATCAGCAGAACCCGTTTTCGGAACCATCGCTGGGTCCTGCCAAAAGCACCTAGAGGTTAGCAGGACCCACTCTTATTTTTTCTGTCGTTACCATCAAAACTCGCGTATCAACATGGTTGGGTTTCGTTAGTAGCTGTTAGTATACAACATACCTCGGATCGAAAAAACAAAGAGAAAGACCGATATCGGTCCGCAATGCCTCTGCGGGTCCTGCCAACATCTCACATTTCACCGGGAGCATAAGTTTTCACCAGAAGTGAGTGTTATGTTCCCTGCTACGTTAGAAGACGTTATTGTACGCGAAAACTCTGATACGGAACACATCGTTGTATTCATTCGCAAGTGGTGGCTGTACAGATCCTGTCAACATCTTACATTTTACCTGGAGATGTTGACAGGACCCACAGAGCCCGTACTAGATAATGAATATTTCGATGTGTTGCACATCAAAATTTTGGCGTCTTCTAACGTGTACTAACGAAGCAGAGCACATAACACTTATCACTGGTGAAAAGTTATTCTCCTGGTGAAATGTAAGATGTTGACAGAACCCGCAGAGCCCGTACTAGCTAGTGAATATTTCCATGTGTGACACATCAGAGTTTTAGCGTCTTCTAACGTGTACTAACGAAGCAGAGCACATAACACTTATCACTGGTAAAAACTTATGCTCCCGGTGAAATGTGCGATGTTGACAGGACCCGCAAAGCCACTACTTACCAATGAATATAACAATGTGTTTTGCATCAAAGTTTTTGCGTCTACTAACGTGTAGTAACGAAGCGGAGTGCAAAACACTCCTCACTGGTGAAAACTTTTGCCCCTTGTGATATGCAAGATGTTGACAGGACCCGCACAGCCACAACCTTCCAATGGACATGACGCTGTGTTTCGCATCAGAGGTTTGGAGTCTACTAACGTGTACTACCGAAGCAGAGCACCTTATACTCATGAATGCTGAAAAATTATGCTCCTGGTGAAATGTGAGATGTTGACAGGACCCGCACAGCCACTACTACCTGATGAATATAACGATGTGTTTTGCATTAGAGTTTTGGCTTTTACTAACGTGTACTCACGAAGTGGAGCACATAACACTGCTCACTCGTGAAAACCTTTGCTCTTGGTGAAATGTGAGATGTTGACAGGACCCGCAAAGCCACTTCACTGGTAAAACAAATGTTAAGTTCCAAACATCAAATGATGTTTAACTACTAATGTTTGATATTTAAACACTATATCACGTTCAGTTCAAACTACACACCAGCAGATGTTGAATTTTTAAACACTTTGCAAGTGTGCAGTTGGCAAAACACTTGGCTCAGCGTGGTATCCCTATGCTTCTCCAAGTGAAGCCTCGCTCAAGTGTTTACTTCTAAGCATCACAAAATGTTTAACCTATAAACATTTACAAAATGTTTAGTTGGTAAACATCTTGCCATGTTTAGTTCCTGCTATACACCATGTCATGTGTAGAATTGCCAACAAAACACCATGATGTATAGAAACTAAACATTTGTTTTACCAGTGAACAGCCAATAAATATAACGATGTTTTCGCATCGGAGTTTTTGCGTCTAATAAAGTTTACTAACGAAGCGGAGCACAAAACACTCATCAATGGTGAAAACCTATGCTCCGGGTGAAATGCGAGATTTTGGCAGGACTCGCAGAGTCATTACGGACCCATATGGGTCTTTTCATTTTTTTTCGATCCCCGGTATGCTGTATACTACATTTTCTAACGAAACCCAGCCATGTGCAATGCGAGTTTTGATGGTACCGGCAGTAGAAATAAGAGTGGCTCCTTCTAACTTCTAGGTACTTTTGGCGAGCCCTGTCGATGGTTCAGAAAACGGGTTCTGCTGATGTTTAGAAACCCAAAAATGTGAACACTTACGTCTACTAACATAAACACTCACGATCTATTATATATTCGTTTTCAAATGCTGTTTAGGGTGGTTGAGGTAAGTTGACAGGACCTCAAGAGCATTTAGAAACGACGATGCGATAGATCGTTAGAGTATCGTTAGTAGATGTTAGTGTTCACATTTTTTGGTTTCTACACATCAGCAGAACCCGTTTTCGGAACCATCGCTGGGTCCTGCCAAAAGCACCTAGAGGTTAGCAGGACCCACTCTTATTTTTTCTGTCGTTACCATCAAAACTCGCGTATCAACATGGTTGGGTTTCGTTAGTAGCTGTTAGTATACAACATACCTCGGATCGAAAAAACAAAGAGAAAGACCGATATCGGTCCGCAATGCCTCTGCGGGTCCTGCCAACATCTCACATTTCACCGGGAGCATAAGTTTTCACCAGAAGTGAGTGTTATGTTCCCTGCTACGTTAGAAGACGTTATTGTACGCGAAAACTCTGATACGGAACACATCGTTGTATTCATTCGCAAGTGGTGGCTGTACAGATCCTGTCAACATCTTACATTTTACCTGGAGATGTTGACAGGACCCACAGAGCCCGTACTAGATAATGAATATTTCGATGTGTTGCACATCAAAATTTTGGCGTCTTCTAACGTGTACTAACGAAGCAGAGCACATAACACTTATCACTGGTGAAAAGTTATTCTCCTGGTGAAATGTAAGATGTTGACAGAACCCGCAGAGCCCGTACTAGCTAGTGAATATTTCCATGTGTGACACATCAGAGTTTTAGCGTCTTCTAACGTGTACTAACGAAGCAGAGCACATAACACTTATCACTGGTAAAAACTTATGCTCCCGGTGAAATGTGCGATGTTGACAGGACCCGCAAAGCCACTACTTACCAATGAATATAACAATGTGTTTTGCATCAAAGTTTTTGCGTCTACTAACGTGTAGTAACGAAGCGGAGTGCAAAACACTCCTCACTGGTGAAAACTTTTGCCCCTTGTGATATGCAAGATGTTGACAGGACCCGCACAGCCACAACCTTCCAATGGACATGACGCTGTGTTTCGCATCAGAGGTTTGGAGTCTACTAACGTGTACTACCGAAGCAGAGCACCTTATACTCATGAATGCTGAAAAATTATGCTCCTGGTGAAATGTGAGATGTTGACAGGACCCGCACAGCCACTACTACCTGATGAATATAACGATGTGTTTTGCATTAGAGTTTTGGCTTTTACTAACGTGTACTCACGAAGTGGAGCACATAACACTGCTCACTCGTGAAAACCTTTGCTCTTGGTGAAATGTGAGATGTTGACAGGACCCGCAAAGCCACTTCACTGGTAAAACAAATGTTAAGTTCCAAACATCAAATGATGTTTAACTACTAATGTTTGATATTTAAACACTATATCACGTTCAGTTCAAACTACACACCAGCAGATGTTGAATTTTTAAACACTTTGCAAGTGTGCAGTTGGCAAAACACTTGGCTCAGCGTGGTATCCCTATGCTTCTCCAAGTGAAGCCTCGCTCAAGTGTTTACTTCTAAGCATCACAAAATGTTTAACCTATAAACATTTACAAAATGTTTAGTTGGTAAACATCTTGCCATGTTTAGTTCCTGCTATACACCATGTCATGTGTAGAATTGCCAACAAAACACCATGATGTATAGAAACTAAACATTTGTTTTACCAGTGAACAGCCAATAAATATAACGATGTTTTCGCATCGGAGTTTTTGCGTCTAATAAAGTTTACTAACGAAGCGGAGCACAAAACACTCATCAATGGTGAAAACCTATGCTCCGGGTGAAATGCGAGATTTTGGCAGGACTCGCAGAGTCATTACGGACCCATATGGGTCTTTTCATTTTTTTTCGATCCCCGGTATGCTGTATACTACATTTTCTAACGAAACCCAGCCATGTGCAATGCGAGTTTTGATGGTACCGGCAGTAGAAATAAGAGTGGCTCCTTCTAACTTCTAGGTACTTTTGGCGAGCCTGTCGATGGTTCAGAAAACGGGTTCTGCTGATGTTTAGAAACCCAAAAATGTGAACACTTACGTCTACTAACATAACACTCACGATCTATTATATATTCGTTTTCAAATGCTGTTTAGGGTGCACTGTAAAAAATCAGTCTTGGATACGGAGCTTGTCACGGCGTTCCGTACCCTATTTTTCGGGAAGGGAGTACGGAAATTTACCGTACCTGGCCACCGTACCTACTATTTTTACTTAGGCTAGCATAGGGAAAGGGGTACGGAACGCCGTTATCAGTCCGTACCCAAAACGGAAACCGCCGGACACAAAATTAGCGGTAACTTTTCCGTACCTTGGCACCGTACCCACATTTTTTTTACATGGGCTCTTATGGCAAAAGGGTACGGAACCGAATGTACTGAGACACC